>CM049600.1:77500-537500 GCA_026979955.1 Megalurothrips usitatus | reverse complement strand
GCGCCCGCCAATGTGCATCATCATCAGGGTGGCAAACGCAGCGAAACGCCGCCGCCGCCGCCGCCGACGGGGAGCCCGAGGACCGCGTCGACTTCCCCCGTGAGGAGGTCGTCGGCGGCGCGGCGTCCGCGTCGCCCTCCCCGCGTGCCTTACTTTCGGACGCGCCCCGCCTGCAGTGCCGCCGCCGCCAACGCGAGGCGTGGCCGCGTGACGTGCTGTTTGCGCTGCCGCACGCCACCGGCACGCCACCTCCTCGTGTGAAGCCTTCAGCCTCATCGCTTCAGCCTCAGACCGCCGCCGCCGCCGCCGCCTCGCCTCGCCCGACGCACAGCGTCACGCACGCCGCGCCCGCAGGCCAAGACCCTCGCCACGGTGAGGTGCGCGGGGCGTGCCGGGCGCCTGCGGGGCGCGTGCGTCTCTGCCGTGCGGGTGAACCCTCCTGCATGAGGAAAGGAGTGGCGTCGGCCCGGTCGATCGCTTCAATAAGACTGGAGTGAGCCGGCACGGCGTGCAGCGCGGCCACGACGACGACGACGACGGCGCTCGGCCTGCTGCCGGTGCTCTCGCCGCCGCCGCCGCCGCCGTGCAATTTGAATGTGAATAAGTGATCGGACCGCTGCCGCCGTAGCAGACCGCACGGCGGCCCGGCGGACCGGCGGCCCCGCGCGGCAGCCGCTGGACTTCCCGGACACCACACGACATGACGGATGGTGAGGGCAGTCCGGCCGCGCTGGCGAGTGCTGCCGCACCGGCACCGCACCGCAGAACCTATGGGGCTCTAGGGTGGGGCTCTAACGGCGTCATCATGTGCTCGGCCACGGGTGGCTGTAGCGCAATTGAAATTTTTTCTTTCAATGTTTTTTCTCTCTTATGAAAAAATACACAAGAAAACGCTACGAATATCCCGCAAGCATGAAATTACTCTTTGTATTCAGAATTGGGAATGTGACGGGTCCCAGGCGGCGGGAGCTCGGCCGTGAGCCACTGCCGTCCCCGCCGCCCCCGACGGTGTATCGGCAGTTGGGTTGACCTGGCCGGTTGAGGGGCAGGGACACACACATAGTCTGGTTGGTCAGAGAACCGCCTCCCCCAAGCGGTCCGCGGGGGGTCCGCGGGGGGTCCGCGGGGGGTCCGCGGGGGGTCCGCGGGGGGTCCGCGGGGGTCCGCGGGGGGTCCGCGGGGGGTCCGCGGGGGGTCCGCACGCACGCAGCCCCAAGTGGGTCAATGTCACACGATACAAGACAGCCACGCACACACGGCGTGTGTCGACGCCGCCACCCGCTCCACGAGGAGACTTGTCACGTGTGTGTGTGTGTGTGTGTGTGTGTGTGTGTGTGTGTGTGTGTGTGGGTGGGTGTACAGCAGAGGTGGGCGCGGAGTGAGCCACCCCTCATCACTGCATAAGCGGTCTTTAGTAATTAAACCCTCCCAGGGAGCCTACGCTCGCCAGCTCCTCCTGGCGTCGCTATGGCGCTCGGGGGGGAAGTCCGGAGCCCCCCCCCCCCCCCCGCGCCCCCTGCCCCGCCCCCCCCCCGCCGCCCCCACCCCCTGAAGCCCTCCCCGACCCCGGCGGGCCGCCCCCGCGGCGATGGGGTCAGTGTCGATTGAGCAAGCACACTCTTGTGGAGAAGCCAATTATAGGACATTGCCCATGACACGACATGGAAGTTCTCCGGGCACTGCCGCGCGTCCCCATTCGCGTCGGCCTTCCAGGGCCCCCTCACCTCGCCTCACCCACCTTGTTGGAGTACTCCACGACGTCCCGCATGCTGCGCGGGTACCCGGACACCAGGTACGTCTTCGCTGCTGGAGCCATCTTCATCTCCAGCATCAGCACCTCCGTCACAGTCTTGCTTGATAATTGAGCAAAGTCTTGCATTTCTGCCGTGAGAGAAACAATAATTTTAAAAAAAAAACGCAAGTGAACAAGAATAAGTGGCGGACTGTCAAAATGACCACCCTTGACTGCAACGTTTTTTGTTTTGTTCCGCACCGTTGCCGACACTGTACTGCTGCAGGAGGTCGGTCATGTTGATGTGCGTGACCCCTCTCCGCTCCTGCATCAGGTTGTCGCAATGCGTCACCTTCCCGCTGCCCGGACCGCCTGCGGACACGAGAACCCTCATGTTTCTACACCGTTTCACAATAAACAAAAAACCAACTGCAATGGCTCGGTGATGATCCTTGGCCTTGCAAAACTGCAAAATGAAAACAGTTTCAAAATTACCAAATCTTTCATAACCAACAACGCTGATTTTTTTTTTGCAGTTTTGAAGCGACATCTTAATGATCCTTGCCGTCTACAAATGACGACGGGGAAAATAAGCCATCGATTATAACATCGGTTAGCAGTTCATGAAATTTCGTGTGTGCGTGGTTTTTTTTCAGCAGTGTAAAAATAACACAGCTCCTCCTTCATGTTTATTGTCATTATTATTTTTATTATTGACGGGCGACGCGGTTGGCATGGCGCGCGAGGGTCGTTTACAGCGGCGCCTCGTGGCGGCAGCGTGGCGGCGGCGTGGCAGCGGCGTGGCGCGACGCGCGTGTCCGCGTGCCATCGATTACAAGGGGCAGGGGCCGGGCAGGGCCCGGGCCGGGGCCCCGCGAGGGCCGAAGACGATGAGAGGATAATAGGTGCGTCTGCGTCCCTCCTCGTGAATATGGATAAGAGTCTATGAATCAGGGCACGTCATCAAACAGCTCACACAGTACACAGCCGCCCCCTCCCCCCCCCCCTCTGCAAATAATGCGGCCGGCCCTCGAAATGTGTTACTCGCAGGACGTCTTATCTTTTTTTAAAAAAATGGGAAATTCTTACGGGAATTTTTTGCAGTTTTCGTTTACAAGGGCTGAAGGCAAGCGAGGCGTTCGGGCGCGAGGCCTGCTCCCGCACATGGAAGAGCTCGCAGGCCCAACACACACACACACACACACACACACACACACACACAGCCACGGCCACGCCTTGTAGGTGTTCACACCGACACGGACAGTTCACGTTACGAATGCCGCCGTGCGACACGCCATCGCACGTCATGTCTTTTTCACTCTAATTCTCCAGGGGGCAGAAAAGGACAGAAGGGGATAATTATTGGTCGAAGGTAGAATAGCGTAGCGTATCGGTGACCTTCGTGCATTGTGTGCGTGTGTGTGTGTGTGTGTGTGTGTGTGTTTGTGTGTGTTTTGGTGGCGGACTGCGCATCGAGCCCTTTTCGGAAACTTTCTGGGCACACACAATGACTGCCTCGCCGGAGACTGGCGGCGCGGCGCGTGGGGTTAGGTTAGGTTAGGTTAGGCGGGCGGAAACGGGGCCGGCCGTCTACACGCGTTGCCTCGCTCTGTGATTGGCCGGCCTGTCTCGAGTCGGGCTGAATTATTGGACGACGCTGATTGAGGCCTTCTAATTGCAGAGGTGACGCACGGGGCCTAACAAGGCCGCTCCTGCTGTGTCGTCTCAAACACGCTGAATAAAACACGGCAGCAGCGGCAGCAGCAGCGGCAGCAGCACCGACAGGAACCCTGGGCCTCTACGGATGTTACTGACTGCCGAGGGATTCGCCCCCCCCCCCCTCCCAACCCACACACATAAAGCACACACTGTTCTAAAAACCTTTGCGTGCAACAAGTGTCGCACTTATTAGCCACCACTCCAAAAAAAATATAACAAATCAAAGTATGTTTTTTTTTTATTTGACTCAGATGTTTAAAATTTGACTACGAAAATTTTCCTCTTGACTAAAGGTAAGAAAATAGACGTTAATACCGCGACCACAGCGACCTCTGCGTTATCAACCCCCCCCCCCCTTTCCCCGCCCACATGGTCTCCCCTCCCCAATGTAACGCGTGTTTTTCCCCTTTCATCACATCCGGGTGACAATTCGATTCCAGCCGCCCCCGGCGGCGGCCCCGGCCTCCCCTCCATCACAGTCAGCCTCTACGCCGTTCGCAATCCATTTCCACTCAAGGCCGAGTCGAGTGTCCGCCTGTTTACACATGCGCCCCCACGTACCGCAAACTGAAAAACAATCTCGTCAAAGTTAAATTCCATTTTCAATGACGCCATTTAAATTTAGAGAAAAAACACCTCACCAATTTGTGAGCGAATGTCACATAATAGTGTCGTGGTTGATTTGAAGTCGCAGAAACACGAGAGTTTGTGTGAGAGCAGGAGTCGGTGAACCCCCGCAAGGCGCGTAAACAAAACAACGCACCGCGCCGGCAACACCAGCATCGACCGCGCGCGGGAAACGGATTGCATTCGAATGGACTGGACGCGGTCTGGTTCCGGGTGCTTCTGGTCTGACGTCCGATGGAGAGAATGTACTACGCCAAGCAGAGGAACGAAACCAATATCGTGTGGTTTGTTTTAAATTTATCTTCGACCAATCAACCAATCGGAAACAGCAACAGTACAGTGCATGTGAAATTCGGAAGCGAAATATTTGTGCATTTTTTGTTTGAAAAAAAAAACGTCATTACTGGAGCGCTGTAAGAGAAATCAATATAAATTAGCAGCAAGTGCTGCTAATCAGGGTGAATATTATCCTCCGGAAATGGTTCAGAAATCGACCATAAAGTGATTTCCAAATGGTTTCGCCATTTCAAAATGGCGAAATCCATTGTGCGGAATTGCGCCAATCCTTGCCATTTTTTTTAAAAAATGGTAATCAGTGTCGTTCTCAAAATGGCCGTAAACATTTCCACGACAGCCACTTTAAAATTGCCCCCCCCCCTCCCCCTCTCTAACCGTCCTGCAAAAAGTTGTGCGGTTACAAAAGTGACAAAACTTCCTGCCGCCGGCAGCAGCAGCAGCGGCAGCGGCACTCACTCACCAAGCACGAAGATGACGGGCACCTTGGGCACCTCGAACTTGATGTGGCCGCCGTTCTGCATGGGGAACTGGCCCTCGGGCGGCGTGATGGGGTAGTGGTCCGCGGGGCTGGGGCCCTCAGGCTCCTGCCAGGCCTGCGTCGGCCCCCGCCCCGCCACGCCCCCCGTGCCCCGCTGGCCCCGCCCATACTGCCCGTACTGCTGGTACTGGCCATACTCGTACTCTTCCGCGTCCCGGTCATTGCGTTGGTCTGTCGGGAGCACACAAAACGCCGAGCACCAAAATCAGAAATATTGTTCGATGAAAGTTTCTCGACAAAAAAAAAAATGGGGTGAGACTGTGCTGGCATTTTCTCGCCAGCATCTGGGTTGAGAATGCCCTCCTCTCATACCCGGACGAGGTTCCTTTCAATTCGGGCGAGGTCGCCCACCCCGACCAGAAATTTGAGATACAGATTTTACTCGCTCTCGTTGGGACCGAGTTCCTCGCCCATTCATGCTCAGTGACAAAGACAAACTCCACGGCCACATTTTTTTTTAAATCACTCTGACGCCAGGATCATCATGATATCGAAGCCGATCAGGCATGCAAGTCTCGGGAGGATACGCCGACACCGACCCCAAGCAGGTGCGCAGCTGCGGCGCGTGGCGGCGCGTGGCGGCGGGTCAGCGCCGTGCCCGGTAGGCCTGCCCGCCGGACACCCGTGGCGTGCGTGTGTGCCTACCCTGCCGACCGCAGGCGCCACGGGCCATCAGGGTCAATGCTCCGCTACGTGGCGGAGAGGCGGGGCGAGAGCGAGAGGGAGAGAGAGCGACGATAGAATGTGCGAGGCAGAGAGGTATATACAGTGACAGGCAGGCAGAAGAGGGGGCGAGAAACACAGCATTTCAAAGTTCGGCCACCACGTCTGCCGCACGTGGTTACAGACACGGAGAACAAAGAGGTGAACTCGACCCAAAATTTTGTCGAGAACATTTTCTCATCCCGAATTCGGCGAGGACGCGGGGCTCTCGTCCGCAAAGCCGGACGAGACTGTGGCATTTTCTCGCCGGAATTCGGGCAGGGCGATGCAACTCTTGCCCGAAATCGGGAGGGCGACCGGTCCCTCACTTACGTTCGCCCATTCTCTACATAAATTACGAGCACGAGGGCCGAGCTGCTACACCACCCATTCTTTCGCACAGCGAAGCCCCGCGGCGGCGGCTCCGGGACACCCGTGCACCTTCATATCCCTCCTCGCTGCCCTTCCCCGCGTCGCACTCACCCCGCCCCAAGAGCCGCGGGATACGCGGGGGGTCCCTGTTGCGTGGCCTTACCAGTGTCGAGGCAAATGCCCATAGTCCGCGGGGGGTCACGCGGCTCGCCTAGCCTCGCTTGTCCGCCGCGCGTCCCATCGCCTCACGGCCGTTCGGTGTCAGGTCGCCGCGTGTCGCCGCGTGTCGCCGCGTGTCGTCGCGTGTCGCCGCGTGCGGAGGGGAGTCACTGCCCCGCCCCCTGCCGTCGTGCTCGGCCCGGGAGTCTCATCTTGACCCGGATGGCGGAGAGCCTCGCCGTGGTGCGGCCCATCCTGGCGGGCGCCGTCAGCAGACGCGGCCGCCGGCGGCGGCGTCCCTGCCCCGCGTCCAGGACGCCGTCATCACGTGTGCGTCAGGAGCTGCTGCGTGGACGAGGACTTGGGCGAGCACCGCGGCGACGACGACGACCTCGGGGACGCGGTGAGGCGCGAGTAGCGGCTGCTGCTGCTGCCGGTGCTGAACTGCCGCCGGCGAGGCCCCACAAGGCCCAGGCTGTGGACCCCGAGGGGCCGGAGGGGGTCCCACGCGGACCCCGACAAGCGACACGTGCACGACGACGGCGTCCTCGAGGACGGCGGTGCGAGCGAGGCGGCCACCCGCGTGCTGACGCGCTGCACCAGGCGTCCCAGGCGGAGCAGGCCGCTGCCGCAGTGCTGCTGCTGCTGCTGCTGCTGCTTCCGCCGCTGCTCGCCGCCCTCCGCGCTCACGCCCTTGTTGTGGTGCTGCGGGGCCAGGCCCAGGCGCTGCTGCTGCTGCTGCACCAACCCGGCGGCGTACCGCAGGGCGTACCGCATCTCTCAAGGGAGCGGCTCCCGTCCCGACCGGTCCGCGCCCGCGCACCAACGCAAGGCTACTGTCCACCCATCTATCGCAACGGAACGGAACATGCCCGGCCGCCCCCGGCCGCCCCCGGCCGCCCCCGGCCGCCCCCGGCCGCCCCCGGCCGCCCCCGGCACCACACGCCCCCGCCGGCCATCCCGCCCCGCGTGCCGCACGGGGGTTACGTGGGGGGGGGGGGGCACACCGCCCCCTCCCCCCCCACCACCACCGCCGAACCATGCAGGACTCTTTGGGACTTCGATTATCTGACCAGCGCCGTGGTGTGGCGTGGCGTGGCGCGACGAGTCAGCGGCCGCGGCCTCCAGCCACCAGAGGCCGCCAGGGCCCGCCCCGCGGCCACGAGCCGATGCTCGCCCCGTCCTTGTCTAGCCGTGTGGGATTAGCAGCACCCTTCTCCCTCGCTCCCCCGCCCTACCGCCTCACACCGTCTCAGTGTGGAGTAAGTGAAGGCTCCGGGGCGCGTCCAGCAGCCTGAGTAGTGACTGGGAGGTGGAGGAGAGGGGGGGGGGGAGGGCGAACTGAGGTGTCGCTGGAGCCGGGCTCCGCTCGGCGTGGTTCGCCCCCCAGCAGCCTGTTGGCTCCCGTACCTCTCCGCCCCGCCCGGCAGCCCGGCAGGGCTGGCAGGCTGTTGGGGGCACAGATAAGGGCCTTTATCTGTGGTTGGGGGGCTGTTGGGGGGCTGCGCGGGTGACGCGCACACGGCGTCCTACAGGGCGGCGTGGGTGCGGCCGGTGATGAGGCCCGCTTACCTGGGGCGTCGTCGGCGTCGTCTGCCTCGAGGACCATATGAATGGATTATGGCGGGATGAAAAATTGAGCGCGCCTCGCGATGGCCAGCGGGAGGCGCCGCCGCGTTGGCCGCGCTTCCAAGTAGCGGAGGAGGTCGGGCACAAGGCGGCACAGGGCGCCGCCGGCGCCCGACGGTTCCCACGGACATCGAAGTGAGGAGTGCGCCCGCACGGCACACGGCACACGGCGGCGGCGGCGTGCGGGGCGCGGCTAATGCTAGGGTGCGCTGGCCGTATCATGCGAGGCGCGGCCCGGCACGGCCCGCCACGCCCCCGCCTCGCCACGCGCTTAGGGAAACGAAAAAAAGGGAGGGAAAAGCGGGGCTGCGGAGAGGCGGCCGGGCCACGACCTCGATACGAAATGGGCCCTCCCTAAAGTAGGGCCCCGCCGCGAGGAATATTGAAGACGAGGTGATAGGGGCGTGTGTACTCCGAGATCCGCTCCGCCGGCACGCCAACGACGCCGGCGCCGCCGCCACCCGGGACACGACGCGGCCGCGAGCCCCGGAAGACAAGACGGCGCCGCGGAGCGGACCGGACCGGAAGCGCGGCCACGTCAATATGAGTTAACATTCATACAGGCCGGGCCGGAAGGCTGCCGTTCGGTGACACCGACAGAGAACCGGGGCTCCTTGTCGCTTTACTCGCGTCCCCCGATTGGCCCGAGTTGTGGGTGGACTCCTCTGCGGCCCCGACCCGACCCCGGCTCGGCGCGGCCCCGGACGGAGAGGTGGCCGATGACACTTCTGTAGCTGCCTTAATTAATAACCCCACCCCCGCCGGGCCCCTCTCGGACCACGGCCGGTCCGTCCTCGTCACTCACCCCGCCAGCGCCGTGTCCCCGACAAGGACGGACGACGCGGCCGGCGAGGCCGCCACCCAGGATGGCGCCGACAGGGGTCGGCTGGGCCGATTATGCATGAAAGACAATCGAAGGCCCACTCACACCCCTCGCAAGGGCCTCGGCCGCGGGCCACGCTTGACGGCGCTCTGGCCGCCGAGGACTCGCAGTGTAGAGAGACTCGGAGCCTCTGGGTCTCTCTACGCAGCGCTGGCGCCCGGCCGCCCCCGTCAGGATGCGCGTCAACGCGGTACAGTACGCAGCACCCTCGGCTCGGCCCGGCTGCCCTCGCCCTCCTTCCCTCATTCCTCAAAACGCCCCGCTGAAATATGAACGCCGTTTCCTGCGTCACACACATAAGGGCCGCGGGGGGTCGTTTGGAGTCGTCCGGCCCGGCGGGGCCGGTTAGAGAGCCATCGTAAAGACCCCGCCTGCTAGAGGGCCCGGCCAGGGAGCCCGCGCGGCCCCTGACCCCCCCCCCCCCCCCCCCTGACCCTGCCGGCCACAGACTGCGCGCGGCGCTGCGAATGCGAACATATATGAATCTCTTAAGAGGGGGTCGTGCGACGCGTATAATGGTTGATGAAAACTGTTACGACCTGAATCCGAAAAAAAGGGGGTGGGGCGGTGTATGTGTGAGTTTGTGACAGAGAGAGAGAGACAGAGAGAGAGGCGGTGAACGACCTGGGCTAACCAGGGCGTGGCGGGGACGAGGGGTGGGCCACGCGCGCCCATCGAGGCCAATCAGACCTTACGTGCCACCAAGTGCCGTGCGACATGTCGGCAGCGCCCGCTCTCCCCACTTTACTGCCCTCGCTTCCCAGATGTAGTACCCGCCCGTGTTATAGATTGGCCACCCTGAAATAATTTCGGACGCATCCGCCCGAGTATTGCCTTGCCCGGACACCCCCGGGCGAGGAAGACTTTCCGCCGGACCCCAACCCAGTGGCCGGACGGAGCACCCCGCGAGAGCTAATTCGTAGTCGGCTCTTCGTAACCTGGGACGGAAGGTAGGCAGCCCCCGAGCATGTACGCCGAGGGGTTGCCTACCTTCTGCATACGGTTAGGTTGAATCGACCATGAATTAGCTCTCGCGGGGTGCTCCGTCCGGCGTCTGGGTTGGGCTAGAGCGGACAGTCCGGTGGCAACGCGGAGGCATCCCGGTAATTTCCGACTCTCAGCGAAAGGCATGTGATAGAGGTAAGGGGGTGAAAAAGAAGGCGATATTTTCAATGTTCTGGTTGTTTATTTAATATCACAATAAAGGGTACTTTACAGCATTTAAGTCATCGAGTAATAACATTTCTACTTGCATGGTACAAAATGATAGCGTTATAGCTGCTCCAGGCACTGCACTAGATACAAAGCAAAGAACCACATACTTTCACTGTCCATGTTGGTGACAATCTACATGAGAACAGTGAAACGGACTTGTAAAAAATTTAATAGCTCTTACAATGCAGCAGGAAGGCATCAGATTGCCATGAGAACAGTATTAAAATAAAGCAATAGTATAGAGATCATTATAAGTTTTTCAATATCACTTTGAAGATGGTTTATGGTCTTTCAGGACAATACTGGTTCAAATACTTGGAAATGCAAATTTAAGGTAGTTTTGCAGTTAAAATATCTCATGCATATGTTGCTCTCAAATTTATCTCTTAGCACTGTCAAAACAAATCATTGACTGACTGTACTGCCACTTAATTTTTAAATCAAGAACAAGTAAAAAGGGGGACCTAAGTATATAAGTTGAAAAACAGTCCAACATTTAATAAATGAAGAAGACATAAAAATGCTAAGTAGATTGCAAATCTATAATTTTGTTCAAATATTTTAAGACTAAGACATAACTTGTGCAAAAAGAAACAAAAAAAAACTATAGGTGAGGACACTAATTGCAGTAAGAAGACAGCAGGTTAAAAAAAAAAACTCAAAAGATCCAACACATCCTTGGCAAGAGTTGACCCTATCCTTTACAAAATTGTTTTATCTCTTACCCAATGGTGATACAACACAGATGAATTTCAAACAGACTCAATGCTGGAATCACTGGTGTCATGGTAAAAATATTGCATGATGAAATTTTACTTATATGTACAGGATCACAGTTAGCCACTTGGGATGACAAGTCGACATGTAATATAATTGCCGTCAATATCACTGTCATAGTTTCACTTAATTCATCAGACAAATGTACAAAGAAATAAAACACACACACACGCCAAAACAAAAAAAAATAAATCCCACTCACTTGCACAGATGATACTATCTAAAGCAGCAGTCAAGTTTCAAACTAAACATACACAGTAAATACAATAAGGTTCACATAGAATCATTTCTGGTCATTCACTTACAGGACTATCATAGGAAAAGTATGTTTGTATATAATACAGCATCATTTAAAAAAAAAAGAATATTTGAGGCACAGTCTAAGGAAAGGAAATATTGGTATTGATAATATGATTCCCTTTCATTCTATCATGATGGACAACTTCGCAAATAGTATCAGTCAGACCTTCAATCAGACGGATAAAGTGAAGTAGACATTAAAACAACGCAGTAAAATGCCTTTTTAGTACAAACTATAACTCGATATTTTGATTGCAAAATCCTGTTGAAAAATTATGTCTATATTAATTATGAAACTACCGTATTGAATTTGAAGAGAGACATCCTTTTTGTGTTGTCTACATTACAATGAATACCCACATGAAAGGCAATCTGTGTGCACTTATACAGTTCTAATGCATAAATTATATAATCGCATAGAAAAATCTTGAGCCCTGTACTGAACTTAAGTTGCCAGAAAGCTTAAAGATTTTTTGACACGGGATGTGCTTGGTAAAGCAACCAACCATTTCCGCACGCCTGTAAGTAAAACTGAGCTTGTCACAAGAATAGCCCCTGCAATAGAATATCTGTTTGGAACTTCCTGGAAAAATAAAACCTGCCAGATGAAGGCAAATACAATATCTGCAGACCTGGCAATAGCCACAGGTCCTGCTTGTTCCATCTGAAGAGCGAGTGTCAGTAAAATCTGACCACCAAAACTGAACAGGGCAAGAGCTACAACAAGAAGGCGATCAGTTCCACATGCAGGCCAACATAGTTGACCCAATGCCCAAGTGGTCAACAGTGTTTGAAATAAAGCAAAGGAGCCAAAGTTAGTCATAATAACTGAGAAGTGTAATCCTTTCAAAGCCCGGAGGAGAACATAGGCATTAGCACCAAATAATGTTGCACTGAAAGCAGCAACTGCTCCCCACACATTTGGTGTTTCAGTGTCACCGTTCTCGGCTGACAGAGCAGGAATACTGTTCCCGAAAAGTAATGGTGGTCTTGTTATCAGAACCACTCCAATAAGTGTTAGTAGTACACAAACTACATTCCACAAGCCACAAGGCTCTTTCAAGAAAAGACGTGCAAAGATGGCCACAAACACAGGTACACTGAAAACTATAACCTGCAAAAGAAGAAGAAAAAGTAGGTGAGCATATCATATAAAAAGGATACCAGTACTTCTCTAAATTGCAAGAAACTTACTGAGGCATCGGCCAATGGCATGAGACGGAAGGCATAGAAACTTAACATAAGTCCTGTTGTGCCCACAAAAGATCTTAAAAGAAGCATAATTCTGCGCCCTTCAGGGTACACATTATCTCCTCGCCATATTAAAATAGGAATAGTGGGAAGAAGCACCCCAACAAAACGGCAAGCAGCAAGCTCCATGGGGTGAATATGAACCTGGACAACAAAGGGAAGAGATGAGATAGAAAATTTAAACATAAAATGTACATTTGACAGAACGCACTTAATACTTACCAAACCCTTCACTATGACTGAGCAAAGTGAGAAAAACAATGATGATAATGTGGCTAGAACCAGTCCAAGGTATGGACATTGAAGTACAGAAAGTTCCCAAAATTTAAAGCGGCTTGAGCCAGGAGGTAAAAAATGGCGTACAGTTATTTTCCCATTAGAAAGACTTCCATTACTGCCTCTATTTGTGTTTAGCCTCATATAGAGCATCATGTCACCGTCATTCCCTCCACAACGGCTCATGATGCCCATATCATCATCTTCGCCTTCATCATCATCATCCTCATCGGAGTGAACCAGATTATTAAGCTCGACTGTTTCCCCCATGGTGAAAGCTGCTGTTAGTATCTAGGTGTACCTGCAACATAAAATCATTGAGTCAGGAATTTCAATACATTGTGATTGAACACTATCAATATATTTGTCAGACTTTCAGTAGTGGTGTAAGTAGAAGGATAAGACCATATCAACTTGGCAAAAAAGCCAATAAGGAGTCAATTGAGTCAAGGCAATTTTGATCAGAACCTGAACTTTCTGCTTCTAAGGGACAATAAGAAGAGAGAAAAGGGGAATGTATGCCTAGGTTAACTGTCATCAATGTCGAATTTCCAGGGAAAAGAATCCATCTTTCTCGCGTGTCAGCTCAGAATCAAACCAAAAAAGGTTAGAGGCCACAATGAATTCTGAAATAATGCGAGGAAACCTGAAACTACCGCATTAATTTCAATTTCGGTCCGGGGATGGGCTATTGATCAGCTGGTCGTGACAACAGCGTTCTTCTGCTAGTACCGCTGGGGGCAGAACACGACTTGCATCCGCGCGTGATAGGGACAAGACCGTTGGATACGATAAACTTACGAGGTAGATAATTGAATCACAAAGGAACCGGCAGGACCTGACCGTTGGCGTTTCGAAGATTTCTTTCATTCACATATTGATTTTATTCACTGGCGACCCGACTCCTGACCTGCCCTCCTTCGTCTGCCGGCCTGCGCTTGCAACTGTTTTTGTTTTCCTTGTTTGTGCTTCTGCTTTTGCTCCCAGGGGCAAACGGCACAAACAAGAAATAACGATGAGGCTATTCCGAGTTTCAAGACTTCTCTTCAAGAATTTTCAGCAGGTGTCTTTTCGACTGTTCTCAATACAAACCATCCACAATGCGAAGTAAGGCTAAAATTTTGATCGGACTCTAGCCTCTTTATATCTGTTTACTGTTCGGTTCACAATGTTGATATAGGTTATCAAATTTTAACCCAGCTTTGCCAAACATTACAAGAATTTTAGTTCATACCACTTTTTCTGTTGTATGGTATTTTAGCTGCCTTTCAAAAGTCGGCAAATTGTATGAATGTTATATATTATCAGTTTCTTTAAAAAATGATCATGGTAATACCTATTTTAACCAAACAGATGTTAGAGCGTTAAATTGTAAGTCATTTGCTTGCATTCAAAAAATCTCCTTTGAACTTATCTGAAAGTAATTGTTCTAACGCAGTGTGGAACACCTAAATCGTTGAAAATGTGAGACTGTCATTGGGTTGTTCATTATCTTCTAGAATGTTTACATGCGACATGAACTTCAGTTTGATGCGCTCTTTAATTTTGTTCTCTAGACTTGCAGAAGTTGGAAGACTCGACACTCCTAAGATGAAAGGAGAGTATGACACTGGCCAACTTTTTCTTCACCGTGTTTTTGGCTATAGAGGCGTGATTCTCTTTCCATGGCTTGCTAGAGTCTATGACCGAGATGTCCCTGCTAAGAAAGATAGGTAAGTTAGCCAATGCATTTTTGCTACCTTGAGTATTGTTTGTGTCAGCTGTGTGAAATGAAGTTTTTTTTTTAAAAATTCCCCTTTTCATGTTCAGTACTGATGATGGAAGCACATCTAGCCATGTTGGCAAGGAAGTCAAGGGGAGAACCCATACATTTTACCAGGTTCTCATCGACTCTAGAGACTGTCCTTTCATTGTAGGTGTATAAATGAAAAAATTAAATTGTTTGTCAATGCCTGTCAATATAAATGGGCTGGGTAAAATCTGGTTTCATCTTCCTACAAATTATTTTTCTTTTCTAGCGAGCACAGACAGAAGCAGTGACCTTTTTAGGAACTCAAGAGTCAAGCAGGAGTTTGTATGCCATCCCAGGTCTTGATTATGTAGCCCATGAAGATATACTACCCTACTCTACCACTGAGAAACATCCATTACAACATGAGTTGTTTGATAAGTTTCTTGCTTACTGTCCTGAAAGAGGTATGTTCATGCATATTCATTCAAAACTTATATAAAAATAGTTCATATGAAGTGCCAGAGAAACATCTATGTAAATTTTAATTATGGCCTTCTAGATCCACCATTTGGAGCTCAAGAAACTCTGAGAGCTTGGCAAAAGAAAAATCACCCATGGCTGGAATTATCAGATGTACATAAGGAAACAACAGAAAATGTTAGGGTCACAGTAATACCTTTTTACATGGGCTTTCGTGAGTCACAAACTACCTCAGTATTTTGGGTATGTGTTCTTGCAATTTTACAAATCAGGCACTACTTTTAATTATTCTGTCATGACCCTGCAACCAAAATAACATGCTGTTTTTTCTTCCAGTGGCGATATTGCATACGCTTAGAAAACTTAGGAGAACTGACAGTACAACTTCGTGAACGCCATTGGCGGATATTTAGCCTTTCGGGCACACTTGAAACTGTGCGAGGCCGTGGAGTTGTAGGGCAAGAACCAGTCCTTTCTAAAGCATTACCAGCTTTCCAATACAGTAGCCACGTTAGTTTACAAGCTCCAAGTGGTCACATGTGGTAAGTATAAAGTACTGATTCCAGTAGGCTGCATGATTCGGCTTAGATTTTGGGCTGTTAACTCTTAATTTCGTTACTAAGCGTCTTTGTTGTTTTGTTCACAGGGGAACATTTAGGATGGAGAGGGAAGATGGCTACACATTTGACTGCCGCATTCCTCCATTCTCACTAGAAAGTAAAAATGAAGATGGGTCATCCCCTTCTAATCCCACTTGATAACCGTAGTTATTTTTCCTTGTCACTTTACCAGGGTGTTATTCATTTGCCAAATCTGTTTGTGTGTGGAGGCTCGAGGTACATAAGAAACTTTATCTCTTTAAGTATATGTAAAATATTGTTTAATTCACTCATTTACTGTTCCCTACCGTTCCACTATCTTCTTAGTTTCGAGTTTGTGCAGCGGGAAGGTCTTTGGAATTTCTAATATGACAATGTTCATTTTGAGGCACCCTGATTTGGGCTAATTGTCGATCCACAGTGGTGAGGATATTTCTAAAATAACAGTGAATTTGTAAATTTGAAAATCAAACAAATAAATGAAGGGCAGCTGTTCCATATAAAGTTTTATTTGCGGACTAAATTAACATTACACTAATGTTTGTTCCACCGATACCTTCATTTGACGTCAAAAAATATATACTTCAAACCAATCCAAAAACTCCAAAAAAAATCAATAACAAAATATACAATAGCGAGAGGCAAATTAAACTCAATAGATTCAATAAACTCAAACTGATAATCAGATCACAGTCATTAAGTGATTCAATTTCTTTCCAACACAATTATCACAAAAAAAAAATTACAAAAATAAAATGTTTTCTGGTGCAAAATTTACAACAATTAACAACTGGCTGAGGCTTTCAGTTCAGATGAACTCTGGTCAATATTAAAGAATTTTTGTGCCACAACATAGCGGACACATTGAAGAATAACATTTCTTTCCTGTTGGATATCTGGAGCCAAAAGCTGTAAAGTGCAAAATTAAAATATGCATGAGGAAAGGTCAACTTTCATAGAAACATATTAAGAACTGACATCACACTTCTGAACTCACTTTTTCTAGAAGTGTAGGTGGACGTGGTCTCATAGGCTTTCTAGGCTGATGTGCATCTTTCCAGCCATTTCTTTGCTTAAATGGCACTCTTGGTCTTTTGGATGGATTATGAGCCTCCTCTCCTTGGATTGACTTGTTTTCTGTTTGCTGAGAAGTTTCTTGGGACCTATTTTCTTCATTCTCCATGGTAGAATGGTTTCTCTTCCTCGGTTCGTTTATGGGGTTTGAAGTTTCACAATCTCCACCATCACCTCCTTTGGATATCGGAATTTCTTCAGGAGCACTGCTATCACTTTCTGCTCCATCTTCATCCACAACTGATGCGTCCAGCTTAGATGGTGATGCAGTACTTTCTCCATCTTTAGATGTGTTTACCTTCAATGATGCAGCGCTTTCAATCTCAGCATCTCCACATCCATTGGATGTGGATAACAGTGCCGAGTTTTCCACCCCATTATCTTCAGACCTACCATCCACTTGAGATAGGAGATAAAGCACTCATGTAGAACAGGATGCATGTATTACTCCAAAATTAAATAACATGTAAATGAAAATAGTTACTGTACCTGTTTTATCAGTTGGTTTCTCGTTCTCAATTCCATCCTCATTTTTGTCTATTTCTTCATCAGATGACTCTGTTCCATACCCACAGAGATTATTGAAAGCACCAGAGGCAGCCATTACCTCTTCCACCTTTTCTTTCTCAGATTTCAAATGTGCTGAGGAATAGAAAATATTCAAAATAGTCAAGAAAGAACAATATGGCAACACCTGATTGGCCTGATAAGAATTACCTGTGCCAAGAAACTTCGTTAGCTTCCCTCTAACTAAAATATCAACATCTTGTACAACTGGAAGGGGAAATTGTGGTTTCCACTGAGTAGGTGGTGACTTTTCTTGCTTTATATCACTGATATTCGGATTTTGAGGTGTACATGGTGCATTGCTTCTGCCTCTGCCACGGCTGCCAAATCCCCCACGGGTGCTAGCTCCACCACCTATTAATATATTAAAAAAAAAAAGGTAGCACAATATGTAAGAGAGTGCTGCTTGGAAATAAAACAATTATTCCAAAATATCTTAAAAATAATAATAAAGTCAATTTAAGTTCTGCCGTGTCCGATACAGACCTCTTGAATTTCTTTGCCGATTCTGATTGAAACCCATGACTTCACCTCGCTTGATCATTTCTTGTTGTTGTAATTCTCTCGCTTCAATGTTAGCTTTGCTAGGATATTTCCTAAATTTAAAAAAAATTAAAAACTCTATTAGTATTAACAACGATTTGACAGACAAAGTCAAAACAGTACAAACAACTCACATCTTTCTCTCGGCTCGCCACTTCTCACTGTCATCATTGTTTTTCATTCTACGATATAAACCAGTATCATGCTGCATGCGTACGTGTTTGTCAACAACTTTGGAATGAGCAGCGAATTTACAGCCATCAATGCCACATACTCTATGTTCTGACATATGCTCTTTGAGTTTGATTTCATCAGGAAATGATCGATCACATGACTCACAATAAAACATTGACAGTTCATCAAATTTTCTTCTAGAAGACACATTATTTTGTCTCTCTCTCTGATCTCTGTGTGACTGAGGTGTTCGTTGATTGTATGGCTTTGAAGAATATGAAGGGCTAGGAGCAGGGGATTGACTAGGACATTCATTTGACAACTGTTGGTATGGCACAGCGTACTGTTGATAAGAACTATACTGCTGTTCATACCACTGATTGTACCATTGATCCTGTGTTGAGCCAGATGGTCCATAGTACTGATTGGTTGAATTGTACCACGCTTGATAATCATATGATGCATTACTATTTTCCTGTGTTTGGGGCTGGTAATCATATGATCCACTACTACCATCTTGTGGCTGATATTGATACCCATATGTACCACTCGTCGTTACTTGGGTCTGATTTTGGTAATCATATGAAGTAGTACTGGTCGGTTGCGACTGACTTTGGTAGTTGTATGAAACATTATTAGTACTGAGTGGAGACTGGTTCGTTGTCACATGGGTCTGGTTCTGGTAGTCATATGAAGCACTACTGGTTGGTTGCGACTGACTTTGGTAGTTGTACGAAACATTGGTAGCACTGAGTGGGGACTGGTTCTGATAATCATATGAACCATTGCTGCTTGCATATGGCTGATACTGGTATGACTGATCTGAATAGCAAGACTCCACTGAAGAGTTCTGGTAAGTGCTGTTCGTAACGGCAACTGAGTCTTCTTGAACGCCCATGCCTTCCACAGCAGGTTTACTGTTGTAGTAGTTGTAGTAAGGATCTGATGAATAATCCCACTGACAATCTGCAGGAGTCTCATATGCTGCTTGCTCTGTACTCCCCTCTTCAGGAGAGGTTTCATCATGACAGCTTTCCTCTTCATCATCTCCATCATCCCAAACACTTTCTTCATGGGCATCCTCATCATCTTCTGTCACCTACAAATGCATAAAAATTATAAAATCTGCACACACAAGAAATTCTGCTACAAGAACGCTACATAGGACACACATCAAACTTTTTAAAATGATCCTTTCCTTGCTCTTTAGATATAGAAGTTAAGCTTTAAATGCAAAAACTTAAATAAAACATATAAAAGGGCAAGTTGTACACCACTATTTTAATTCAATCAAATTTTGGAGAAAATCTGTATAAGTGCATATATGGGGTGTTAAAAACATATCTATAGGAAGGTAACAAGCCTTTGAATACAGCATACACAAACTCAAACTGAGACTAGATCAACACACATGATTAATTGACAATATAGAAAAACAAACCTGCAGATCCAGGCAGCAGTGGTGGCACCCAAAATCCAATCGGTGTCAATTAAATAAAGATAATGAAATGGCTAGCCAGTCAATGATCTTAAGGATGAAGCACATATATCCAGTTTAACTAACTGATGTGTGTCCAATCATGCAGCTGAATGTATTTTATCTATTCCAATGAAGTGTAATGAAGACAGAATGAAAGTGCTGAGATTTCATGTGCCTTCCGTCACTTAAATAATATTGGGGTATTTTTGTTATTAATTGATTTAATTCGAGTTATACCATGTTTATCTTGTAATTAGAAAAGGGGAACTGGAAAATACTATGGGTATGAAGTAACATGATCTTTGAACCATTGAAAACACTGCTACATAGAAAGAATGCCCCCCTGAGTGCTGCAGCAGTGGCACTCAGAACTTCCATTACCTTGTTTTGTTGATAAGCTATATTATGTAGAAGACAGTCCAGACACTAGCAAAGAAGCATGTTAGTCTTTGAGTATATTTGAAATTTTTTTCAGACCAGCAAAGTGAAATGGCTTGAGCCGACAATTTTGTTGTGGTGGATAACTAGGTTTTTGAGTTTCCCCAAGAGAGAAAATTTATCCACTCAGTCGGTGGCATGAGTTACACAAGATTATGCCAGAAACTGGAAGTCACTGACCACTTGGCAAAGTTGATACTGCGTCATCAATAAACCAAGTTTCAGCATCAAAATAGAGCTTAGAAATTGACTTCATACTGATAAGAGATTGGTCAACCAGAAAACAGGCCAAAAACAAATATTGAGGCAGGTCATGAGGCGAGAGCGCAACTTCTGTTCTTCCTGTCTTAATTTTTTTAATGCAGATACGCATAGAGTAAAGAACCACAGAAAAATTTGGGTACCGTGGTTCTAAGGTGAAGTTTATAAAGGATGTTCGAGAAAGTCGCAAGCACAGCTTGTGTCTCTCTGTTGAGGGCATTGTTTGGAACATTACTTGGCAGGTTACTTTTAACTTAGCTTTATTTGGCTGCATGTTACATTCATACAAAACAGCAAAGTATTTCACTTGCTATTTCAAATAAATTAAAATGATAAAGAAAATCAGAAAAAGTGTCTCACAGAGACAAAATAAAAGGGTAAAAAAATGCACAAATCATAGTTCCCATTGAATGATAAACTATGGTTAAAAGACGTGAATCACTCAATTTTTAATTAAGTTAAATGTTGTACTTAATCAGGTCATCTTTAACATCTACAATTCATGTATATGAGAAAGGTCATTAGAACAATGGGCCTCACTGGCGAGATACATGACAAGGTGATAGAGAGTGTAAGAGAAAAAGAAAATCAACCCCAGAAATGACGTTTAACTTTAAACCTTAACGGTTTCTTTGGAAGAAACAAATCAGATTTACAGTTGGTACCAATACTTGTATCCAACAAAGTATTTCCACACTACATACACACTTACACAATTACCTACTATTATACAAGATCAACCAATACTTTCAAGTAATGATGCAACTAGAAGTTAAAAATAAAAAGCAAGACACTAAAATGTTACTCAGACAAAATGACAAATTAGTAAAGGAATCATAAGCACCAGCTCCTTTGACTAACATAAACACAAATGTCATTTAGAGGGGACGTAACAGTATGAGGATTGGCATGAGAATATGGCACCTCATATGTGCCAACTTTAGCACACACACACACAAGCCTTTAGCTGTGTGATTCGTCAACAGTTTAGTCATAAAAAATTCTTAAATATGAGGAAAATCACACTAAAAATACAAATTGTACGGTAAATGCCAAGATAATGATTGGACATTTCCATAAGCAGTTGGATAAAATTAAGAGGTAAAAAGTCTCTATATCACCAATATTATGAAGGAACATGATCACAAAATTAAGTCTATATAGACTATCTCAAATTAGGAAGTACAGGACTAAAATGAGACACGAAATATGATGGGTACATTCATCAGAAACAATTTTAGAAATAAGGGCAAGAAAGGATAAAAAATGCAAGATTCTGATGATATTACTGATGTAACTTTCGTCAATTTCGACATTAAATTCAGGGTCTCCTTACTTCTTCTCTGCCACCTCAGCCATGATTTTATCAACATCCTGAAAGGCCATGTGAAAAAGAAATGGGTGATTAATAGATGATTACTAATAATGCCACAACCAAGTAGCTTTTTCCTAAGAAACTCAGTGCTGTTGCTACAGAACAAGGATTGGATGACATATTTGAAGTCTTTTCATATTGACTGACAAATCCAGTTTCAGAAGAGTGTTCCTCACCACTAAGAGAGCTGTGATGGCAGGAAACTTGTGGTGGATGATAATAAAAAAAAAACAGAATGTATAACCAGGAAGCAAAACTACTTGAAAACGAAATCCAGCACTTGCTGGGACCGTAAATGGAAGAAAGTAAACCCCCACCACAACTAATTGTTGACTGACGGGTGAAGGCACAAACACCAATGCATAAAAATGGATGACCAGCAGCTTTCGTACCTAACGTCAATTTGACATTAGATAAGTAAAAATATCTGGGATCCAGAGAAAAGTGATTGTTGTGCTTGCTTCCCAATATTATGCAAAAAAAAAAGCATGCATTAAAAAGTTTTATAGAGCTGCAACTGTGGTCTAGGACCTTCCCCAGGTTAGTGTATGAAATATTAACATACAAACTAGTTTTTCTGTTGTTTTTTTTTGACATATGTATTTCTTGGTAAATTTGGGAGCTTCACGAGAGTGCTAGCTGAGCATGGCCAAATTAGTGATTTCAGTGAGTCATGGCATGTTACACACCTCCATTCACATATAATAAAGAAAGCATGACAAAGCACGGAAATTTGTTAAATAGCTATGACTTTCACCATTTTAGAAAGCATTCACAGCCACCCCACAAGGGTGTGATTCTCAAAACTCATGAGTGCGAGTGATACAAGGGAAGGACTAAGCAATAACACACCAGATAGTATAAAAAAGGGCATGCAACATTGGGGCAGGATTCTTTGTACCCAAAGCCTGCACCAGAAATATGGAAAGGGATGGTTTTCAGGACCTTTTAAACCTACTACCCAACAGCCTTCTACTCCTAACAAACATGTCTAATATGAAGTGCATAGCTGAATTAAAAGCAAATTGAGGAAAAGGTCTAAACATAAAAATGGATGATGGAAGGAGACTTAATACAATGGAGGTTTTGGCGCCGCCTAAAGTTACAAATATTAAAGTGAACCAAAATTTAAGTTTACCAAATTTTAAGTTCACCAAAATTTGAGTTCACCAACACTGAATGGTTACAAATTTTTGGAGACACACAGTATTCTCGTCACACAAAAGAGAACATTGTACTTGTGGTCAGTTTGAGCAAATTCTTCAAGGTTTAATGAATCAGAACACCAGCTATGCACACACAGCAACGGATATATTGCTTAAGGTCAATGATAAAGTAAATTTGAACCACTGGGAATACTATTTTAACATAATTCATGTCGATAGGGGATGCTTTAGATTAAAAGTTGCTGCTGGAATGAAAGTACTCAAATAGTCAGCACTTCCAAAAGATTTATCATGGAAATAAAACTAAAGAACTTTCTAATGTCTTGAATTATGCGACGTTTGGACGATTTACACATTATGCAAAAGCGCAAGGTACAAACATTTACCCTAGATTGATATAAAATTTATCTACAGGACTTGATTTATTTGACAGAAAATGAGATTTGGAAGATAGTACCAGAGGAATCAAGAATAAGGTAGATAAATAAAGGAAATCACAGGCCCACTCCCAGAAAGGATGGCATTCTTTTAGTCACACATGAAAGTTTCAAATGAGTATGATAGAAATGGAAGGGTTAATTGATATATTACAAAGATACATTCAAAAGCCAAAGTTAGTGAAGTGAGGTGTTTCAAATCAGATTAGAGGCCACAACATAAATGAAACAGTCAAATTCCAGAAAAAACCCTGTTATGAGCAAGACCCAAGGTATATCTAACACTAAAAGATGTGTCACAAGAAAAGTAAATATAGATACATGTACACGAGTTTAGCCTCAAGGACTGTGGTGTACAATGGAAATTATCCCTACCCTCTGCAGCTGGCTTCAGCCAACATCAGAGGCATGGGATAGTATCATGTATCTCAAAGTGAAAGTGCAGATACTGCAGATTTTACCCAACCTTCTAAAAATATACGGAAGCAAGAAGTCCGTTTTTGTAATACAACTTCCATTATCCAGAAAAAAAGGCAATGCGAATGATACTAATTTTATAGAAGACAGAATAAAATCTTTCAAATACAAGGTAGTGGGTTTCAGGACCGAATGTACAAAACAGCTTTGCCCCAATTGAAATGGCACGTATGTGTGGCAACCGCACACATACTCATGATTGCTCAGCCTTTTTGGTACTGTCCGAGACTGATACACTCACCTCCTCAGGATGGCTCCCGATGTATTCCAATTTAGCTTCATTAACCATGACTGCCACTTTTTTCTTCTGCTCTTTAAATGCTTCCCAGTCTTTAACGTCTTTACTAGCTCGGGCCTCTGCATGAAGTTTATGTTTCTTGACAATTTCTGGTCGTATCACATCATTCACCCAGGGCTTAGCCAATTCTGCAGCCTCCAACTGTCAACAAAATTAACAAGTAAGTTCACAGAGCTCACCATAGCAGAAAAACGCAGATCACAAGCAGTCGCGTCTTACCTCTGCTTGGGGCCGATTGGTGCCACTTTTACTCTTGCTTTTCATCTTCCTGTTCTTCCCACCAGCAACACCTCCTCTTCTTCCGCCACGAGCCAGCCTCATCATGAAGGGGGGGCCCATGGGGGGGCAAGGGCCGAGGGGAGGAATTCCAAGAGGGCCATGTCCCGGACCATGTCCTGGGCCATGCCCTGGAGGTCCAGGGGGCCCAAAGCGAGGGGGCATCATGGGGGGCCTCATCATGCCCCCGCGCCTCATCATTCCAGGGGGTGGGGGACGAGGGGGCATGCCAGGGGGGCCCATCCTCGGGCCGTGAGGGCCCCCGTGGGGGCCCATGGGCGGACCATGTGGTCCTGGGGGTGGACGGAACCCTGGCGGCGGCGGCCTAACCATGCCATGGGGGGGCGGCCTCGGGGGCCGCATGCCCGGGGGCGGCGGCCGCCCTCCTGGGGGCTGTGGCATCATCCCGGGCGGCGGCGGCCGCATCCTGTGCCCCGGTCCCCCCATGGGCGGGTGCGGGTGCGGGTGCGGGTGAGGTCCTGGAGGACCCATCAGGGGAGGTGGTCCAGGCGGCCCTGGCCTCATCATGGGCCCGCCACGAGCTTTCTTGTGGACACCGCGGCCGCTGCCCCGGCCTCCGCCGCGGTGGTGGCCCGGACCCCCGCCCCGAGCTAGACCCATTGCAGCGCGAACTCGCAAACGGTCAAAAGCACTCGCAGAACTACTCACAATTCCATTCAAAACAATAAAACTACTGGGTGTTTTGTTGTGAACGTGCACGGCGAGGGACGCTGCTCGTGGGTCGATTATTTATATCCTGCAGCACGCACCACGAGAAGGCGGTGGGCACGGCGCAGACGAAAAAACAAGCGACAAACGGAAAGAAGCGGGTGAAAATTTTCACGTGGGAGTGGCTTGATTTGCATAAAGATCTTCCGTCACAAAATAAAAAAACTGCAGCAAAATTAAATTTTTTTAAATTAACGCTTACGAATATTTTGAAACGATTTCGAGCTTGAAGAAGCACGAGAATTATCGACGCAAGTACATCTTCCGGCGGAATCTTATTAGTTACAGGGGAGGCAACACTGCCAGAATAACAGAACGGACATAAACAGGTTAAGTGTTTACAGTTTTCGAACACGACCTACAAAAGCAATTGGAACACACCAATAGATCATTGAAAACTAATGGAAACGGATTACCATGGAAGAAACACTTCAGCAAAACCTTTCGGTCTGTTGTTAGCGTGTGCCAGCATTTTCTTTAAAGTTACAACAACACACGCCCACGATAAACAATTTTTGATTGAATATTTGGGCTCATTTGACGGTAGCCTTCCAGCTACAATGAAATAGTTATGTGCTGTCTCGATAAATGATTAGTTTTAACCAGTGGTACATCCCCGAATTATCGAAATTTCTACATATTTTTTCTGTTTTAGGTTGCGAGTTCTGAGCCGTCGGGACTTTAAAAAAGACCTCAGTGTGTACATTTTTCCGGAATCCCTCCTCACGGACGGAATGACAGCATTGAGTCTCTGATGAAAAATTATTCTCAATTTTCAGGCTGAACAGTGGTGGTCTTTTTATGTGAAGCATGTAAAACTCTAAATAGTAATATTGCAAAAACGGGCCTTTCCCGCCTGCCTGCTCGCCCACCCCACCACTCCCCGAGCTGAAACAGCTGCTAGCGCGACTTCCTGGCTTTTT
The DNA here is from genome assembly GCA_026979955.1 of Megalurothrips usitatus. NCBI lineage: Eukaryota > Metazoa > Arthropoda > Insecta > Thysanoptera > Thripidae > Megalurothrips > Megalurothrips usitatus. The sequence continues at coordinate 511,994 of CM049600.1, read as the reverse complement.
GAATCGGATTCTTCTTCTTTTCTTCTTATGCCGTGCCGAGAGAAGGTAACTGTCAACTTTGTGATTGTGCCACACGGTCCGGAATTGGTTTTGGCAACGAATTTCTCGATTTATTTGAAAGTGTAAATGGTTGAACTCTGTTTGTGGCGCGCCGCTGTGTTTACAAGGATATAAGTGACCGCCTGCGACATGGAGGAAGGACTCATCGCCATAAAGTGCGGCACAAGTGTCGATATCAAAAGGACCGATGGTAAGTAGCCTAGGCTCTGTGCGGCCGCCCTGACAACCCAACATTCATTCTCGCCCCGTCTGTTGAAAACTTGATGTTTTGTGTTTTTCGGGCTCGGATTCAGCCAGTTTGGACTTAACTTTGCTCGGAAAGTTGTGGTGCGTCCCGTGTTTTTGTGGACGTCTATGCGCCTCAGGCCTTTTTCTATTTGTGGTTCGGTTCCCACATTCGTTTCAAACCTGAGATTCACCCTCCCTCCGAAAGATTCGGTACTTAAAGGAGTGCAAGTAGTGCACAGGCGGCAACGCCCCTAATACAGTACACAACTACTGTCTGTGTCCTGTGTACTTTCTGTGTCTAGTTGGATGTCTCAGTTGTAGGACTAAGTAGGTTAAATTTTGCTCAGCAGTCCTTCATTCTATTTTTTTTTGTGGGAACTCATTCATGAAGTACATTTATCACAACTTTCCCAGTGTTACTTGATGTGATGTGATTTGAATTATTGGTTAACCTATTTCAATTTACTCCAGTGGAGGATACGACTTAACGCTACAGCATGACTAATTGTTGCCAGCAAAAGAAAACCTTTGGGAGTAAGGCACTTTTGTGCTATTTTTCATTTGAAATTTTTTGAAGAATATTTTTTGATACAGGACTCTAAAGTAATATTATGGTGTTAAGAAAATATCTGTAGGAAAGAGTTATTTCTCTATATGATTTGATCCCAAATTAATAGAACCCATTTATTAACAGATTATTGTAAAAGCCTAATATTTTTCTGCAATGTTAAGTATAAAGTGTTTATGTCAATTGCAGTGAGGTTAGTGTTATTGGTTACACCAATGAATTATGTTTTTGTCCCGCTGTGCTCGGAAATGATATTGGAACGTCTAAAGATTAATGGTTGTCTGTATATTTTAGTTGAGAATTGCACTTTTTAGATCTCTTTGTAGTGCATTCCCTTTTTCTCTCTGGTCTTGTGTAGTGCTGGTATCAGTACCCAAGTTGTGTACGTGCCCTCTTGTAACGTCCTCTCTCCTACATCTGCTCTGAACTCCAAGCATGCATTATCCTAAAAACGCTCAAAACCCTTTTTTTTTGTTTTTTTTTTAAGCAAAGTGGAAAGTGGAAGTATGTTTTGTTGTTACTACAAGCCGTCATTACATTAGTTGATAGTTTGACTCATCTAAATATGAAAGTATGGAAATAGTGTTGGTTGCCTTATGTGCTCCGCACATTCATTTCAGGCACATCAAGGTGGGAAGACTGACGTTCTTGTCCACATTCACTTGTGCACCAAGGTGCCACTTTTCTTTTCATCTGCTCTTCTTCATCCATCGCCTGTATGTGTGTGTGTGTGTGTGTGTGTGTGTGTGTGTGTGTGTGTGTGCCTTCTTTGCCAACTCTGACCCCCTCCCAAATCTCTCCTCATCTTCTCCCCCCTCCCTCTCGCCTCGCTGCTCCGTACGCCATTCCTAATAGGGCATCTCACAAGGCGAGCGTCCAAGTCCAGGGCCCGGCTGGTCCCGGCTGGTCCCGGCTGGTCCCGGCTGGTCCCGGCTGGTCCCGGCTGGTCCCCCTCGCGGTGCCACGCCGCCGGGCCTTGAGCCTCCTGGCCGAGCCGAGGTGCTTCCGGGCGCCGGTACCGGCGACTAGCCTCTGAGGGCGGGGCGCGCAGCCCCGCCGGTATGTGAACCGCGGCCCTTGGCGCCCGAGACGCGCTCCGCGGAGTGTGCGATGGTTCGCTGGCGCCGCGCGCCGCCAGCCCTTCTTTCTCTCCGCTGTTTTGGTCTCGATTCAGCGGCTCTCCTCAAACATGGGAACGTTTCAGCCCCCTCCAGCTCCCCGTCCCCCACCCCTTCCCCGTCTCCGCCGCCACTCGTCGCCACACCTGGCTGCCTCGGCCGGGGCCGCCTGCCGCCGCCCGGCCGTGTTGCCATCTGCTGCTGATTTGACCTCCATCTTAGGCGCAAGAGTGGGCTCTCGTTTGCTCTGCGTCTCGTTACGCCGTCAGAGCGCCGCGCGGGACACCAACGGGACACCTCGGCAGGACACCTCGGCAGGACACCTCTGCAGGACACCTCTGCAGGACACCTCAGCAGGACACCTCAGCAGGACACCTCGGCAGGACACCTCGGCAGGACACCTCAGCAGGACACCTCAGCAGGACACCTCAGCAGGACACCTCAGCAGGACACCTCGGCAGGACACCTCAGCAGGACACCTCAGCAGGACACCTCGGCAGGACACCTCGGCAGGACACCTCAGCAGGACACCTCAGCAGGACACCTCGGCAGGACACCTCAGCAGGACACCTCGGCAGGACACCTCGGCAGGACACCTCGGCAGGACACCTCGGCAGGACACCTCAGCAGGACACCTCAGCAGGACACCTCAGCAGGACACCTCGGCAGGACACCTCGGCAGGACACCTCAGCAGGACACCTCTGCAGGACACCTCGGCAGGACACCTCAGCAGGACACCTCGGCAGGACACCTCTGCAGGACACCTCTGCAGGACACCTCTGCAGGACACCTCAGCAGGACACCCTGCAGGACACCTCAGCAGGACACCTCAGCAGGACACCCTGACAGGACACCCTGACAGGGTCCTGGTAGGCAATCCGCTCACCGCCAGCGGTGCCCCAGTCCCGCCCGTCCCGGCGCCCCTCGCTGCTAATAAAGTATTCTGTGACCCGGGCGGCCTCGCCCCGCAGGACCCGCCCCGCCCCGCCACGCTCCACGTCACAGGGCGTTGTGCGTCGCGTTCCCGGCGAATCGTTTGGCGACAATTAGGCCCGCAGTCTGCGGCGTAGCGCTGCTCTCAGTCGTGCTTTCTTCTCTGCGGGGGGGGGGGGGGGGGCGTATGGCTTCGATATGCACAGAACGCCGACTCCTCCACGCCGAGTCAGAACACCCCGCCTGCCTCTCTCTGTCTCTCTCTCTCTGTCTCTTCATCTTCATCTCCATCTCTCTCTGTCTTTGCTCGCGGCCGGACCGTCGCGGCGGCGGCGGCGGCCCGAGTCTACCCGCGCAGGTTGGGGCGGGGCTGGGCGGGGCCAGCAGGTGGGAGGAAATGAGTCATACGGCGGCCGCCCCGTCAGACAGACAGACAGACAGACAGACAGACAGACGGACGGACTGGCGACGGCGCGCGCCGCGGCAGCCGCGGCGGTGGCAGTCTGTGCGGGAAGAGAGTGAGTGAGTGAGAGGACTTCCCTCCCTCCCCTCTCACTCCCTCCCCCCACCGCCGTGCTGCCTGCGGTGAACGCGAGCTCAAGGCGGCTACTGGTCTGCCGGACCCTCTCCCTCTTCCTCCCCCTAGAAAACAAAAAAAAAAAGGTTTGTTTAGGAGAAGGGCTTGGTGAAAGGCGCGCGGTGGCTGCGCAGGACCCGTCGGAGGTGTGACCTTGACCGTGGTCACTGCAACGTGAACCAGCCGAATGAGGGGCCCGGCGTTCCGCGCCGCCGCCGCCGCCGCTGCCGCCGCCGCTGCCGCCGCCGCTGCTGACGCCGCCGCCACGCCCGGCGCGGCCACACCGCTGAAATTCATGTTTCCGCGGAGAAGCGAGGGGCCGTCGTTAAAGCGCTTCCGAAGGAAATGCCGGCAGCGCGGCGGCGGCGGCGGCGCCTGGGCGGTAGGCAGTGCCTGCGGCGCGCGCGTGTCGTGCGGGCCGGCCTACCCCGGCGCCGGCAGGCGCTCTCGGGGTCCCGCGACACCCGGGGTCGGCGACGGTGATTCAGCGGGCCTCCCGTCCACGACGGCGGGGGTCTTCGACGGCGGCGGCTTCGTCGGCTTCCTCGTCCGGGGCCGCGTCGGGAGTGACGTGACGCGCCGCCGTCCCTCTGACCTTGGCGCTGGATATTTGTGTGTTCGATTTGGAGCAGCGCGGCGCGGGTGTATCGATTGCGCGATGTCGTGGCGCCGTGTGACGTCACGCCGCCGCCGCCCGTGTCGCCCGTCTGCCTATGTCTGTCTGCCCGCATGTGTGCCGTCTGCCCGGCGGGGCATCGCGCATCGCCGGACAATTGCAGCCGACTGATGACGATCGGACTGTCACAGGAGGGTCTATACAAGGTCAAAAAAAAAAAATAAGGAAGAGTAAATGAACCAGCTGTCGATGGATATTTCATCGGCGTTTCATTGAACATCGTAGGCACTCGGTGCACTTTTTTTTTCTTTGCATCCCGTAACGTGAGTTAAACGAAAGGGTGGGTCTCCTGCTCTTGCCGCCGCCGGTCGGGCCTCCTCCTCCTCCTCCTCCTCCTCCTCCTCCTCCTCCTCCTCCTCCTCCTCCTCCTCCTCCTCCTCCTCCTCCTCCTCCTCCTCCTCCTCCTCCTCCTCCTCCTCCTCCTCCTCCTCCTCCTCCTCCTCCTCCTCCTCCTCCTCCTCCTCCTCCTCCTCCTCCTCCTCCTCCTCCTCCTCCTCCTCCTCCTCCTCCTCCTCCTCCTCCTCCTCCTCCTCCTCCTCCTCCTCCTCCTCCTCCTCCTCCTCCTCCTCTTCCTCCTCCTCTTCCTCCTCCTCTTCCTCCTCCTCTTCCTCCTCCTCTTCCTCCTCCTCTTCCTCCTCCTCCTCCTCCTCCTCCTCCTCCTCCTCCTCCTCGGGTTGAGCGGTCCGCGCTGCGCCCCTCCTGCAGGGCGCGGTCGTTCACTCCGCAGGGGTTGCCCCCCCCCCCCTCCAATCTTATCGGAGGGCTTCCGGGCTCGCGACGGGCTTCGGCTCGGCGCACTGCCGCCGCCTCATTAGAGGCCCTGATTGTCTCTCGACGTCGTCTGCTCGGTCCCCTCGTCTCGGCGGAGGCTGCTCGGGCACTGGTAAACTGCCGCCGAAACCCTCTTTAAAAAAAAAAAAAAAAACTGTGTTAGACGGCACTTGGCTGCTTATTTGCAGATGATCGCACATGTTCCCGGAGGCCGTGGGGCACTCGCACCGCGTTCGACCCGCGGGGGGACGAGGCCGTCGTGGCCGAACCTCGGCGGGGCGCTCGATGTGTCATTACTCCATTTCGCCATCTTTTTGTCCCGTCATTCACACACGGCCTCGGAGGGGGGGGGGGGGGTCTTCGGTGGCGGTGCTCGGCCGCACCCCGCATAGCGATTGTGTGGTGGAGGAAGGGGGTTCTTTGAACTCTGGAGGGTGGCTGATGTGATTGGGGGCCCCGGCGGCGTGGCGGGCGGACACACAAACGTGCCCCCACCACGGCGGCGGCGGGGGGCCGTGCCCGGCCGTGTGCCTCGCGGGGGGGCTCGGTCATGTTTTATCGATTTGTGACTCGCCGCCACGCCGAACATGCACGCACCCGCGGGGCCCCGCGCCTCCGTTTTTCTTTTTGAGAGGACTTCCCCCGCCCCCCTCTGTTTGCGCCCTGCCGCTCTTATGTGCACGCGTCCGTGTGTTGGTGTGCATGACCTTCTCAATTTGCCTGTGCCATGATTAGTGCGTCGCTCCCACTGCTTCCACTCTATCGATCCTTTTTTTTTCTAATAATGTTGCACTGCTGTACACGAATAAAAAAAATCGCCACTTTTGATTCTTCGTCGATTTTATGCCATAGAAAACCACACGGCATAATTTTTTTTTCTGATCGAAAGCAAAAAAAAAACAACATTTCAGTGTAGAAAAATTGTTGGAGGCGAAACCTTTGCGAATCATATTTTTCCGTGTGTGTGTGTGTGGGGGGGGGGGGACACAGCCTGGACGATCGGTTGGGTCTGCGCGCTTTTGCCACCTCGGCCGGTGAGAACAGGAGGGGGGCTGGGCGCTACTGCAGCACTACGGCACACACACACACACACTCACACACACACAGACTCGCCCACGACGCGCGCGCGCGCGCTCACACACGTGCGTCCGGTTGATGGTGGGCGATGGTGGTTGGGCCGTCGTCATCCTGGAGGGAGGGAGGGAGGGGGGAGGGGTTGGGTGGACCCGGAAGCATAATCGGACTGCGACACGATCGTTGGCGCGCGCGCGCGTGGAATTCGGTGTCAAACGACTGCGACGCGGGGATCCGTCGGCAGGAGCGGGCGGAGTAGCGATGGCGGTGGAGAACGAGGCCGCAGCAGCAGGGCCTGCCGCGTGCTGGTGGTCTCCCGACCGCCTCATCGCAATAGGCTGACCGTGTCTTATGATCTCTCTCTCTCTCTCCCTCCCTCTCTTTCCCTCCCTCTCTCTCCCTCCCTCTCTCTCCCTCCCTCTGTCTCCCTCTCTCTCCCTCCCTCCCTCCCTCCCTCCCTCTCTCCCTCCCTCCCTCTCCCTCCCTCCCTCCCTCCCTCCCTCCCTCCCTCCCTCCCTCCCTCCCTCCCTCCCTCCCCATCTCTTTTTGTTACTTCCAGGTGAGTGGGCATGTGCCGTGCGGTAGCGGCCCGTAAGCGGCGCCGGCAGTGCCGCCTCACCGCGCGACTTATGGGAGAAAGTAGTGCGGCCCAGGAGGAGTCCGGCCGGCCGGCCGTCGGCTGCGGCCGCCTCCACTTGTTCCCTTCGTTAGTTCGCGCGCCGCGCGCCGGCTGGAAAAGTCGCACGCACGGGATGGCGTGCGCGGAGACTGGCGATAGAGAGAGAGAGAGAGAGACGGGCGGAGAGAGAGAGACGGAGAGAGAGAGAGAGAGAGAGAGAGAGAGAGAGAGAGAGAGAGAGAGAGAGAGAGACTGGCGGAGAGAGAGAGACGAGAGACACTGGCCGCCGAGCACGTCGTGCGCCTCAACACAATGTCACATATGCCGTCATCGGCCGGATCAGCGGAGTGGGGTCCTCCTAAATGACCGTCAAGGTCATTCATCATCATCGTCATCATCATCCAAGGAGAAGACGATGATTGCGAGGCGCCTATGGCGTGGCTTATCCGCGCCGCATCTGCCGCCCGGTGCGGTGGTGGAGTGCGATTGTGGGAGGAAGAGGGGGGGGGGGGGGGGGCCGGGGGTGCCTACCGGGGCGGCGCCACTCTGTCTCCCTGTCTCTGTCTCTCTCCTGTCTCTGTCTCTCTCGTGCACACCTTGGCGGCGACACGCGCGCTCTCCCAATAATAAAATGTGTCCGTCTCGCGAACTACTTCCGCGCTCTGCCCACCGCCGCCGCCACGCTTCCGTATATGGCTGGGCGGCCGCCGCGCCGCCACGCGCCGCCACGCGCCGCCACGCGCCGCCACGCAGTGCCGCGCCATGGTGTTTGGGTGTGGAAGGGTCGCGCCGCGCCGCGCCCCCACACTGGACGGGGCAGCGCGCTGTCTGTCTCGGTATCGGGGCCGGTGGTCGATGCTACATGACCGGGGCCTTTCCCCGCCCGTGCGGCTCCACCGGCCCGTATCCCGCTCACAAGCTTTCGGGATAATGATTTTCTGAAATAATTTAATTTTTGCATCAATTTATTTTTTTGGGAACAGACTTGTTTAAACTGTGGCACTGGGCTCTGTGGCGGGCGTCGCTGCCGCACTGTACACGGCGCCCGTGCACCCGTCGCCGCCACAATCGCTGTCTATTGGTTCGATTGAGATTTTTTCTCTTGTTGTGATATTCGTGCCTTTTCTTTTTAATTTGAGCGCGCATGCGATAATGACGTGATTCCACCGCGAGCAGTGACTCGTCGGGGCTTTCGCTTTTATCTCTCTCTCTCTCTCTCTCTCGCCCTCTCTCTCTCTCTCTCTCCCTCTCTCTCTCTCGCCCTCTCGCCTGGACTCCCTGATGGCCCTGCTCTGCGGTCGTGTCGCGTGGGAGACTCGTCAGCCTTGCCCCCCCTTTTCCCCCCCCCCTCTCTCTCTCCCCCTCTCCCGGGGAGAGGGGGGGGGGAGAGTCTGCCCCCCTCTCTCTCTCTCTCCTCGCTCTCTCCCTTTCTCTTCCTCTCCCTCTCTCTTCCTCTCCCTCTCTCTTCCTCTCCCTCTCTCTTCCTCTCCCTCTCTCTTCCTCTCCCTCTCTCTCCTCTCCCTCTCTCTTCCTCTCCCTCTCTCTTCCTCTCCCTCTCTCTTCCTCTCCCTCTCTCTTCCTCTCCCTCTCTCTTCCTCTCCCTCTCTCCGTTTTGCACCAGTTTGGTGTTCTTGACTGCAGCGGGGGTCATGCCGGGCTCGCGGACCAATCAGAGAGCGGGGAAGGACTTGCCCGCGGCGCTGATTGGCTGGGCGGGGCTGTCCGCTAAGCACGTGTATTAGGCTTGGGGCCCTCGCCTTCCCGGTAGGCAGAAGGCGCTCGGCTGCCCCTTTCGCAGAATCACATACACACAACACTCACTCACACACACTGACACACTGATCTGGGTACGTGGAAGGCTGTGGCGGCGGCGCTGTGTCTGTCGCTGTCGGCAGGCTGGACGGTGGCGAGTGGGTTGGATTGGGGCGGGCGGGTCGAGAGGGGCCCGCGGGGCCGCCTCAGCACGCCTCAGCACGCCTCAGCACGCCTCAGCACGCCTCAGCCAGCACGCAGCAAACTTCCAACAGCTGCTTCCCCCCCCCCCTAGTAGTCACGGTCTAATATCGCGGCGGACCCGCCCCTCCAAACTTCAGCTCACAGGGGCCTAGTGGTGCGCCCCCCCCCCCCCACCCCCTTCATTCTCGCCTCCTTGCTGCCGCAGAAGGATATAGGCAGGCAACCCAAGCGAGAATTTCCGCAGAAAGAGGCATCGTAGAAAAAAAAGAGAAACAATAAGAGAGAGACAGAGAGTATGTGTGTGAGAGAGATGAAGGAAAACGCCAGGGGAGGGCACGGGAGCGATTTTAATTAGTCATAAAACCAAAACTTCTGTTGTTTTCGTATGCTTTTTTTTCTCTCTCTCTCTCCGGTCGTCTGTAATTGTAAGAACACGGGCAGTAACTGGAGGGTGTGCTCTTTTCTGCCGATGGGCCCCGCGGCTCCCCGTTGTGTTGTGTCGGCGGTGCGTCTGGTCTGCCTCACGGCGGGGCGTCGGCTTTACGGAAATAGCGCCCCCCTCCGCCCCCCCCCCCCTTATCCCCTTCTCAGGCTGCCCTTTCTAACCGTGCGCGCGCGCCTGCCGTTTTGCCCTCCCCCCCCCCCCCCCGGTCTCCCTCTCCTCCCCCACCTCCGCCGCGGGTCACACGGATTACGGCCCTCGTAAATTCCAGAGCGAACTTCGCCAGGCCGCGCTTCTTGCTTGACGAGATGGTCCTGATGGGCGGCCGTGCTGTCATCATTGAAGTTGCACTTTTAATAACTATTTTTTTTTTTGCGTGATTAAAACGCTCTCGGCCTTTAGGCCCGGTGTGTGTGTGTGTGCGTCACGCTTTGTTGTTTTCCCCCCCTCCTGGTTACCCGCGGCCTCCGGCGGAGCGGGCTGGGGCCGGCCGCGGGGTGTTGTGTCGGGCCGTCGGACCCCGTGCGCGGCGCGGGGGACCCCGACAAGCCTTCCGTCTGCCCACGCAGTCCGGCCGCGCTGGGCCCGCGGGGGGCGTCGGCGGCGGCGACGACGTTCAGGGTCCCCACGACGCGGGGTAGCTCCGCCGGACGGGAGAGCTTTGCGGCGGGGGGGGGGGGGGGGGAGCAGGAGGGAGCGGGACCAGAGTCTCTGGCGCCTGGCGTCTCGCGTGCCGGCGCGGACGCCGCCGCGAGGGGTATCGCCGTGGCGGCGGGCCGTCCCGCAGCGCTGCCGTCCGCTGCGGGTTGCCTACCCCGCGGTCGGCGGGCGCTCTGCTCCGGCCGGCTGCGGTGCCTAGTGTGCCTGTGCCTGGCTGCGCCCCGCCGGCCGCGGCCCTCGGCTCGTGGAGGGTTTCGCCGTCAGGTTTTTGCGGCTTCTGCCGCGGCTGCACGCAGTGACAGTCCGTCTCCTCGGGACCTAAAAAGAAAAGCGCTCCCTTTCACGGCTTTTTTCCCCGTAATTTTTTTCTGTGTTTTTTTTTGTTCTTAATTTTTTTTCATCGCAATTTCTTTGGGGGGACACAGGCTGCAGTAAGTCTTCTTCCTTTCCTCTGGTTTCCTTTTCCTCTGTGCTCGGGAGGGGCGGCGCGGCCCCGCATGCACACACAGGAGGGGATTGATTGCCGTTTGATGGGTCGCGGACCCGTTATTGCCTCTCTCCTTCCTTCTTCTCTTTCTCCTTCTCCCTTCTCATCCGCTTCGCCGTGCTCGTCCGCTCCCATTAGAACACACACACACACACACACGCGCGCGCATTACGACGCACTTACACAGCAATTATCGCTGGCTGGCTGCCGGCGCGGTGTGACACGGCCGGTGTCCGTCCGCCACCTCAGACGGGTCCGCGCCGTGCACGTGCGCTGGAGTCGGTGCGTCGCGGTGCTGGGGGCCGTCTCTTCCTTCTCTCTTTCTCCAACTCTCTTTGCCTGCCGCCGGGGGAGAGCTTGTTGAGCCGCGACCGGACCCACTGCAGTGCCTGCCTCAACTGCGCCGCAGAGGAGGGGCGCGGCCCCCCCGTCTGTGGAAATAAGTTGGTTTGTGGCATTGCGCCGCCGGCGTGCGCCGCCTACGGCCCGGCCGGGGGATGGCCGCCCGCGGACCACGCCCCTCCGGCCCCCGCGGCCGCTGCGGCTGCTGCGGCTCTGCGGGGGGCCCGCGCTCCGACGGCCACGCCCCCTGCCGGCCTGCACGGTCCACGCGGGTCCGGGCGTCACGGTCGGCCGCGGCCGCGCCTCGCCGCCCCACCCGGACGTTTCCTGGACGTCGCGGCGGCGGCGGCGCAAGACTAGACCGGGCCGGGCGATCACCGCCAGCATTTGCTTGCTCTCTCTGTGCCTGTCTGTCTGTATATGCCTGTCTCCCTCGGCATGTATGTCTGTCTCCGTCTCGTTCTTGCTCTCTCTCTCGCTGTCTCTCTACCTCTCGCGTCCCGGCGCCTGCGGGCCGTCGGGTAGGCTGCCCCGCCGCGCCGCGCCGCGGTGCTCGGCGGCCCTGCCTACCTCGCGGGCGGCGGCCCACTTCGGCTGCCTCCGGTCGCCTCCGGTCGCCTCCGGTCGCCTCCGGTCGCCTCCGGGCGCCGCCCGCCCTGTCACTGCCGCCGGGGACCTCTGAGTCTTCCGCCGCCCACCAGAGTTTTGATAATGCCGCCGACGATTTCTCCTCCTCCTCCTCCTCCTCCTCCTCCTCCTCCTCCTCTTCCTCCTCCTCTTCCTCCTCCTCTTCGTCGTTGCTGCCGCCGCCGACACCTCAGCCGTCAGTTGTGCCCGTTGCCTCCCCCTCGTTCTCCTCCTCCTCCTCCCCCTCCATCACCATCGTCCCTTTTTCGCACTCGGATCTCCCGCGGTCGGACGCCCACTTTTCGCCGGCTCTTTTGCAGAGTACGGAGCCGACTGACGTGTGATTAACGTGGGCGTGTCTCCGCGGCCGCCACCCGCCGCGGCCTCACTCGGTGTCAAGTGAGCGTCGTCACGGCGGGTGAAATTAGTTTTATTTCCTCCCATGACTCCGGGCGCACTAATTTTTTTTTCTGTTGTACTACTTGGTCCACTTGTTCGTGGCCATATTTTTTTTTCTTCTTTTCGTTCGCGTGGCGTCCTCTTCCATGTTCCCCCTGCCGGGGTGGGGGCAGCGGGAGGTCTGTCGGCGCGTGTCGCATCGGGGCCCGCGGCGCCTCTTGCATGCCCGTACAAGTCGTGCCATGAGGCGCTGCGCCGCCGCGACCTTTGCCTCGACCCTCGCCGTTGGTGTCGGTCATGAGCGGCGTCCGCGCCATGGGATTCTCGGCGGGCCGCCCTCCCGCCTTAGCGGCGGTGCGTATTCTCCCTCGCCTGATTGTGCTTTTACTGCTGTGGACGCCCCCCCCCCTCCCCTTCCTCCGCTCCCCTCCCCTCCCGCGCATCCCTGGCCTGCCTCACTCCCCTCCCCCGGCGGTGCGCGACGCTGGGGACGGGTACGGTGAGGCACGGCGGCGGCGGCGGCCCGCTGCAGCCCGTGCCTCGCCTCCTCGTTGTTGTTTTCCTCTGGCCGCGTCCTCGCGCGGCTCGGCCCCGCGGCTCGCTGCGCTCCGCGATGGGGTGGCTGTCCAAGCTGTGCACGCGCCGCGGCGGCCACCGGGGCCGGCAGCACGCCGACGACGACGGCGGCGTCGGCGGCGGTGGCAACGCGCCGACCGCCGCCCCCGCGCTCCTCCCATCCCCCGCTGGCGCCGCCGCCGCCGCCCCCGAGGACGACACCGCCGCCCAGAAGGATGGCAACGGTGAGTTGAACGCCCGGAACGCGGGGAAGGTCAGGAGCGCTGCCGGGCGGCGGCTGCGGCGCGTGTGCCGTGTCGCCGTGGTTAGGCAGGCCCGGGCACAGCGCGGCGCGGCCCACGGGCTGCTGCTGCTGCTGCTGCTGCTGCTGCTGCTGCTGCTGCTGGCGGAGTCTGCATTCTCGTCCCACTCCCGGCCGCTCCGCGGACTCCGCGGGCTGCTGACCGGCCGCCAGGTTGTTGACTGGCCGACCCGCGCCGTCCGTCGTGAGCGTTTTTTCCTCGGGACACTCCGGCGGCGGCCCGGCGCTGCGGCGGCCCCCGGCCCGGCGCCGTGTCGTGACGGTGTAGCGAGTCCGTTTGCCGATCAGCCGGGGCCCTTTGCCTGCACTGCCCGGCCCCGGCGCTGCTGCCTTGACGTGTATCGATTCCAGAGCTCCGTGCCATGCGGTACCGCGGCCTCCGCCAGCCGCTCCCAGGCCTATCCCTTGTCTCCTCTCCCTGCTCTCCCGCGCCGACGTCCGTTGTCCGCCTCGACCTCGAGTGGGTTGGAGCGGCCGGCTTACTCGAGGCCGGCCGGCCGCGGATTCGGGTGCAGGGTGCCAGCGCCGATGATGGCCGCGGAGGCCTTGCGGGTGAACGACGCCGACGACGACGCCGTCGTCCTCCGGGCGTGGCCGGCGGGAAGGCGACGCTCCCTGTCCGCGTGCGTCGGCGGCTGCCTCACCACCGTTGTTGCCGTGCGCCTTCTCCCCCCCCCCTCCCCCCCCCCCCCCCCCCCCCCCCATTGCGTTTCTCGAGTCCTCAAAGGCAGACGCCGCCGCCCCGCCGCTGCGCCTCCCTCCACACTTCTTGCACACTGTTTATCGACATCGTCTGCTGCTGCCTCAACACGACTCTGCGATTCTCGCGCCGCGCCCCGCGCGCCTCCGCCTCCACTCTGATGTCGTGCCGTGCCGCGGCGGCGCGGCGCGGCCTGTCAAGTGAAAATTGTTCCCGGAGAACCGTAAGGCACGCACCGGCTGACTCCGACGGGCCCCGCCCCGCCGGGGCAGCCGGGCCGCGGGGGCCGCGGGGGCCTCGGCACCCACGACGCCGCTGACGTCGCCTGCTCCTCGTGGAGACCCCCGTCGCCGTGGAGCCCCGTCCGGCCGAGCCGGAGGACGGAGGCCGGCCCCCTGCGAATGCTGGCCCGGTGGCGCTGACGCCGAACTTGCTATTGTTCCAGGCCGAGTCCACTCCGCCATCGTGTCCGGCGTCAACTGGGACACCCGCAGTGTCACGGTGGAGTGGTTCGAACGGGGCGAAACCAAGGGAAAGGAGGTAAGTCCCGTGCGGGGCCGCGGCCGCCGCGGAGGAGGCGAAGGTGAAGGGGAAAGTACGTGGCAGTGTCACCGGGGCCCCTGCCTGCGCCTGCAGTGCCGAGTGTGTCGCGCTCCTGCCATTGACTTGTTTTGATTTCTCCCGCCAGATTGAAATGGAGGCGGTCTTGAATCTGAACGCGCACCTGGTGACGGCCCCCAACCAGGACGAGCCCGCCAACAACAACAACAAGAAACAAACGAGAGCGGTACGTATCCACCCCTCCTCCCCCGCCCCTCTGTTATCCGTTGTCCTGTGTGGATTCGCCCCTGCGCGTCTCAAAGATTTCCGTAACGTGATTCCGATCTTGAGAACTTTGCATGGACGGACAAGTGAGCGGGGTGTGGTGTGTAGGCGCCCCCGCCCCCGCCCCCCTCGGCCCCCGGCACCCTCCTGCCCCCGCCTCCCCTGTCTCGCGCGCGGCCCGGCCCCAGCTGGGCGCAGCTCGCGGAGCCGACAGAGCCGGCGGGGCCGTCGGCGTCCTGCATCCCCCGGCCGTGGCTGTCCCCGTCGGCGCGGGCCTCCGTCGGGGCCCCCCCGCAGCGCTGCCGACGGCCCGCCCCCGGCACCTTCTCCCCGAGGACCGTCGCCCATCGCCTGGTGGGACCCCCCGCCGGCGGCGCCCGGCCGTGGGGAGATCAACTTCTCGTAGAATTATTTTTTCGGGAGAAAAAAAAATTAAGAATTGTGAATGAATGGTCGCGTAGCGTCTACCGGACCCGTTGCCCCCCGCGCCTCTGTTTGTCCTTTGGAATTGTTGGTCGACAACGTCTGTCCTGCTCGGCACTGACCGTGACGGCCGCGTGTTGCAGGTGACCAAGGCGAACAACCCCACCATGTCCGTGACGTCGAGTAAAGGTGCGTATGCGGCAGGCAACGCCCCGCGGCCGCACTGCTGCCACGACGTCGAACCTCGTTCGACGCTCTCTGTCACTCTATAGAATCAGTGTTTTTTTTGTGTTGTTTTTTTTTCTTCAAACTGCCACACGGTTTATCACTAGGTAATTATGTGTTGTTGTTATTATTATTATTGTCCTTGTGGATTCGCAATTTGCATTGACGCAATTAATTGTACCGTAGGGTGCACACCTCTAGGCACTAGCCGTAGAAACGATTCCCCCGCAGGAAAAATGAAAACTCGAAGGAAGCAAAAAGTTGCGATGGATTTGGAGGTTTGACATTAGCTTTTTCTTTCTTTTTTTTTATGTGACGACGCTCCCCGGTCCGGAAGTGGACATGCAGGTGGGGAATCGATACCCGACACGGTCATGTCGTTACCCCCCCCCCCCCCCCTCCAAACACCCCAACACCCCCTCTGCCACCACCTCGACAACAGCGCCGGTACACTTGATCGTGTCGATGCCCCGGCATTCCTATTGCTAGGGAACCTTGCCTTCCTTGATTGCCGCTAACGTGTGTTCTTCCTCTTTTTTTTATTATCATTATCGTTATTTTTCCTCCCGTCGTGTGTGGAGTGCGCGTCTCTGAAGGGATCGCCGCCGCCGTGTGGGATAGGAGGGGGGAGGGGTGGGGGGGGGGGGCTGTGACGTGTGAGAGAGAGAGAGAGAGAGAGGGGGGGGGGGGCTTTCCGGAAGAGAACGTGTTCGCCCCCCCCCCCCCCCACCACCACCAGTGCTGCCAACTTGTATGGCATTTTGAGGGATGGGGAAGGGTGACCCGCTTTGCAAATCGATGCCTTGATTATATCCGTCGTTATGTTGGCCAGCCCGGGCAGGGCGTCGCGGGGTCAACAACCCGGCAAGGGGGGGGGGGGTCTTCGCTGCCCCCTCCCCCCCCCCCCCCCTCAACCATTATTCTGCCTGGGGGTGTGACGTGCGCCGGGAACACACACACACACACACACCCGGCGGGCTTCGAAATTTCGTCGGAGCTCGGAGCTTCCGGGCTCGCGGAAGGGGAGGGAAGTGCAGTGCAGTGTCGCTGTGTGGACTTCGGCGCGCCTCGCCTCGCCGCCTCCTGTCGGTCGCCGACCGCGCCTCGCGTGATGGATGCCGACGCCGTCGTCTGGTGTGTACGGCGTGCGTGCCGTGCGTGCCCGACGGGTCGCATTGTGCGCTCGGCCCCCGCGGAACTTCCCGCCTCGCGGCTTCACGACCTCCCCGCCTGGCCGCAGGGTGACGGGGTTGAATAGAGCATGTGGGGGACGCCCCCCCCCCCCCTCCGTCCCTCCGGGCACCCTCCGGGTAGCTCACGCGCGCGCGCGGTGGTGCACTCGACTTCCGTCACCAGCGCCACGTCGGTTCAGTCCGGCGGCAGCCCCCGCCGCGGTCAGCCGCTCTCCGGGGCCATGTGCTTCTCCATCCTGTACACGTTCCACAGACACATGCGCGCCCCCGCCGCCGCCCCCGCCGCCGCGGGGAGCCAGAGCTCGCGCCAGGATCGCGTCGCGCCCGCCGCCGTCGCTCCGTCGTCGCGCCCGTCCACTCCCCCCACCTCCTCCTCCGCCTCGTCCCCCGCCGCACCAGGTCGACTCTAGATTTGTGTGGCCCCACAGAGATATTAGAGTGTAATCGGTACAGAACACACCACACCACACTGTGTTTCTTTGCACTTTAGTTTTGTATCAATCCTTTTTTTCTTTTCTTCACCACCACCACCGCGCAGTGCGTGAGTTTGTTTCCTTTTCCTGCAAATTGGTTGATGTTGCGTGAGAAGGTAGACGAGGGTTTGCCTCCCGTTTAGTCGACTCGCACAGCCCCCGCGTGCAGATGGCATAGTGTGGCGTGGCTCAAACCAACCAACGGAAACGTTCAGGTCTTCCTCCTCCTTCCTAAAGAGCTCAGAGACAGAGAAAAAAACCAATGATGTATGAAGAAAGAAAAAAATTTCGAATGTAAGGGAAGGTGTTACGTGACGAGTCCGTCTGTGGTTCCAGCACCGTACAGGTCGACAAGGAACCAGGCCAGGCCGACAAACATCATGCCCGCCGTGAATGGGCACGGCGAGAGGGACAGGGAGACGGTGACGGGCATTCCCGTCCCGAACCAGCGGGTGACGGTGAGCGAGACGGTCGCGCCCACCCCGACGAACCCCTCGGCGCCACGCCACACTATGCAGCTCTCCGCGGCCCCCGTTGCCGCCGCCGTAGCCCCCACGGCGGCCGCGGCCCCCACAGGTACAGGTGAGGCCTCTCTTACGACTATACTCCGCTAGACTAACGACCGCTTTGCCAGCATGTCCCCCCTCACCCCGTGTCTGTCCCACTAACCAACCTCGTGTGTTCTGTTAGGGTCTGAATATCGGTCATCGTGGGGTTGTACTTTGCATGGTTTCGTTTTTATTTATTTTTTTCCTTCTTGGGGCAGCAATTTAGTTCCAGTTTCTGATTCTACGATTTTTTATAATCTGTGATTTAATATCATTGCGGAACATTGGGATAGAAGAGGGGGTAATGTGAGGAGATCTTTTCGCATCACATTGTTGGTATTGTGAGTACCTTCACCCTAGCAACAGTGTCTGCTCTTTTGTTTCCCTCCCCCCCTTTTTTTTTTCTTTTCTTTGTGTCAGTATATTTATATTTGTCTCAACGGGTTTTAAATAAGACTTGACAAGATGGTCCCCCCTACCAGTAAGTAAGTGTATCATCTAGTTTGCATCATGCGCGAGGTAACTTGTCAACCCCCTACCGATTGACTGATACAATACACGTGAACTGACCCAGCCAACCGATTCTATATGAGGAGTAGATTGAGTTATTGAAATTCACAATGCACCTGCATGATTTGCACTAACACGCTTTTTTTTTATGTCGTTTTCTTGGCTGCTAACCATGATAGGCCCAATTTTTCCTTGATGGTATTTTGATGATTCCTGATCAGGGGAAACCTCACACTTTCACACCCATCTGCATACTGACTAACCGTTAATTATTTTCTAATGTGCATGTTGTTGCTGCATTTTGATAATCTTGGACAATATCAAAGACGTTGTCATAATCTAACCCCCTCTCCATATGCAGATTTTTGATTCACCTGGGCAAACGAAGCGTCTTGGTTTTTTATAAAGACGCTCTATGCATCCAATTTGCTTCTGTTAATAACACTTGCTCGTACTTTTTTTTTTTTTGCATGGATATCTTTCTAATGCAGGGCGTTCAGTAAAGGGCGGTGCAGGTCTAATTGAGTCAGCTGTCCAAAACAACCAGAACCAAAACGTTGGTCCTGCAGGAGGCGGCGGGCTGGGCGGAGGTGGCGGCGCCAACAACGCCAGCAACGCCAACAACCGCCGCAGCAACGTCGTCAAAGAGGTCGAGAGACTGAAGAAGAACAGAGAGGAGCGACGCCAGCGGCAGGCGGAGCTCAAGGAGGAGAAGGAGGCGCTGATGAACCTCGATCCCGGAAACCCCAATTGGGAATTCTTGGCTATGATTCGGTTAGTATCTCACTTTGTTTCCTCCTGTTATTACTTTTCTGTTTGCTTTGCTCTTGGTCTGATTTTCCCGTTTCCTTTTCCTCTTTTTTTTTTTATTTAGAGAGTATCGAAATGGCATTGACTTCCGACCCCTTCGAGGATCAGAGAGTGTCGAGGACCACCAAATCACTGTCTGTGTTCGGAAAAGGCCGTTAAACAAAAAGGGTAAGTTCTCTCTGCTGTCTAAATTTGCCAATTTTTTAAACTTTTTTAGAACATTTAGTTATCCATACGCTCTGGCCCCAAATTGACAACTTTCACTTGTATTGCAGAAATGACTCGAAAAGAAGTTGATGTGATAACTGTACCTAGTAGGGACCAGTTAGTTGTGCATGAACCGAAAAACAAGGTTGATCTCACTAAATATCTTGAAAATGCCTTCTTCAGATTTGATTATGCATTTGATGAATACTGCAACAATGAAATTGTTTACAAGTAAGTGTCTAGACGTAGACATTAATCAGAAGTTCATCTCTTTTATTTTTGCTTACCGTATGTTAATACTTTCAGATACACGGCTCAGCCACTTGTTCAAACTATTTTTGAAGGAGGTATGGCCACATGTTTTGCATATGGTCAAACAGGAAGTGGAAAAACCCATACAATGGGTGGAGACTTCAACGGTAAAACGCAAGATTGCAAGAAGGGCATCTATGCCATGGCAGCCAAAGATGTTTTTAAGTACCTAAAGTCTCCCAAATATCAGCCTTTAAATCTCATAATTTCTGCCAGTTTCTTTGAAATATATAGTGGGAAGGTAAGACAACTTTGTCCAATGTGAGGCCGTTGCTGTTTAGAAGGCTGTTAAATTTTGTTATTTTCCAATTTTAGGTCTTTGATCTGCTGGCAGACAAGGCTAAGCTTCGTGTGCTAGAAGATGGCAAACAACAGGTTCAAATTGTTGGTCTCACAGAGCAAGTTGTTGGCTCTGTTGAAGATGTTTTAAAGCTCATCCAACATGGCAATGCTGCTCGTACATCTGGTCAAACTTCAGCAAATTCTAACTCTTCTCGGTCACATGCAGTATTTCAAATTGTTGCTCGAACTCCAGGGACACATCGTGTTCATGGCAAATTTTCTCTCATTGATTTGGCGGGTAATGAAAGAGGAGCTGATACATCATCTGCAAACAGACAAACAAGTTAGTATAAAACACATTTATAAGCCCACTTTACTCCAACTTGATTATTTATCTTGACTTATGGTCCATTTTGCCTCATCTTACACAGGAATGGAAGGAGCAGAAATCAACAAATCTCTTCTCTCTCTCAAAGAGTGTATCCGTGCCTTGGGTAGAAAAAATGCTCATTTGCCTTTCAGAGCAAGTAAATTGACTCAAGTTCTTAGGGACTCCTTTATTGGTGAAAAATCAAAGACATGCATGGTGAGTATGATGTTGAAATTATGCCGTATATTTTTTAAAGATTTTACCTCAAGTGTTGTTCAAATTTGTGGTCTATTTTTCCCCAGATTGCCATGATCAGTCCGGGACTGAGTTCGTGCGAGCACTCATTGAACACATTAAGGTATGCTGATAGAGTAAAAGAGCTGGCAGCCAACGGTCCGACAGAAAACAAATCGTCACCGGAACAGGATCGAGGTTCACCGAATGCCGAAGACGGTGGCGGTGGCGGCGGCTTGGATGACAGCGATTTGGCCCAGTTAAGATCACTGAATGTATGGTCATCCTGTATTTTTGATTCTTGTTGTAGTGTTCCCATTTTTGAACAGTCGTACATAATAGTTCCTTTTGTGGTTCTATTTTGCAGGAGGGTGAACTTTCAGCTGATCTTTTTACTTTCCATGAAGCTGTATCAGCGTTACAATTGATGGAGGATGAAGTTTTAGATAATCACAAGTCAGTTTTGGAGGCTTCGCAGCGCTGGCATGAATTAGATTGCCAGTTGCTTGCTGATACTCGAGATGTGGACTACGACCAGGACGGTAGGCAACTCCCTCTTTCTACCACTTCAAAGAACAGCGCAGCAAACCACTTGTCTCCGTCTTCAGTGAATACTCAGAACCTGCCAGAGATGAGTAAAACATCATCTTACTATAGAGCAAGTCCAGTGACTAGGGCTAAGTCACAAAGTAGAATTTCATTGTCAGATGCTGAGAAAGGCAAAGCAGTAAGGTCTAAATCCCAGAGCAGAATATCAGATAGTGCTAGGAATCCATCCAAACTCCAGACCCGACCCTCCTTAGCAAGAAGTCAAACATGCACCATCAGGTCACCATGGACAACAAACCCTTCCGAAATTTCTTCTGGTGGTTCAAATCTTCATAAATCTGTCCCCATTCAGAAAAATGCATCTCTCTCTAAATTTGGGGATAACATTTCAAGTTCTAAGGTTCACTTTGGCCTGAACTCTTCGAGAACACCGCGAACCAAGCCGCAGGCTTTGCAAGGCCGTTCAAATATTCAAAAGTCAAAATCCCAAGCTGCTTTGGTTTCTCCGAAAGGAGCCTCGTCTTCTGAGCGCTTGCCGTTGTCGCCGCTTGTGTCGAATGGTCGGGTATCGTCCATTGTGGCTAGATACAATGGGCCTCCTAGTAAATCTTCTATCCCTGGCCCTAGATCAGGCACTGTTTCATCTGCAAAGAGAGTGTCTACCCCTCAGGCTGCCCCACTTCGAAAGTGTCAGTCTCAGGTGGGTTTACATCTACATCGAGCTTCACGTCCCTTGCAATTCACTCTCAGCCCCCAAAATTCGCCTCCTCTCAAACGTGCCAAGTCACAGATGGGGTTGGCTCTTGTTGACGAAGCTGGTTTTGATGATATACCAGTCTCACTCAAAATGCTGGATGACGATTCATCCCTTCCCTCATGGTATCATAGACGTCAAGCTAAGGCACCAACGAGAAGTGACAGCACTCCATCCCTGGCCCCATCTGATGACCCAGTCAGCACTTCATTCGAAAATAAACCTGAACATCGTTCACCTGCATCCGTTCAACAAAGCCAGGCTCAGTATCCGCTTCACAGGAGCTCAACTGAGAAGGGCATCGCGCTATTCAGACCATTGAAAAGATCTTTTCCACCTGAGAGGCTTCGTTTCCTTCAAGACGGAAACCCTCATGATGGAGGAGATAGCTCTGAAGATAGCAATGGCACTTTGAGGTTCCAAAGGATGCATGGCAAGTCCCAGATCAGTGATTCAGCTCAGCCAGCGCTACAAGGCGGCATAAGCACAAGGTGCAAGGAACTTGCTTTAAGCATCCTTTTGAATACTACAGTTTACCTAATTCTACCATTTCTATATTCACTGCTCGTGCTCTATATAACATGAGATTTACTATTGATCTCAGTATATCTGAAATACTTTCTTTTTAACCAGAAATTACATGGCTCCTAAGTCCACTCTAAATGATTTAAAAATATCATTGCATTGGTCACCTACTAATCCAGATTTCAGAGCTTAATTATAGTGGTGTAAACCACACAACTAATAAGACCATAAATAATCGTGGCAGGTTCTGGTGTTGAAAGAAGGGGAAGGCAACAGTTTCCAATAGTCATTATAAACGTATTCTTCTTACGAATGCTGTTACTTAAGTTTCATTGTTATGCTCACTCAATTTCCATTTGTATAGTTCAGTTTTGAATAGGGCTTGGTTATATTTATAGGTTGTATTTTTACTTCAAGCTGTGTTTTAGTGCTAGTCCTAATCATTGAACCACATTACAGTGCTTGCTTTTCTCCTATCTGGCGTGGTGCCGTTTCCTTGTTTTCCTTCGCTGTTTTTACATTTTGCTTATGGGCTATGCTATAGCACTACTTCGCTTGTTGCATCTCTGTAGGCTGCTTGGTGGTGCTTTCTATGTGCCGTGGGTGGGCTCGTTTTCTTCTTTTACCAGATCCTTTTTTTTCTTTCTGATCTATTGAGTACAATGTTGTGTTTTGTTTTGCTGTCAGATTTTTGTAGTACCTAGTTTGTGAATTAACTTTGCATGGTTTCATGTAGTTCCTTTGCCATTTAAAATTTTATACTTCAGTTATTTTAGTTGAATAAATGTTTGTAATCTGCATGTTGATTGATAAGTGGATACCATCATACCCTTTTCTCTTCGCATGTGTAGCAGAAAAGGAGAAAAAGCAAGACAAGCACAGGGGGAGAGCACTTTTAGATATGATTGTCTGCATAGCGAGTGACATATGTCTGCTTTAAATGCAGAATGCATGTTTTTCGCTCTAGTTTTACTTGCTCTCGGTAGTTAGCAGGATTTTGAAATCCTCTGTCAATCAGAACTGTCATGTGTACAATTTTTGTCATCCTTTGCATGCTGTGATCACATCTTTTTCTGATTGTTATGTAGCATGTTGAAATTCTTATCACGTGCATCAGAAGATATGCATGTGTCATGGCAATATGTAATTGATCATATGCACAGTGGATGCAGCTGCACTGGTAACTCAACTCAGTTTTCCATGAAGTTAAGAGTATTACTGTAAATGAAGCTGATGTGTTTATTTTTTCTTACTTGCTGAGAAGCAAAGATCAGTCTTTGTCTGTATTCTTCTCAATTGTAGGATAGATCACTTTTACTATCTTTCAAGAACTAGAGCTGCTATGAAAATCCTAATGTTGAATGTTGCTGCTTTAAAGTTTGGCTACATATATAACGTGGCTCACCTAACGATTTTTAGTTTTGAGTAAATAGTATAGCTGGTAATTATTTATAATGTTTGTTACAGCCTATGCTTCAAATCTTGAGGTACTTGTCTCCGAGAAGATAGAAACACTGATGCAGTTCCGTGAGAAGATAACTGCATTTCGTGGTCAGCTTTTGAATGAAGAACAGATCAGTCAGAAAATGACAAGAGCCCCTCTAAATACTCGTCATCACTAGTGCTGGTTTCTAACTGTGTTGTGACATTCAAGCTGGCAGTGGCTTGATGTCAGAGTCAGAAATGTTTGGAAGACTGGATAGAACTGCTTATGTACCGGTGCGTCATTTCATTCTCTTCATAAATTTTTTTCATGTTAACCTATTTGTTTCTGTTGATGTGACAGTATACTGTTTGATCTTTTAACTGGTTGGGACGAACCTGCTTCAAAACCATGATGGAAAACTATTTAATCAACCCTAAATAAATTCCAGCAATTTCTGAATTATCTTTATGTTCCTTTTTGTAACTCCCCTTTAACACGCCACTCTTGCAATTGTTTGAATTTGTAATACTCAAATTGTGTTGAGGTGTAGAATCAATAAAGTATGGGATAGAATCAGTATGTTCAAGTACTTTATGTAGACTCGGATCCATGTATTTATTTATTTGAGATTTTAACTACATGCGCTGCTCTGCATCAGAGCAATATTGGCTTTGTGAAGTAACCCTGTAATCCACTGAAAGCTAATTAATAAACCCTGTACTATTGAGGTGCAATATAATGCTAGTATGCCTCATTTGACTGATTTTGGACTTAAAATGTATGTTCTTGCTGTGTCAGTTCTGTATGAAATAAATATTGTGGCTCATCAAAGACACCCTTTTTGATTTAATGCAACTTTATTGAAATGCTATTTTAGGAATGCATTCATTGAATTTTTAATGAGACTAAAATGATCTTTGTGATGGAATGTGATATATTAGTGAACATTGAACCTCTATCTATGTTAATTTTCACCATTTCCTCCAAAGATTTATGCTGTGCTAAGTGCAATTGTCGCTTCACAACTACCTCCTAAGACCTGTTATAGTTCCAAGCCTTAAACAACCTTAGCTAAATTATCGTAAGCCTAAGCTGTGTAATTTTAATGCGGCCCACAGGTAACATCTCAAGTGCTGTTCTTTTTTTAAAAATGGAATTTTGATCAGAAAGGGTATTCTGTGCTTATGTTAATTTATAAATTGCATAAAAGTTAGTTACATTAATTTGTTTTTTATTGTTTTTTTTTTTTAATATCAAGCACAAATAAAAAAAAATTGAATTCCTTAAATGTGTATGTGATTCTCCTTCTATCCTCCCATCACAGGGGATTCGGGGTGGAGTGCTTGCTCACACATTGATGAGGGTGTGTGAGAAGCCAGGGTGGTTTAATATTTTAAAGGGAACAGGCCTCCATTACTCATTTTATTCATGATTTTACCATCAATCTGTAGACAGGTACTGTACATCTGAATCGAATCTTAATTATATTACAAATTGTGCAACATGGGTGACAATCTCTACAGAGCTCTGAACGAGGCCGCGCAGGGTCTCTCATGTCAGCGCTGCCATGATAGCAACATTTACTTTTGCACAAATGACTTTCGCGTTTTTTTTTTTCTTAGTGGAAAAAAGCAAGAATTGTGTTGAACTGCACTTTCTTGTTTCTGCATCGTACCGAGGACACTTGTTCCATGTATGGCGTTGCCAAGATTTATGATTATCTTGGGCGTGCTTTCCTTTCCAGCCATGTTCCGAACATGCACTCCTTGGTCAATTTTAACAAATTCCCCTCTGCCTTATTCCACTGGTAAACTTATTGCAGTTTCATTTTTTTTCTTGAGTTTTTTGAGCTTCTCTAATAGTTTCTTCTTTACGACTAAAAGGAGTGACGGGCAGCTTGAACCGTAACAAATAGGCCGTATACGATAGGGACAAATAATGAATCATATAGTGGCTAAATGAAATGTTTCATACTCCACCCAGTCAAAAGAGTCTTGTTACCAGCCTAGATTGGTGCTTTTTTCCTGTATGTAATCTGATTAGCTCTACTACTGGAGCACTTTCAGAAAATTTGAAATGGAACTTGCAGGAGTATATCCGAGTTAATCCACTGTCAAAAAAAAGGCGAAAAGTCTTGAGAATTTTGTAGGATTTTGAGGTGATTCCATCAAGAGTGTTACGACAACCGCTACTTGAGTCGTGGTTCACTTTTCGGAACGGCCAGGCCTCTCGGTAAACATGGCTGGAAGTTAAATTTCTACTTCAAGAGGAGCAGCCAGGGGCGGTGGGCTGCCCTTCCTGTCTCTAAGCATTAACGACGTCAGGGCGGCCTTGGCATGCCGTCAGGACGCCGACACATTGATGCCATCTTGCTGGTATCTTCACAAATACGCTCTACTCGATCCTTTTTCCTCTTCTCGCACTCAAAAAAAGAAGGAAATTTACAAACGCCCCTGGAAGTAAAACGTAACATTTTTCGGTCCGGTCTCAGCGTGGCGTGGAGCGGCCACACTGTTATTTTTTTTATAGGGTTTGAAATGAATGAAATGAGACAAAGAGACGGTGAGGAATGCTTCATTAACTTCTCAAAGGAGGAGACTGCAGTCTAAAACACAATCAGCTTATGCTGATGCCGAGAAGAGCCGGTCTAAGCGAGCGCCCCGGAGGTAGACAAACTGGATGGGGAAAAACGGTCCAGATGTTCTGACCTCCACCGGGCAAGCGGGCGCCTGCTTAGAGCGGGCTCTTCGTCCGGCCGCGCCCTGCGCAGGGGGGAGGGGGAGGGGGGGGGGAGACAACCTACTACTTTGGACAATCGTGGCAGCTTCTTGGACTAGAACAGGGGGGAAAAACGATACGGGCTCACTTTTTTTTAGAACAAGCCCGGTCGAGAAACAAAAGGAACTAATACTGCAAGAACAATTTTGGAATTGAGATATCACAAAAAGATGCACCGACGACAATCCCAGACGAAGAGAGCAAGAGCGAGACTGAGGGTGCGGGGAGGGGGCGGCGGATGCCTGCGTCACCCCCCGACTGTCCCCCAATCCGTTCGAACAGAATAGTTAAACTGTACTTAACATATGATTGAAATGAGATAAAATATCTTGGCCGCCGCCGTTTCGTGTCACAAAAAGAATGACAATGTGTGGGTCGCTGCACCACGGCGGTGCGTTCTGGCCGCAAGGCACAGCTGATACTAAGCTGCTGTCCAATCGTCCAATCCCAACGCGAGCGGATCCCACGGCGTGACCGGCAACACACGACCTTCACTACCCCAACTTCCATCACTCAACTTTGTGCGAAACACAGGGCTCGCGAAACACGTGTCGCGGAGCCCAAATTCTATTTTACATCACCTGCAACTTCCCTTTCTTTCCTCCCTGTGATTCTTTGCCGTGCTCTCCCGTTCTCTCTCTCTCGCTCGCTCTTTCTCTCTCTCTCTCACACACACACACGCGCGCGCTCTCTTTCACACACTATTTCACTATCTCTCAATCTGCTCTTCTCGCATACTCATTTTATTTCTGTCCTTGTCTTGTTAATAATAAGTTACCGAATGGGACTGTCACCGTTCCGTGGCGCAAGTCCCAATTAAAAGAATATTTGGTCCACTTTAATATTTTTTTTCTTGTATTTTCTTTATTACTAAAGGGACCGGTCGTCCCGACATAGACCTTCGTTTCGTAGGTCTGCACAGTGGTTTTGTCTGAGTGAGCTGCACGCGCACACACGTGCACGCACACACACACACACACGTCACTTGAACACATTGATGCGGCGCCCCACCGCTGATGCCGCCGTGCCGCTGCGCCCCCGGCCTGCCCCCCGCACCCACGCACGCACACACGCACACGCAACATCAATCCGGCTTTTAGGCCACGTACAGGATTTTTTTTTCCACAACCATCGAATACACTAAGTAATAATTTATAAATAACTTTGTATAGTTTTCATGATTTTTCCCAATTTTCCCCCCCTCATTTTGTCTCTCTTTTTTTTAAACATTTACAAAGTGCAAAGAAAGAACAAGAGCCGCGAGGGTGCGGGGGGGGGGGGGGGGGAGGGGGGTTGAAGAGGGCGGTGGGGCTGCGGTGCGAGGCGCATGCGGGGGCGAGGGGGCGCGGCGGCGGGGGGCGCGCGGCGGGGGGGCGTGGAGGGGGGCGCCTCCGCTTGGCCTACGCCCCCACGCCGCCAACAGCGCCGCCCGCGGCGCCGCCCAGCGGCCCACTGCCGGGGCCCCCGCCGGGGCCGCCGCCGCCGGGGGTGGCCGCCTGGGAGCCGGACTGCGAGCCGTTGGAGCCGGACGAGTCGAGCTGGGCGATCTGGCGGAAGAGCGGCGAGTTGACGAAGCGCGGGTACGAGTCCCGGTGCATCAGCGTGTAGATCTGCAGCTGGGCCTCGTCGAACGTGCGCGGCGTGGGGTCCACCATGTTCCTGTTGACCAGCTCGCGCACCCGCGAGTCCAGGCTGACCTGCGGCGAGACGGAGCAGGGGGCAGCGTGAGTGCGGGGTGGGAGTGCGAGTTGGGATGGGAGTGGGAGTGGGGGTGGCAGTGGGAGTGGGGGTGGGAGTGGGAGTGGGGGTGGGAGTGGGAGTGGGGGTGGCAGTGGGAGTGGGGGTGGCAGTGGGAGTGGGGGTGGGGGAGTGGGGGTGGGAGCGGGAGCGGGAGTGGGAGTGGGAAAGGGAGTGGGAGTGGGGATGGGAGTGGGATTGGGAGTGGGAGTAGGAGCCGAGCGGCCGGGAGCGCCCGCCGGGTAGGCAGCCGCGGCGCCCGGCCGTCCTGCGGGCCGGCCTACCCCGGGCTCTGCGGGCGCTCCTCCCGGCCGGAGGGCGGAGGGCGGAGGCAGCATGGGAGGGGAGGTTAGGGCCGCCGCACAGCACCCCAAACACCGCACACACAGCTCATCCGTACCTCCCTAGGTGATAAAATAGAAATATAGTCCTCGTAGATGAATCGGGCCTTCTCTTCGATCAGATCCGGATTGGATTCCTTCTTGAGCTCCTCGCACGCCAGCCAGAAGAGAATGTTCTCCTCCGAGTACTCGCAGCGCAGGAAGTCGCGGAAGACTCGGCGGCCGGCTGTGGCGACAGAGAACAGGCAGGGCGTCAGAGGGGGGGGGGGGGGGGTCGCTCGTCGGCACTCGGCCGCCGCCAAAGTCTTACCTGCACTTTTCATCAGTTTGTCGAACGATTTCCCCCACGCCCGGATCTCGTCCAACGGTGGTCTGTAACCGTCGGAGGCCGTTAGCAATGATTTTAACGAAACACATTCTCCGTAATTCCGGACGCGGCGGCGTGTCGTGCACTCACGGAGGTTCTCCGTCACAGGTCAGCATGTCCATTGGGTCGGGGTCGCCGTTTCTGCCATCGTCCTCACCGCTCTTGGACGTCAGACTGCAACACGAAGAGAAACAGGGGGGGTTTGTCATCATCATTATAATGTGAACAAAGTCGTCACGACCGTCGTGGCCGTCATCACAATGACAGATCGTCATCACCACGCCCAATCGGCCCCGCGCTCCGCCGTCAGTGAGGCGTGGCGCCCGCGAGCGGAGCCTGGGCCGGCCGCACGGCACGGCCGCGTGCGGGCTGCCTACTCCGAGTTGGCAGGCGCACCCGGCGCCCAGCAAACGTGTACGTGTTGTTCGGGGCAGCAAAAGTATTCTGCTGTGCTGGAGACGCACGCGGACGGCAGCAGTTCTTTTCTTTTTTTTGCACTGTCGACCTCAGCTGTCTGTGTTTGCGAGCTAATCTCTTTCTTCTTATTCTGCGGCCTGCGCCGCCCCCCCCCCCCCCCCACACCACAAACACACACACAAACTCGATTCGTCCTGGGGACTCGGTGATTTCCCCTCAATACACGATATCCAATCGGAAGTGGACCGGCGATGGATTTCTGACGCGCGTTATTTAATTTCCAGGTCAGTTCCAGCGCCCCTCAGTCGCCGGCAGTCATTACGCTGCCAATTTTCCGTGCGAACGACTCCCGCCACGGGCGGCGGGCCGGGCGTTCGGCTCGGCGCGGCCCGGCGGTCTTTGTTGGGGCGGGGCGTGTGGCGCGTGGCGCGGCGTGGCGCGGCGTGGCGCGGCGTGGCGCGGCGTGGCGCGGCGTGGCGCGGCGTGGCGCGGCGTGGCGCGGCGTGGCGCGGCGTGGCGCGGCGTGGCGCGGCGTGGCGCGGCGTGGCGCGGCGTGGCGCGGCGTGGCGCGGCCCCCCCGGCGCCCCGGCCGAGCGACGTTGCCACATTTGCCGGTCGAGGCGTGGCGTGGCGCGGCGTCCACTCAACGACATGCCACGCCAAGACCCCCAGCGCCCCCAAAGCACTTGCACAATCCTGACCGGGGGGAGGGGAGGGAGGGAGTGAGAGCCGCGGAGAGGGAGAGGGAGAGAGAGAGAGAGAGAGAGGGCGCTGTCAATAAGTTGTCGGGCGCGGATGGAGCTCTTTGCGTGCCCCGTTCCTCGCCCCCCCCCCCCCTCCTCACAGTGGGCCCGGTGCCGCCCCGCCCGCTGCGCGCCTGGACAGCACGCCGGCCCGCCGCGCACGCCTGCCCAGCGGGACTGCCTACCCTGCGATGGTCGGGCGCGTGGCGTCGCGTAGCGCGCACTTCTCCGCACTGCGCCACGGCGTCCCGGGTCCGTGACCCCCCTCCCCCCTCCCTCCCTCCTCCACCCACCCCAAGCTGCGGGCAGAATAATGGGCGTTTCCGCGCATTGCCAAGAAATGTAGCTTAAATAAATTCAAATCGAAGACAGAAAAAAAATCATGGGATGTTTATGGAGCGTTTGGAAAAATTGATTGCTCCCTGCCAAAGCATTCCGTGGAGTGCGTAGGAGCCGCGTGTTGACAGCAAACACACAGGAGTCAGTAGTGCTGCCCCGTGGCCCCGCGGACCGGGGGGGGGGGGCACCTGCTTGTCGAGTTGCAGCGTCCGCCGCTATCGCGGTGCTGCGGGGGCTGCGGGGGCTGCGGGGGCTGCGGGGGCTGCAGGGGGGGGGCCTGCAAGGCGCTGCCAGGCTCTGCCCAGGAGGGCCTTCTGTCCGCGGCGGCGTGGCGTGGCGGTGCAGCCGGATTTAGTTCGCGTTTGCTGCCGCGCGGGTCATGGCGAGACGCGGGGGTCGGGGGGGGGGGGGGAGAGAGAAGTGTTGGGGGGAGAAAGAAGGGGCGGCGCGAGGGAGGGGGGAGGAGAATTGACGTGCGGCGGTGGCAGCCAGCCTAGGCTTCGGCGGTCGGAGCTGCCAAACCGACGTCGGAGCCCTTGCCGTCACGACGCCGTCTCGACAGCAAAACACGGCCCTTCCTAGCTGCCTCCTCTACACGCTCTCTCTCTCTCTCTCTCTCTCTCTCTCGCTCCCTCTCTATCACACACACACACACACACACCTAACACAGTCTGTCTCTTTCTGTCTCGTTTGGCCCCGCTTGTACACTTGTATTTCCAGGGCACGACCGCGGCCCCCTCCCTCTCTCTCTCTCTCTCTCTCTCTCTCTCTCTCTCTCTCTCTCTCTCGCACACACACACACAGGCGGCATCGCATCACCGTGGCCCATGAATTCCTCATACATCGCCTGAGCGGGGTTGGGGTCGGGGGCCGCGCGGCCGCGGGGCCGTGGCCATCGTGGCCGGGCCGCAGGTCAGGGTCCCGTCGCGGCGGCGGCGGCCGGCGGCCCACCCATGGCAGGCCGGCAGCCAGCCAGCAGCCAGCCAGCTGCCAGCCGACGTCCAGACGACGGCCAGCCGACGTCCAGACGACGGCCAGCCGACCGACGGCGGACGGCCCGGCCAGCAGCGTCCTGCCAGAACCGTGGCGCGGCGGGGGATCAATCAGAACATGAGAACGCGGGGAGGCGAGTCGGGCTGCCGGGCTGCCATTAAATCCTGACCGTTACCAGCCAACGCCGCCACTGCCGCCGGCGGGTACATAATAGCAGGCGGCCGCGCGGCCCGCGCAGCCCGCGCAGCGAGGGGAGACGGAACACACACACCAACACCTTGACGTTCTGGACGGGCGCCAACAACGGCGCCGACAGGACGGGGTGCCTCGCCGGGGTGCCGCGACCGGGGCCTCGCCGCCGAGGCGGATTCGACTCCCAGCGGCGGCGCGGCGGCGGCGCTTTTGGACCGCGTCTTTCCTCTCCTTTTTCCTTCCGCCTGTGTATATACGAGTCACCACGGCGGTAGGAAGGAGAGAGAGAGAGAGAGAGAGAGAGAGAGAGAGAGACCTAATTATGCACGACTTTACGAAATCTGTGACTGGACAGCGCGGCAGGGGGAGGGGGCGGCTGACGAGAGGGGTTCATGGGTTGCCCGCCCGCCCCCCCCCCCCCCCCCCCCCAACCATTCCCCCTCCCCCGCCCCGCCCCTTCCCCTCCCGGCAGTAGTGCCCAGCAGTTACACGCACGAACATGGCAGCGCGCTCGGCGATATCAAACTGTGAAAGTGGCGACGAGAATTGCGCCAGTGCGCAAGCTGGATGCGTTTGTGTGTGTGCGAGAGAGAGAGAGAGAGAGAGAGAGAGAGAGAGAGAGAGAGAGAGAGAGAGAGGCGGGGTGGGGTGGGGCCGGGCGGAGGGCGGCTAGGACCCTTCGACTCGCCGGCGGAGCTGCTTCGATTGCATTACATCGATCTGATCCCATCGATTGCCCTGCTGGGCGGTCGGCCGGACGCCCTCCGCCCGCCCCGCCAACACCAACGGCAAGGCCTTTTTGGCGAGCCCGCGGCGATCTTCCGGCCCGCAGGAAAGGAGACAAAACTGACCAGCGACTGGCCGTCAAGGACCTGCGGGCGAACCCTGCCAACAGCAGTGCGGGGAAAAGAGATAGAGAGAGAGAGAGAGAGAGAGAGAGAGAGAGAGAGAGAGAGAGAGAGAGAGAGAGAGAAGAGTATGGAAACGTGCCCGCAAAGTAATCCAGCTTAGAGGAGAACAGGTTGTGCTGCGGGACTCTGTCGGTAGGCGTCGATCCCGGATATGATTTTAACAGTGCGCGCCCCACGTGCGTGTAAACAGGACTATGTTTACATCGGCCGCCTCGCACGGGGAGTTGCTGGGCGGCCGGCCGGCCGGCAAGAGAGGTGCGATGGGTTTCATTCGTGTTCATTCAGGGGGCTCGGCGGCACAACCGTCTGCACCAGTCTGCACTCTAGTATTGGCGGCAAACATTCATTCATTCGAACGGGATGTTTGTGTTGCCCCTGCCGCCGCCGCAGCCGCCCCCGCCGCGGTCCGTCTGTGCCGCCGGTCCCGAGCCGATTCCGACCGGGCCGACACGGGGCGGCGATGGGCTGCCGCAGCAGTCACATTATGACGGCCCCCTCCCCCCCCCCCCACCACAGCGGGACGTCCCACGAGAGGAGGGCAGCACCAAGCAGCACAACACCCCCGTCAAGCAGCCCGCCCGCCCCTCCGTCAGCAACCCTGCCGAGGCGGGGCGCGGCGGCCTGTCAAGTCCCCCCGTCAGCGGTGGCCGGCCGGCACGGCACGGGGCCGAGCCGCCGGCCGGCACTGACAGTCGCAGCTGTGCAGCACTGTGCGGCCGCGGCACGGCCCGGGCCCGCGCCGCCGCGACCCGCCGCACTGCGTCGCGTCGCACTGCGTCGTGTCGCACCACGCCGCGGCGCAGCGGCCCGCCCCGGGGGGCGGCACTCGGCTGTCTTCTCCGTCGTCTGCGTCCTCACCGTCTCAGGCGGGACACGATCGCTCGCCAGCTCATCCTGGAGCCCCGGCCGTGGCCGACATCGTGCGAAGAAGGGGTCGCCGTCGAGGACGAGGCCGCCGCGGACGCAGGGCGAGCCGGGACGGCCGCGCCGCCGCCGCCACCGCCGCCGCCACTGCCGCTGCGGCTGCGGCTGAAGCCGATGAGGGTGTTGAAGCGGCCCAGGCGCAGTGGCCGCGCTGGCGACGCCGATGCCGCAGGCCCCGGGGGCCCTGCCGCAGTGCCGTGGCCGTGACCTGCCAGGCTGGCCTAGGCGCGGGCCTCAGCCCCGGGCCCGGCCCCGGCTGCAGCTGTGGCGGTGGCTGTGGCGGGAGCCGCAGCCGCGGCCGTAGCCCCGCACACCCTTCACGACTACCAGCGCCGGCCCCGTCGGACCGTGGTCGGCTGGCCCCAAGGGTCCCAACGGTCCCAACGGTGGCCCCCGGCCACGCGCTTGGCCTAGCCATCGCCCATCGCGCCGGGCCCTTAAGGGCGAAAGCCTTGGGTCGGCGGTCTTGAAGAGGACCCTCTCGTTGGGGTTGGGGGAGGTTCTGGGGGTCCTGGACGGGGGGCGCGCGCGCGCGGTGGCCGTGCCGACTCGAGGCGGGGCGAGGCGCTCGGCTGGGGGCCTGGCCCGTCACTGAACACCAGACAAAATGCGGCCCCCGCCGGCCGCGCCACCCGCGCCGCCCGCGCCGCCCCCCGACCAGCGCCCCCCGCGGACCCCTGTTGGCGCCGGCGTCGACGCTTCGCGAGGGCGAGCGTAGCCGAGCAGAAACCGAAGCGGAGCCGAGCACGCCGAGCGGGGCCGCGGGGCCGCGGGGCCGCGGGGCGGGGCGGGGCGCACCCCGCGGGCTGCGGGCCGCTCCGCGCCGCTAGCCAGGCCGGCACGGCGCCGCGGGGCCGCGGGGCCGCGCGTCCAGCCGGCTCAGCTCATAGCCTTGCTGCGGGTCGTGCGCCCCCGGCACCACCCGCCGCCCGCCGCCCGCGGACCGCCGCCCGCGGACCGCACCGGACCGGAACACAGTCTTCAGGGATCATCCCGTCCCACCCGATCCCCCAGGTGTGCCCGGTGCAGGAGGGGATCGTGTGTCCCACGGCGCTCAATCGTCGACCATCCCGACGTTGGTTGAGAATTCGAGATAGCGGTCACCCACCCTGTCAGTTTTGATTGACACCGGGGACGGACAGAGGGACAACACTGAAAAGCATCCTGCGTTCCGCACAACCCCGCAAAGACAAAATAATCGGAATATATTTTTATGAGCAATCGGTCAGCGTGGATCGAAGCACCGCATAGGGAATGGCGACGTTTCGGAAGCGATGTCAGATCCGGCCGGCTGGCGAGCGGCACGTTTCACTGACATGTCAGTGCCGGTGACATGTCACATTGACATGTCAGCTTCGGACCGGCGCGCGCCCACGGGTACCGGCCTCCGCCCATGCCGTGGGGGTGCGCCGCGGCCACAGGTGCACACGTGCGTCCCGCCGGCAGGGCCGGGCGGCTGGGCCGGGCGCTGTTCTATGACGTGAGCGGAGCTGCCGCCGCTATGTCGGACGTGACATATCGAGGGGTGCCTTGCGGGGGGGGGGGGGGGGCGAGCGGGACCTCCACCCGCCCCCTCTCCGCTTCCGGGGAGGACGAGAGGGGGATCCGGGAAGAGGAGGAGGGGGAGGAGGAGGGGAGGGTCGCGCCTCTTGACGCAACGACGACATAGCAGTCTGCTTGACTGACGCAACCGACCCCAATTAGCCATTTACAGATCTCGTCGCTTTTTCCGGCCCTCCTCCCCGCCTCGCCACTCCACCCCATTCCACCCCCTCCGCCCCGTGTCCGTCCGTCCGTCCGTCCGTCTGTCTGTCTGTCTGTCTGTCTGTCTGTCTGTCTGTCTGTCTGTCCGTTCGTTGACTCCTCACGGGGCGTTGCTGCGGCCCGGCCGGTGCCGGCGTGTGGGGTGGCGGCACCGCACCCACTCGTGTTGCCGGACGAGTTTCTCCTCTTTACCATGATACCCACTTCAACCCCGCCCCCCGCACCCCTCGCCCCCACCCCCCCTTCTCTGGCGCTCACCATCGATATCATCGTCATGACGTCATCGACGCGGTGTCCCCCAGGAAGGAGGAGGGGGGGGGGGGCTACGTAACGCCGCGCTAGTCTCTCGCCGACATTCTCCACGGTCATCATCACCACATCATCATCATTGCCTCTGCTTTTCATTTGCAGCGTACGGCGGACAGCCTATCACGGAGGTCGACACCCTCCTGCGCCCCCCCCTCTCCTGGCGGCTGGGCCGCGGCAGGGGCGGCCCAGGGGGTAGAGGAGGGGGGGCAGTCCTTTGTGTCGACCGGTTGGTCAGTCGGATGCCGTTTTGACGGTCCGTCGTAAAAAAAAATTACGCGAGGCAAGCGACCTCCGTCGACTGGGACTCGCGGTGCGAGACGAGGCGCACTGTGGCCACTCAAAGGAGCTCGTGGCTCGGCTCGGCTCGGCTCGGCTCGGTTCGGCCCGGCCCAATCGAAACACAAACAACAGCCGCAGCAACAGACACACCCTCGCCTCGCACGCGCGCGCGCGCGCCAAAATCGATTTTTACGGTGCAGCTGGGCCGCACGCGCATAAAACACGCCCTCCATATGTTTCCGCGGTCGTTTCGCAAGTAGAGAAGGGAGGGGAGGAGAGGGGGAGAAGAAAAAACACAGCAGACATTTTAAAAGAGAAAGGAGCGAATCGCCTTGTGCTGTGCGAGGAGGATGGGACGCCAGAAGGAGCGTCCGGTGTGCAATAAATACGTGAGTATGTACGTAAATAACGAACGGCGTTAACACCCGCCGGGGTGCTTCTGGACCGGGAACCTCAGAATGTTAAGCCGCGTGGCGCGGAAACGAATTAATGAGAGTCGGCAAGAGAGATGAAATAGATGAGAGAGAGAGAGAGAGAGAGAGAGAGGGGGGGGGGGGAGAGAGAGAGAGAGAGAGAGAGAGAGAGAGAGAGAGTGAGACTGTGACTGTGACGACTGCCGCCCTGCCGCTTCGCGGGGGTGCAGAGTGCGAGGCAGTGATGTGAGAGTCCGGGGGGTTAGGTTATGCCGCGGGGCTGGGAGTTGGGGGAGCCGCCGACAGGGGGCGTGAGCGGCCGGCGCCGACCTGGCTGCGGGGCGGGGCGGGACGACGGGCCCCACCCATCTGCTGGCAGCCAGCACCCCCCCCCCCCCCTCTCTCTCTCTCTCTCTCTCTCTCTCTCTCTCTCCTCCCTCCTCTCTCTCTCTCTCTCTCTCTCTCACTCTCCCGCTTTCCCGCGTCCACCCCGCTTCCGGGCCTTCCGGTCCACAGTACAGTGCGGTGGCAGGGCTGGGAGGCGTGGACCCGAGAGCCAACAGGAGCCTGCTATGCCATAGGTTGCCATAGGTTCCGTATCGAAATCGGAACTGGAGGGTGTGGGAGTAGAGGGGAGGGGGAGGGGACCCGATCGGAGACTGGGGCGAGGGATTAGTCATCAAGACCGTGACAGCACGGCGGCCCGTCTGACCGCTGCTGCCGCCCTCCCTCCACAGCCCTTTCGTCCGCATACACCTGGCCAAGAACAAAAGGGACCCCACTAACAACCCCGCCCACGACCTGCTGTGCCCCGGCAGCCCTGCTCTTCCGATCCCCGCCGCGAGCGCGCCGCCCTGGACACGCCCTGGACACGCCCTGGACACGCCCTGGACACGCCCTGGACACGCCCTGGACACGCCCTGGACACGCCCTGGACACGCCCTGGACACGCCCTGGACACGCCCTGGACACGCCCTCCCCCCGCGGCACGGGGTCGGGCTGGGCTGGCCCTCAGGCCTCTGGCAGCCACCCCTCCCGGCCCGGACCCGCCTCAACCCACCCTTCTCCGCCCACCGCACCCCGCGCACGCGGCCCCCGCGCCCCGCAGCGCGCAGCGCGCACTTCCCCGAGTCCTCCTAGAAGCCGCCGCCGCCGCCGCCGCGCGGTACCTGTGCAGCACGCCGTCGACCCTTCATCATAGGCATGCTCTTGCATCTCCTCGTCCAGGACGCGACCGTCGTCCATGACGCAGCACGACGCGTGCATACTAGCTCGTCGTCGGCGTGCCGCGACATAGCACCTCCAGGACGACTCGCTTGTCCAGAACGACTACCTCGTCGGGCGTCGTCGCCGCCTTCTCGTCCGCCCCGCGGCGCCCCCGTCTGCCTCGCCTCGGCGGCGCCGGCCTTGTCACGCACAGCGGCCTCTCCGTGGGGCTCCTTTGTCGGAGGCGCCGGCCGCGGCCGGAGAGACAGGGAGTCTCTCTAGCCGCGACTTGTTGCCGGTTCCGCCGCCGCCGCCGCCGCCGCCGCGGGCCCACCCGCCTGTGTCCGCGGCCTCAGCCGGCCAAGACTGAAGCTGGGCTTGGAGTTGAGGTTCCGTGGGGGGTCGGTCGTTGTGTTCGGACTCGGAACACACGAATGCGTATTTTGTGCGGAATTCGAACCGGAGACGTTTGCCATGCGTTCTTTGTCGCATTCCCGCACAGAATACGCCACTATCTCTCGGAGTTACGGCCTTTGAAATTTGGGTTCTTTAGGGTCCTACTGCGGTCAAATTGATATTAGGAAAGTGTTTTCAGTTTTTTCTTGACCATAAAAAAACAGTCGATTTTTTAAAGTATTCATCTCAGGAGCTAACAGGATTGGGCAGCTAAACTCGGTTTACGGACTATTCATTTGTAGTAGACGGAGCAATAAAAAAAGTGCAATCAAAATCGGTGACTTCCACCTGACGTAGTTCCCTTGTGAGACGCGTGGCGCGCGGTGGCCGCGGCGGGCGGCGGGCGGCGGGCCGCGAGGGGGTAGGTTCCGCCTCTGTACCCCGGCCGCGCCCGGCCTGATCGATCAGTGCTCTAGAGAGAGAGAGAGCGGGGAGCGGGTGCGAGAGAGACGGCGAGAGCGGGACGAGCGGCGCGGGGGCGCCCGCTCGGGCGGGCAGCCTCCCTGCGCTGCTTCGGGCCGAGCCGACAGGCCGACGGGCCCCTCCCCTCCCCCAGGCCCGAGTGGGCGGCGGTACCAGAGGGAGACACGGAGAGCCAGGAAGAGGGAGAGCGAGAGAGAGAGAGAGAGAGAGAGAGAAGAGAAAAGGAGGGGGGGGGGGGGGGGGGGGGAAGAACGAGAGAGAGAGAGAGAGAGAGAGAAAGAGAGAGGCCGAGTGTTTCTGGTGTTTCGGAATATTTCCGGAATCGGACAAACTACCGGTAGACGCACAGGAAGCGGCACTGCAGGGGGGGCACGGCACACGTGGTTCGGACTAGAGTCCTGGATGTGGGGAGAGAAACGCGAAGCGCGTCGCGATTTCCTATTCCTATTCACAACAAACGGTCGCCATTTTGACTCGGGACGTCTGGGTATGAGAAGCGTGAGCGGTCAGTAGCCGCCGCAAGTATGAGGGATTACGCGCTACGTTGCTGGAGTTCGCGTTTCTCTCCCCACATCCAGGACTCTAGTTCGGACGTGTGGGTCCTGGGAGGGCGTGCTCGTACACACATGAGCGTGCTGCGCTCAATCGATGTCTCTGCGCTGCCGGCGGCGGCGGGGACGCGGTGCCGGCCGTCGTGAAGGTGGCCAGCGTGCCGCCGTGACACACTGCGGCCGTTGGCCATAGCCGTCCTGATGGAGTGCGCCGTGCCGGGGCAGCAGCCTTCCACCGCAGCGGGGCGTGGGGCGGGTGCTCCTTGGGAATGCTCGTGAGGGTCCAAGGAGGTGGTGTTTTTTTTTTTTGGGGGGGGGGGGGGGGGGGGAGGGGGGGCACTATGCCACGGGTCCTGCGGGGGTCCTGCGGGGGTCCTGCTGGACGGGGCGGTAATGTCGGGGGCACACTGTCACCGGTACGGGCCGCGGGGGGTCACGACCCCAAGGTCCGGTGGGTTCGACTCCCACAGGCGGTCACCCGACGCACTGCCCCGTCCTGCCAGACTCATCGCGGAAAGTGTTTCTGTTTTTTTTTTTAAAAAAAACTTCAATTAAAAAGGTCTCCTTGTTACCTTGTTTCCCTGGAGCGGAAAAATCGGGTTTTAAATTTTTTTTCGAACTCAGTTGAAAACACCAAGGCGGCTTTTTCTGGTCGGAAATTACTGTACTGTAGTCTCCTTGGGGTAATACAGGTTTCGAAAGGCGGGTTCGATCTCTCGTACAGCTCTCATCCCGGCCGCGACTTGTTCTGTTTTTTCCCTTTTCCAAAAGCGCAAAATAAAATTGCCCGATGGGCTTCCGCGCCCCACGCGTTCGCTCCCGGCCGGCCAGCCGCTAATCAGGACTCGCTTATTCTGCTGTGTCTGAATGAGTAGGAAGTTGGCACTCGAGCGTAACAGGTGGCGCGGGCACAAGTGGTTGTGCTGGCCGCCCCCCTCCCCCTGGGCCGTCCTCCACAGTCGACTCGATATACATGCTTCTTGCTTCAAACAATAACAATACAACCAGAAGATTCTTAAAAAAAAAAACGAACAAACTGACAAGTCAAGCGACTCATGCCAACTCTGACCGTTTTTCTGCTGGAAATGCGAAAAAAAACTAGATCCTCTAATCAGACAACGCGTTTCAACCTATGAAATTTCGAAAAAAAAAAAAGGTTTACTGAAAGCCAAAGGTTCTCGACAAAGGTGACTCAGTAATGGTGGCACTAACATTCTTTTGGCGTTTCTGCTGAGATTTCGGTACGATGTGCTCCGAGCCGCCTGTGCGGCGGGCCCTCCCGCCGGGCTGCCGCGCTCGGCGGGCTTCCCTATCCACACACTGACAGGCGCCAGCCAAGCGCGCCCGAAGCTGGAGCCAATCAGACATACGGGTACGCTATTCACCCTAAGACCTATGCTGCGAATAAGAATTCGATAAGAAGCGGAGGTGGCTGCGGCCCGGCCCCGCAGCCCGGCCGGCAGAGGGGTCCATCGGGTGGCCGGACGGACGGCTCATACCGCTGTGCGGCGCCGCGCCTGCAAGAGTTATTTCAGGCTCACCCCATAACGCTCTGGTCACTGCATCATGTGGGCGCTGCAAGCAACAGCATGGAGGAGGGTGGGGAGGGCCGCCGCACCGCCACGCCACGCCACGCCACGCCACGCCGGGACAGGCCGCAGCGCTCCAAGCAACGACCGGCCGCGGCCGCCAACAGCCGCCGACTGGGCCGTGCCCTGGCCGTGCCGCGCTGTGCCGCGCTGTGCCGGGGTGCCGGGGTGCCGGGGTGGGGCCCAGCGGGGCGGGGGCCGGCCGCGGCGTACCTGCTGGCCCGGCCCTTGCGGGCTCCGCCTGGCCCCCTGACCGGAACAGGCGGGGGAGGGGGGCATGTGGGCATGCGCGCCGTAAGGATAGTTACGGGGAGGGGGGAGGGGGCGTACCGACGTAAGAGACCCCCCGCTAGCAGCTGGGTGGAGCTGGGCTGCTGCGGGGGCACTGCGGGGGCGCTGCGGGGGGTGCGCAGCTATGCAGAACGGCCCCGCCACCTGCGCC
This sequence comes from Megalurothrips usitatus, assembly GCA_026979955.1. NCBI lineage: Eukaryota > Metazoa > Arthropoda > Insecta > Thysanoptera > Thripidae > Megalurothrips > Megalurothrips usitatus. The sequence goes on along the minus strand of CM049600.1, from coordinate 472,039 downwards.
CCGCGCGGCCGTCCTGCACATAACCATCCCGTTGTGGTCTGCGCGGGCGTCGCCGCTCCGGGAAGCGCGCGCGCGGCACACACACGGGCGTGACCGGCGTGGACCGGCTTGCGGGTGCGACACGGAACTACTCCCGGCCGCGGCGCTACCCCCCGCGACGCGGGCAGCGCCGCCGTGCGCCGCGCGGGGCCGCGGTTTTATTCCGCCCTCGCTTCGGTCCGGCCTCCCCCCCCCCCCCCCCCCCCCCCCCCCCCCCCCGCAGATAATGCGGCACGTTTTGTCGGGCCCTGCTGCAGGCGACTGCCCCGCCCCGCCGTGCCCCGACAGCCCTGAATGCGGTCCCCGTCGCAACAGGTGAGGGAGGCGAGTGCACGGCGGCAACGGCGGTGAGCCGCCACTGCAAGGGTTGACGGGCGGACCGGCGAACGAGCCGGAATCGGACTCCGATACACCGAGCACATAACACGCTCCGTGCAGGCACAATGCGAGGGAGCCCCGTCGGGGGATGGCGTCCCCCCTCCTCTCTCTCTCTCTCTCTCTGGTCCGATGGCAGTGTGGACAGAGAGAGGCACAGCGACAAGGGTCCCCACACGCAGACCGTGCGCGCGCTATCGCAATAAGCTGTATATATTTCGTTTGCAGCAAGGAGAGAGAGAGAGGCACGGAGAAAGGACGGGAACGAGTATAAAACATGGAAGATAAGGTAGGAAAACGTGGGCGGTAGAAGCCGTTCCAGTCGTTGGTACATACCAGTTCCTGTCCGATAGTAGTCTCATGAACCGCCTGCAACAAGTTACAGACTGTGTTACTGTGCGAAGACACAGGCGGCAGGGCGGCGGCGGCACGCCGCGGGCGCTTTGCCATTAATTCCGACCGGGACAGAATTGAGATTGTCAATGCGTTTTGGGAGAATCAAAAATGCGTGTCGCGCGAAACGGTTCGCCCCTTCTCTCCCGCCTCGCTGAAACTGTGAGTAGGATATCCACACCGTCGTTCGTGAGGTGTCCCCCTGCACCTGTCCACAATCCTAAGCTGTTCAGCCCTACTATCCGAGACAGACTTGAATAGCAGTCCGAGGTCCTAGCTGGCGACTGTTCTAGGCGACGAGCAGAGCTGGCACAATTTTCCCCACCCAGAACCACGTTTTTACAAATTCGGATCGAATTGAGCGACAGATTTTTTTTTAAAGCGCCCTTAGCGGTTTTCGAAGGAAAAACGAGTCAGAAATGAAAAGCCTCATAATCGGGACTTACGCCTAAACAACTGGTGACGGTCTCGCACATTTTTCCTCATTCGGTCCCTTACCTGAGGCAGAGGCAGCTGACGCAATTTGAAAGGAAGTTGGTAAACCTGTCGACAGAAAGTTCACGTCACGCCTCCCGAAAGGTAAACAGCTCGACTCGACACGTAACGCAGCCAGCGCAGCCTCCCGGAACATGTTATAGAACCTCCGCGCGAGAAAGTCTCTCTCCGGGGCCTGTCCCCGCGCGACACCGCCAGCCCCGGGGGGACGGAAGCCCCCTCCCCCGGGGGGACGGAAGCCCCCCCTCCCCCGGGGGGACGGAAGCCCCCCCTCCCCGGGGGGACGGAAGCCCCCCCTCCCCCGGGGGGACGGAAGCCCCCCCTCCCCCGGGGGGTCGGACGCCCCGCTCCCCCGGGGCACCGCGACGACCCCCGGCCGGCGCCGCGGCCGCACTCACCATGAGCAACTACAGCAGCAGCACCAGCAGAAGCAGCACGGCTTGCTGAGGGGCGGCTCCTCCTCGCCGTCGTCCGCGCCGTGCCGCTGCCGGTGCCGCCCCTTCTTGGTCTTGCTCTGCTTGGCCTTCTTCCTGCCGTCCCCGTCCTGCTTGTCGTCCGCCAGCTCCTCGCCGTCCTTGTTGTCCTTCTCGCTGGACACCTTGATCTCCTCGTGGTCGGGCTTGGGCCGCTCAGAGGGCGCCACCTTGGGCATGCTGCTGGGCGTGGCGCCACCCCGCAGGCGGCACTCCGGCCCTGGCCCCATCGTGTCCTTACTGCCTCCGGACATCTGAAAGCAGCGAGAGGCACACGGGTACAGGTCTGCGGCAGGGAGCGCGCCTGAGAGACAGGGAGCGAGTGCAAGAGAGAGAGGACGAGAGAGAAAGTGCATGGCAGGGAGCGCGTACAAGAGAGATAGAGAGAGAGCAAGAGAGAACGAACGGAAAAGAGCAGAAGAGAGACAGAGAGAGGCAGAGTAAGTGCATGACAGAGAGAGAGAAGGTGAATAGGCGTGCGCTTGGGCGTGCGTGCACAAGCCCCTGCTAGCTGCCTCCCGTAGATCAATAGCTGTGCTCCACGGGTCGGGCTTAGGGCACAGGGCCGGCGTGCCAGGCCCGACCCGAGGCGTGGCCCGGCGTGCCGCGGATGGGGGCCGGCACCGCGCGCCGGGCTGGCTGCTGGCGTTGCCTCTCTCTCTCTATCTCTCTCTCTGTCTCACTTTCTCGTCCTCCCACCCGCACACCCCTGTTCCGCAGCGGAGAGGGGTCGCCTGTGAGGTAGGCCCTCCCGTCGGACGGGCGCGCTCGGCGGGACTGCCTATCCACCGCATCACAGGCGCCGGGCGCGCCGGGCCGCCCGTGAGGTAGGGCCGTCTCCAGATCTGCAGGCGCCGCCACCGCGTCTTCGGGCGCGCTGCACGCACTGCCACCCCGGCCAGGCCTCTGACGGGGACCCGCGTGGCAATCACCTCCGACCTGCACCCCCCCCCCCCCCCGCCCAATATCCGCGGCGGAATAAAGTCGTCGTCAGAGGGAGGCTGACGGCAGAGAGGTGCTGCCCTGGAAGTGCAGATTATGTCGCCTTGTTATCGGACGTGCTGATAAGACTCGGGTGCAGCTGGCCGCGGCGTGTGGGGGATTGGGGGAGTGCGGGAGTGCGGGGTGTGTAGAGGAGTGCAAAGGGCCGGAGCGCAAAATTTTTCATCGAAAATCTTTCAGACTCTAAATTAACACGCACTGGGACAATTTTTGGAGTCCCGCCAGAAACAAAACTACGCCAGCAGTTTGCGTGTGTTATGAGTGTGAAGTGTTTGCGTTCCAGCCTGAAGACTCTTGCTGATCTTATTAGCCTATCTGCACACCAGGCGTCCAGCCAGGAGGAGGAGGGGGAGGAGGAGGAGGAGGAGGAGGGGGCGGGCGAGAGAGGGGGGAACGTCCGCCACGAGCCCCCGGCAGCGCAAAACGGTGGTGGCAGGCGTTTTGATTTAATCCTTCCGGCCGTGGGCGGCTTGCCGGGGGCTGCCGGGGGCTGCGCTGCCGGGGCCACTCCGCTGGGCTGGCCTGGCCGGCCTGGCTGCCCTGGCGGGCCGCGCTCGGCCAGGTGTCGCGGCGCGCGCGGCTCAACAAGTCCCTCGCGTGCGGCACCGGCCCCTGCGGCCCCCGCTGCCCTGGGCGTGGCACGGGCTGCACGCGACCCGGGGGGGGGGGGAGGGGGTGCAACAGCGAGGGCGGCGGTGCACGTAAAGTAAATAATTAGTGAAGAAGAGGCGTGGGGGCGGGCAGCTAGGCGCCCTGGCGAAGCCTTTTTTGTTTGGGTTCTATAGCACACGGGGGGGGGGGGGGGAGAGGAAGTGCACACACACACACGAGGGGAGGGAAAATCGGGCTGGTTAGATTGGAATGGGCGGGTGTGGCTGCGGCCTCGGAGGATCGCACACGCGGGGCACACGCGGCGGACCAGCGGGGCGGTGACGGAGATTTACATCTGGAGCACCCCGTTCAAAGTGTTTGTAATACACTACTTTCGCACACTGTAAAATTATTGTTCGTCAAATGACCAAAAATTTCTGTGACGATTCGTATCAATCAAGAATTTGTCTAAGCAAAAAATATTTTAGGTGACGACACTTGAACTGTCACATCGTCTGTGACGGCGTTTTTTCAGATTTAACCAGAGAATCATCGTAAGGTGACGATGAACGTTTTTACAGTAATTTTGAGAAATGCCTTCATGTTCTGATATGATTTTTTTGGGGTCATTTATCGGGTCATTATTTTTCTATTACACGCGGAGACAAGCGGGAACACTTTGTACATGGACTGCGGGAGCGGCTCGCCCCTGCACACCATCACTCGTGGTGGTGGTGGGGGAATGCCGGGGATTATCTCCCCTGTGTCGTGTGCGCCTTCCACTCACAGCCATCGGGCTGCATGCGGAGTCCGCTGTTTGCTTAACGGCACTGCCACGCGGCACGCCAGCAGCAGCGGCAGCCGCCCGTCCCTCAACAGGTAAGGCTCGGCGGGCCACCGCAGTGCCTCCTTTAAAGTCGTCGCGCCCCTTGCCCTCAGCACCCCCTCCTTCATATCCTCTCTCACGGTGCCAGAATAACGTCCTATAACGACGTCCGGGCCGGTGCGCGCCGCGGGGGCGAATCGGCCGCGCATCGCCGAAAAAACAGAAACAAAGGCAACGCCAATCGATGTAATATCGAGATTCTTTCATTGCCGGTGCTGTGCGTTGTGCGGGCCGCTGGGCGTCGCGTGCGGTGCTGCCGGACAGCGCGTCAGCGGCGGGGGCCGGGGGGGGGGGGGGGGGGGGGAAGGGTTGACGTTTGAGGGCGGAGCGCGTCGGCGGCGGTGGGGCGGTGGTCACGCGGTGTCCTCCACTGTGAAACACTCCCTCAAGGGGGCGCGGACACGCGTTGTGCGTAAGTCGGGTGACACCCAAGACGCGTGCTATATTCACGTGAAAGAGTAATATATGGAATCCGGGCTGGTTTGCATCAGCGCGAGCTCGTCCGGTTACATCGTCCCGTTTCGGCGGTGCGCTAGTAGCTCGGTTAATAGAGAGTAGTCGGGTCACATTTCTTTTTTTTTTCGAAAGTTAGCGCCCTCTCGCAAAAACTTAGCCGTATATTTCGGGATTTTTTTCTCCTTAAAAAAAGTATACCGTAAATAAATTATTTTTCGAATTTTTGTAATTTTTTAAATATTTGATTTCTCAACATTTTTCGGCCGGCATTTTTTTCTTTTTGTGAGAAAATATGGTGTTGTAAGAAACTTGTTGCGGTGGTGGTTACTGACCGTGGGCCAGCGCTTTGGCTGCGGCCTGCGCGGTCCCGTCGCCCATCAGCCGGCGGAGGTGATCATGGCGGTGCTTTGACACCCCTCCGGGTCACGCGGGTCGCACGGGTCACAACACCCGTCACACCCCTCCGGGTCACACGGGTCACACCCCGCCGGGGCTGTGACACATGCTCCTCCGCCACGCGCCGCGCTCCGCCATGGGGCTGGGCATGCGGCCGGTGCTGCAACATCAACAACAGCAAGACAGCAGGCGTCAGTAAAGAGCATCTCAAGCACATCAAGTGCACTCCCTTTTTTTTTTGAAGGGAAAAAACATTGAAGAGTGATAACTTTATATCTCACTCCTCACGACCCCCTCCCGCGCCCGCGTAGGAAACATGAGTGGTTATGCAAACCATTTTTTTAACGTTCGTTCTCAGACAACCAATAAATCGCGAAAGATGATTTCGTTGGGACAGCTACTCCACGGTATTGTCAGCGAAACGTTGCTAGAGGTGAACGCAGGAAAATCCGAATAGTGTCCGAAATTTTAGTTTTCGCAACTAGAATTCACTGCTTGAAAATAATCTGGAAACCAAGCCGCGACCACTCCCAACTTTTGTCCGTGTTGGCTGGCGGGACTCCAGCTCCGGCTCCAGCTCAGGCTCCAGGCCCCCCCCCCCCCCCCGCTCCCTTAAACAGCTTCGTTCCGTCTGGCCACGAACGACTCATCCAGCTATAGCCCGTGCCGCCGCCGGACCTTACGGAATAGCAACCGTCGGACAGATAGAAACAAAAAAAAATAATTAAAAATTATCACCAAGACTGCGAAAACCGGATCTGACCACCGGATCAGCCCAGTCCCATGTGTGGTCACATATCAGCCGTCGCGACCCCACACACCCGCACCGTTTTGTGACCGACGCTCCATGTCTACACCAGGTCTACACCAGGTCTACACCAGGTCTACACCAGGTCTACACCAGGTCTACACCAGGTCTACACCAGGTCTACACCGGCACTCTACCGTGACGCTGCGCTCCGCATCCCCCCGCACACTGGAGGTCGGGCGTATCTGTCCACAGTGAGGATCCAACAGCAGCCAGCAGGGGGCCGCCCTAACCTCTCTCCAGCCCGAGCAGAGGGGGAGGTGGGGCGCGGCGAGCGCAGCGGGGGCGGCGGGGGCGGCGGGGGCGGCGGGGGGCGGCGGGGGCGGCGGGCGGGGAGGCAGCAGCATCAGCGGCAGCGGAGGGTTCCAGGTAAAGGTCCCCGGGTTCCAGCACGCCGGTGCCAGGCCTACTATACCCGCCGGCCACTGTGCGCGCGGCTCCAACGAACAAAGTGGCCGCGTCGGGTCGATGTCGCCCCCCCCCTCCCCCTCCACCCCCTCGTCTCCAATTTTCCTTCACCGTGCAGAAAGGATTTCGCATCCCGTGTGCAGTGCCTCTTGGACCTCGACGTGCTACGCTAAAACGGTGACATGCATTATTGCTACGGTCCCGCGGACTGGGGAGGGTGCGGGAGGGGGTGAGGGTGGTGAGAGGGGAGGGGGAGGGGGGAAGGGGCTGAGAGGGGAGGGGGCACAGGTGGGGCTAGGAGTGAAAGTGACACACACAAGGGGACCCCACAATACAGAGACAGGTGGCGCACAGGTTTTGGACACGAGGCGAGAGAGAGAGAGAGATGGAGATAGCGAGGCAACCAGAAAATACGGGCGCGCAAGGATACATAGGAACAAGCACACACGAGAGATTGACCATCAAAGTAGGGAAGTGACAGACAGAGGGAGAGAATGGAGAGCGAGGGCTAGAGAGTGGAAAAGAGATACAGAATGAGAGAGAGGAGGGGAGGGGTAGGTAAAGGATGAAGGGGGACGGAAGACGCTGTGGAGTGTATTTGTACCTGCTGCGACGCTAATCACGGCCTGCGAGTAATCCCTGGGCACACACACACACTCGCGCGCGCACACGCACGGGCACGCGCCGCATGCGGACGCACACACATGCACTCGGCGGGGTTGGCGCGGCCAGCCGCGGGCGGCACGGCAGGGCGGCGGGGCGGGGCGGGGCCCGGGGGCGGGGCCCGGGGGCGGGGCCCGGGGGCGGGGCCCGGGGGCCTCGGCGAGCCTCGGCGCCGAGGCTCAGCCCTCCTGCCTGGCCTGCCTGGCCTGCCTCCGGCCCGCCTCTGGTCTGGGGGCGACACGAGCGCTGGTCGCTAGCGCGGTCGGGGCACGGTGCGTTCCCGTTCCCAGCTCAACATGGCGACTGAGCCAGGCGCTCCCGCTACGCCCCGAGCGCGCCCGAGCCGACCCGAGCAGCGACGGACCCAGCTAGGGGCTGGGCCAGGCCGGGCTGGTGGTGGTGGTGGCGGCGGCGGCGGCGGCGGCGGCGGCGGAGGCGGTGGTGGTGGTCGTGGTGGTGGTGGTGGTGGTGGGACCAGGCCAGGCAGGCAAGCCCAGGCAAGCCCAGGCTGCGCTGGCTTTGCCTTGCCAAGGCTCGCTGCCCGCGAGGCGGGCCGGAGAGCGAGAGAGAGAGAGAGAGAGAGATACGCCGCGCGGGCTGCCTACCTACTGGGCCCGTGGGGCCTGCGAGCCTGCGCAATAACAACCTCCTATCCTGCCCCCGCCTTCCCTCCCTCCTGCTCTCTCTCTCTCTCTCTCTCTCCCTCTCTCTCCCCTCTCTTCCTTTCTCCCGCCCACTTCCCTTACTCTGATCTGTCCTCTCTCCGCCTCTTATCATTCTACTCTCCGCCCTTACTACCCTCTTCCCCTCCTTCTCTCTCTCTCCTTCCTGCGACGCTCCCCATCTCGTATCCATCTTGCTCCCTCGATACCTCCTCCCTCTCCCTCGGCGCTCGCTCATTGAACTCCCCCCACCCCCACCCCCCACCCCCTCGTACCCTCTTATTGAAACAGATTTCGAATCGTCTCCTGGGGGCCCCGGGGGCCTGGCAGGCCGTGTCCGCGTGCGGCGAGGCAGTCGGTTGGGGCAGCGCCGCCCAAGTCCCTGAGCAAGTAGCGGTGCGCAACGCTGCACAGCCCTGCCTGCATATCACTGCGTGTATCACGGCCCCGGCTCCTTTTCCAGCAGCTCCATGCAGCTTCCTCAGAACCGGTCCTGGCCGGTGGAGGCCCGGGCCGCGTCTCTGACCCGCCGAGTACCACGGCACCATTCCGAGTGCACGCACTGCCACCGGCTCGGAAACCCTCTCCAACCACGTTTTCGGTGGTTTCGTTCGGAAATTATGACACTTACGTACGTAAATTATGACTTTTCGGGCACGGAGGATGGGGAGCGCAACGCTCTGCACCGTCCCCTCGTATGTGTTAGTAACGAGAGAGAGAGAGAGAGAGAGCAGCAACTCAGAGCAACATTTCCAGCAACAGTGGCGGGCCTGGCAACGGCAGGATTCATCTGCCTTGCCTGCCAGCATGGCCAGCAGGGGGAGGGGAGGGGGTGGGCCCACTAGCCGGGTGCAGCAGTCTAGAGCCCCCGGCCCCCTTGGCGCGGCAACCCTCTCTAGGCCGGGCTTGCCCCCCCCTCCCCTATATCACCCTTCTTCTCCCCTGAGAGGGACCCGCCCCCTCGCCCTGCCCCCCCCCCCCTCTGCCGCCTCTCTTGTTCTCCCTCTTTTCCCCTGGCTCTCATCCACTCTCAGCCCCCCTCCCCACCCCCCTGAGCCCCGCCTCGTTCGCACTGCGTGCCGAGCCGAGCGCAGAACCCGAGCGCAGCCGAGTCCAGCGGTCCCGAGCCGAGCCGGCCCGCTCCAGGTATTGATCCGAGCACGTGCCCCCCCCCCTGCCCCACTCTGCCCGGGCCGGGCTCCGCTGCTGTGCTCCGCGGCGGACGGCACGGGCCGGGTCGGGTCGGGCCGCGCTCTCAGAGCCCTGCTGGCCGTGCTGTGCCGCGGGGGCCGCGCCTCGCGGGGGCCGTGCCCCTCCGACCAGCCCCCTTGCGCCTCCTGGCGGATTTTCTGGAAAGCAGTGCAAGCCGCCCCCTCTGCCCGCCCCCTCTGCCCCCCCCCCTCTGCCCGCTGTCGGGGGCTGTCGTTGTCATCAGGCCCCTCGGGGGCGGGCTGCACACCTACCAGCCTCGGCCACCGCCCCACTCCTATTTCTCACTCCAGGACTTTTCCTTTTCACGCTCCGGTTCCGGCCGGATCTCTCTCTCTCTCTCTCCGTCTCTTTCTGTCTCCCTTCTCTCTCTCCCTCCCGCCCGTACACATACGGACCACACATCCAAACCGATGTCGTCGGTGTCGGTGCGTGGTTTTACAGAGATACCCAACAAAGAAACGGCATATCAGGGCGCCCGATCGGCATCGAGTGGGTGTGTCCGATACAGCACACCTCGGTCTCACTTGCTCTCCGGCGCACCCATATAGCATATAATCGCCCCGCTCACTCCCACCCCCTGGGCCCTAGGGTTTCGTCTCATATGGAGCAGCATCTCGCTGTGGCACGCGCCGTCTGACCTGATAGCCTATTCCTCCCTAGAGATGTATTATCGCCTCTGAGTGCGTCGCTTCCTCGCGAGCCAAATCTGTTCCCCGGCGGGCGCCGCTATCTCTACCGGAGGGCGCGCGCCCCCGCCGCCCCCGCCGCCCCCGCCGCCCCCGCCGCCCCCGCCGCCCCCGCCGCCCCCGCCGGGCAGGGCACTGGCGTGACACTCTGAGCAGGCAAGAGGGATGCCACGGCCGCCTCCGGAGGGTACGGGCCCTGCTGCGTGCGGCGCTATGCGGCGCTATTCGGACGCAGCCCAGCCTCCTCATCGTCCGACGCGTTTGAAAGTGCCCGCGCAACAAGTCCGAGAGCGGCGAGCGGTCCGCGAGCGGCGTCCGAAGCGCCATCTAGCGAGGGGTGGCGGCGGGAGCGGGCGGCGGGGACGGGGAGTATAGCGCGGCTATACCCCACGCGCGGCCGGCACTACCCCCGCTCGCGGTCCTCCTCCGGGCCGCGGCTGTGGATGCTTTTGAAAAAAAAATGTAAAGATGGGTGGGCACTACCTCGTCCCAGGCCTCCGCCTCGAACCCTCCTGCTTAACTTCGGCGTTCGAATGGGAACCGGTGTACCAGGTATCGACCACCGCTAAGACACAGGCACGACGCAGCGGTCTTTTTTAGGGGCACGCTTCTGCAACGGTCAATGTGGCCCCCTCCGCCAGCCAGATTTCCGGAATCAACTCCCTTCGACTGGCTGGTTGGTCTGTGGCACTGCGGCCACTCCCGAGCGGATTGAGGGGGAGGTAGGCTTTCCTATATCGTACACAGCCGGAGCTGCTGTACTTCACGACGAACCCTAGTCGCGACGGCGTGTCCTTAACTGCCAGATTCACAGGGAGCGAAAACGAAGGTACCGAACCCTCGGTACCCCCGTAGCATACAGTCTCCGAGTCTCCGAACCAAGTTTCCGTGGTAGACACAGAGCCCCCCCGCCCGAAACCCCGGGCGACCGAGAGAACCTCGGACCCGGGAACGGGGGTAAGCCCGACCGTGCTGCGGGAATCTTCAGGTTGAAACCCAACGCTTACATCTCTCAGTGACGCAGCGCGCACGGCCGTTCAGACAGCCACACCGACGCCACGTTCGGAAGTTTTACCCTCTGTCTTCCAAGCGTGGACACAAGAAAAATATTAAAGAACCGACAAAGCTCAAACCCACGGCCTTCCGATCACCGGTATGCCACTCTACCGATGCGGCCACAGAGCCACCTACACTGTACACACCGTCGTCTTAGCTGAGCCGACAGAAAAAACGCACGAACCGGCAAGGAGTTGAACCCCGAACAGCCGCCCGCTAGCTGCACTCGCCAACCACGCGGCTACCAAGCTTCGTTGAGGTCTAACTGTGCGCTGGTACTGTAGACTCACGACGTGGCCGGCTGGAAGTTGGAAGTCCATATCAAGGCGGCTGCGTGCTACCGGTGTCTTCGGCCAAAAACCTCTGCACACCGGTGTTTAAACTACGGTTCCAGACGGAGGTCTTGGACGAGGTAAATGTCATCAATCATTTTACAGGGTAAGCCATCACAAGGCACTTACGATTGTTATTAAAATTCATTTTAGACACATTCCCAAAAACCGAACAAACAATTTAAAAACCTCGCCTCCCTGAGCCAGCGGACCCGCCGCCAGGCATCCAGAGGAGCCACAGTCGTTTAGTCGTTCCCGAAGGCACCCCACGACCGCCCGCCCAACCCTGTTGCGGTGCGACCGTGCGACTCCCCGTGCGAAACGCCGTTGCACCCACACCGCGGCCAGCCGTGCGTGTGCGTGCGTGTGCGTGCGTGTGCGTGCGTGTGTGTGTGCGTGTGTGGCTGGAGGAAACGGTCCGGTTCTCCTTTCGCCGGCACTCCTCCTCGTCTTGTCCTGGCGAATAAACCCCCCGACGAGATTCCAGATGGAGAAGAAGGAGAAGAAGCGGCAAGGCGAGAAAATAACAAGACCGAGAGCGAGAGAGAGAGAGAGAGAGAGAGAGAGAGTCGTGGTCAGGATTTGGAAGGAAAATTGGGGGGGGGGGAGAGGTGCGTGAAGGGTTGTCGGGGTCGTGGGAGCGGCGCGTGGAGGACTCCGCGCACCCCCACCTCCCCCAGCCACCCCCAAAACGCCACCCCCGGCAGCCCCCACCCCCTCCGGTGCACCTCCGTCGTCATCCGGTCACTTGACCTGACCCCGCCGCCCCGCCCGACCCGTGGACCGGTCCGCGGGCCGCCGTCTTCCCCGTCTCTCTCTCTCTCTCTCACGCACGACACGCACGCATGCACGCACGCACACGGCCAAACAACGCACGCGGCGTCTTTGGCGGGCCGCGGCCGACGACGCGCGGGGCTCGAGAACGGCGGCGGTGGTGGTGGTGGTCTCGAGACCTGCGCTCGAAGCATGGGCGGGTGACTGGGAGGGCGGGGCTCATTCCAAGTGTACGTTTTGACGGGTTTAATCTCGTCTAGAACTGAAAGGGAGAGAAGGAAAAGAAAAAGAGAGATTGGACGCGCGCGAATGTCAGGTAGTGGTTGGATGGCGGGCACGGTCCCCTGCAAAGGCTCTGGGATAGAGAGAGAGAGAGAGAGAGAGAGAGAGAGAGAGAGAGAGGCGGGAGGGGGAGGGGGTGCAAGGAGACCACTGGATCGATCCCAGGAGTGGTGGGCACACATTGAGTGAGAGGAACCAGGAGAGCACGAGCGGAGAAGAGAGAGAGAGAGAGAGAGAGAGAGAGAGAGATAGCGAGCGAGAGAGTGAGAGAGACGGAACAGGGAACAGAGTGAAAGGAAAGATTGGGAAGGATGAGGGTAGGAGAGAGATGAAAGGGACCGAGGCGGCATGGCGGGAACAAGGCGGGAAAGCGAGAGAGCTGGAGGAAGGGACAGAGGGAGGGGGGTGGGTGGCTGTGAGGTGGATCGATGGGGGATGGGAACAGCCACGCTGGGCAGGCAGGGAGACAGGGAAGGGGCGAGAGAGACAGACAGGCGGAGAGAGAGAGAGAGAGAGAGAGAGAGAGAGAGGTGAGCGGGGCGGCGGGGCGGGGATTTCTACCGCGTCTCTGTCGTTCCGACGGAGGTGGGAACCTGGCGAGAGCCCGGCGATGGTGATGTCCGTGCCGGGGAGCGTGGCATGATACGGGGTGCGGCGGCGGCGGCCGGGGGAGGGAGCCTTTGGAGAGACCCCCGCGCCAAACAATGTTTTTTTTTCCTCGCTGAAAATTAATTTGGACGAGTCTGCGTTAAGCGCGGCCCTTTCCGGAGCGGTGCACGGTTAGTGGCGTGTCTGGTCGAGTGCGAGAGAGACGGGACGCTAAATTTGACTCCGGCGGAGTGCCCGACTGGGTTGCCCACGCAGGTGGCCCAGCCGAGCGTGGCTCTGAAGCAAGCGAGGGGACAACCAGCCGCTCGTGAAATAACGAGTTCAAAGTTTGTGAAATCCTTTGACAGAAATTCGAAGTTCGGGCTTCAAGACCTTCCCCCGTACTCGCTTTCTCTCAGACTATCTAATACTATATAAAACATTCACAACGAGAGACATCGCCGTGTCTTTCTATGTTTTTGATCGAGACTCTGGCACGTCCGCTCCCCCTCGGAGCGCCCCCGTCCGGCCGCCCGCGTGACGGGCACCGGACCTCGGAGGAGAACTGAATGCGGGACTCGGCCGGCCGGCGCTACGAGGGAGCAGAGCAGCCGTCGGGCAGAAGCGGGGGCGCCGGGGACAGACGGCGGCGGCCAGAGGCCACTCGGTCAGGCCGCGGCCAGGCGGGGGCTCGAGGACGGGGTGTCCGCGCCCCGGTGTCCGGCCGGGCCTGCTTGTGCGAGAGCAGCCCCTTGGGGCGCCGGCCGTGCATAGCTGGCTGCGGCGGAGCGTCCTGTCATACAAGTTCGGCTTCGGCGGCCCCTTCCGGCGAGCACGGCGGGGTAGGTCGGGACGAGGGGCCGGCGGCGGGCACGAGCCACCGAGAGAAAAAAAATTGATGAAGACGGAGATGGCGAAGTGAAAGTGATGAGGAGGGTAGGAGAAGACGACACGAGGGGGGTAGGGGGTGGGGGGAACGGTGGGCCAACGGGTGGGGCCTGGGGGGGTAGAGAAGGGGGAGGGTGGGCGGTGGGGGTGGTGGGGATGCCGGCGGCCGGTGGAGGGGGCGGCGCGGGGGGCCGGGGGCCCGGGCGGTGGGTGGGCGCAGAGGAGAGAGGAGGGCAGTTAGAGTCGCGAGGCCGGAGTGTGAGGAGGTAGGGCAGGGGCCGCCAGGGGGCACAGGCACTGGCACGTGTGCAGCTGGGCCTACCCGGGCGTTGCGCGGGACCCGCGACCCGCGACCCGAACCCGTGGACTGTGCGTCAGAGGGCTCCAGGGCGTGCGTGGCACGGCCGCCGGCGCAGAGTCCACGACGCGGACCCGGCGGCGACGCGGGACGGGCGGCGACGCCGACAGCCGGTGAGTTGACCCCCCCCCCCCCCCCCCCCCCCCCCCGCCGCCGTCCGCCCGGCACCGCCAGCGGCAGCTGCCTGTACCTGCCCCGACCACGGCCGCCGCCGCGCTGACGCCGCCGCCGGTCTGTCCGCTGCGCGCCGGCGGCGCCGTGCCCGCCGCAGCCCGCGCAGCCCGCACCCTCCGCGGCCCCGGGCTGCGCCGGGCTGCGCCGGGCCCGCCGGCACAGCGGGCACAGCGGGGCCAGATGTACCGAGGGGGTCCGGGCCCGCGGCGCCCCTAACCTCGTCTCCCTGCCGGCACCTCCGCAGACGGCAGGGACGCGCGCTGCTAGTGCTTCTGTCATGTTCCGAACAGGTTCGGGCCTCCGCCGCCGGGGCCGGCGCCTGGCCCTGCAGCGTCGGAGAGGAGCGGGGGCCCCGGAGGTGCTCGCGGCGCGGCAGCCCTCCCCCAACCTCACACGGCTCTCTTGCAGGACCCCCAGGACCCTCCGGAGGCCGCGGCCGGCGGACTGCGCTCGCCGGATTTATCCTGTGGTGTTAAAGTATCGAGAAAGTCCATTACAGACGAACTACAGTGCTACGGGATCTCTGCGCAGGGCACCACGGGAGTGGATCCCCGCCTTTGGTTGCGTTTCGTGGTTAGGCATTCCTTTGCAGGACGCTCGGCGGCTGTTCACGTGAGCCCGGAGGGATTGGGCGGCATGCGAGCGGCACGACACGGGCGCCGAGCCCCTCCAGAAGGCCGAGCTGCAGTGGGCAAGGTCTTCGACCCCGCCACCCACCGCCCCCTTGTCCTCCCTGCCGTCGCCGTCCGCCCCCAGGGGGAGGGGAGGTTAGGGGGCGGCGGCTCGGTGCAGCCTCGCTGCACGCAACGTCCTTGCGATCCGCCTAATATTTCTGTAACACACCCCAGTTTGCCGTCCTGTAGAAGCGAACTGCTACCAGCCGAGCACATAGCAAGCCCTATGGACACTGCGCACGCCGCCTTGCCTTGGAAAAAAGAATTCGATCCCAATATGTACTGGTGTCGCGGTCAGTATGAAGTCTGGATGCGAATTATTTTCAGCCGCAGAGAGAGAGAGAGAGAGAGAGAGACAGAGAGAGGGAGCGAGAAAAGAGAGAGAGGTGGGGGGGGGGGGGCTTTTGTCTCACGCGCACCCGCCATCCACTCCACCTTTGTGGTTCCAACAAGTAGGAGTGCGCTGCAGCAAGGTCCTGGCGCCACGCCGACTGCCGCGTGGGCGAGGAAGGGTGCAGGCAGGGGCGTAGCCAGGAGGAGGGGGGGGGGAAACCCACCCTAAACCCGGAGACCGCGTCAGGCAACCCGCTTAGCAAACGCCTGGATGTAGGCAAGAAGCGCAGCACACACCCCTAACCTAACCTAACCAAAGTCTGGCTACGCCCCTGGATGCAGGGAGAGAGGAGCTGCGCCGCCGGCGTGGCCATTCGGAGGGTATTCCTGAAGGCCCACCAACGACATGCCTTCGTAGGTTTCGAAAAAGTGCGCTAAAACTAACAACAAGAACTCTTTCGTTGAGGAACTCGACTGTAAATGCCCGAGCTTATTGGTGTGGCAAGGAGGGGGGGGGGGTGACCCGCGGGAGGGGGGGGGGGCGGCTTCGCGGCCGTACGGGGGAGTTCCCTGACCTTGGCGGCGACCCGTCACCGCCACCCTTCCGTTGAGTTCCGCGTTGTCCGCCCCCACGACCCCTCGGCCCGCCCCCTCGACCCGCCCCTCGGCCCGGCCCGCCCCCCGGCCCCACCACCCCGCGCTGCTCTCCACGACGGAGCCCCTCCGGGGCAGCGGCTTAGACGTCAGCCAGCCGCTGCAGCCAGGTGGGCGCTGATTATGTGCAGACGGCTTGCAACGCGGCAGGGAGCGCATCGGGAGATACCCCGCGCGTGGGTGCGGGGGGCGGGGTAGCGACGGACAAGTTACGGCCACACCCGAGCAGCGGCCGCCCGGGAGCGCAGGCACGGCTCCCACAGGCATTGCATCACTATGGTCCCGCAATGATCTGTGAAAAAAAAGCGACGATTTGTTTGCATCCGATGAAACGGGTGGTATGAGAAACTAGACGGCGGTACGCAGCATAATCACTCTTTCCCGTGCGATTTCTCACACCTCCCGTTCCCGTTCTGTTACCGTTCTGTTCTCGTTTTATCCGTCGTTCTTTGTGCTCTGAACAGGGAACGGATGACAACGGACTAGTGTAACACGGTCTCGCAGAAAAAGAAAACTTTCGAAAATATTTTTACGAAGTGCACCACTGTGCCGAAAAATCGTGAACCCCAAAACACGATTTTCAATCAATTTCAGTTCCGCGGCTTTTCCAGTGGAATTGGCAACGTGAACCCGCGGGGACCCTCGGATTAGGCAGGCCCAGGGGGCCCCCATCCAATCCCATCCCATCCCGCCCCGGCCGGGGAGGCGCCGCTGCACGGGCTGGGCCGGCCGCCCACCGCCCACCGCGCCAATTAATTGTATGCAGCGGTTGCCACCTCCGACTGTGCAGACCAGGGTTTGCTGAGGAGCCGCTTTTGGTGCAGAATTATTGATCAGGGTGCAGTGGACGGAGAAGTAAAGCGTAAGAGAGAGAGAGAGAGAGAGAGAGAGAGAGAGAGAAGAGAGAGAGAGAGAGAGAGAAAGACAGAGAGAGAGAGAGAGAACGAGAGACGTGAACAGCGGGGAGGGAGAACAGGAAAGCACGGACGGTCGTGGAGGGGGAAGGTCGAGGGATGAAGCAGGAAACGGAGGGAAGCGCGGAGCGGCGAGGGGAAGGACAGAGAGAGAGAGAGAGAGAGAGAGAGAGAGAGAGAGAGAGAGAGGAGGGGGAGGGGAGGGAGGAGGGGGAGAGGGGTAGAAAGCTGCGCGCCGCGGCCGGGTACAAATCGATACTGCCGCCTGTGCTGTTGCTGCTGCTGTGGCAAGCGCACGCTGCCGCCGCCGCTACCGCCGCCGCTGCCGCCGCCGCTGCCGCCGGTAGTGCTTGCCGTGGAACGGCCCGTGCCGTATTGCCATCCCTGTCCGGCACGGCGTCTCCTCGCGCCACGACGACGCCGCCGCCGCAGCCGCGCTGGCCTGTCGGCGCCGGCTGACGAATATTTAAAACAGCGCGCGCGCGTGCGCCACCGGGAAAAAAATCCTGCAAAAAAAATGTAAAAAAACATTTTAGCTTTCGTTTTTGCTTTTGGCACGCAGTTAAAATAATTTGCACTTGGACGTTAATGTTTTTGTGGGCAAGCGATGTGGATTTGGAAGCAAGCAACAAAGTTGGTGTACGGTGAGGGGGCATTAGGCCGTGGGGAGAATAGCGAGCCGTGCCTCCCCCCCCCCCCCCCCCACCACCACCACCACCGCGTGGGCCGCGACCACAATAAAACCTGCCTGCACCTATACAGGCAGCACCCCCCCCCCCTCCTAATAGCTAAGCACGGCACCGGCCGAGGACAGGGGGAGGGGGGGGGCGGACCCCTTTGAGGCGGTGAGGTGGCCAGGCACCAGAACGCGTTATCGGCTAATAATGCACCTGTGCTCGTCCATGCATGCAGGCCAGAGCGCACATAAGCACGGGCGCGCGCGCGCGTGTGTGTGTGTGTGTGAGGGGGTAGTCCGTAAGGAAGTTAAGAAACTAAATCTTTTTGTATGTATTGCAAATTAATTTGCAGAATTTATGTGCACGCTGATATGACTGGCGACCTTTACGTCAACGCCTCACACCGGTGATACCTAACGTAGGGAGGCGATGATGGGTCTGCTCTCTCTCTCTCTCTCTCTCTCTCTCTCTCTCTCTCTCTCCCCGCCAGGCTCCATTTCAATTCCCTGCCTCGCCCCTCTATCCCCCCCCACCCCGCGCAACAGAATCAATTCGTCTGTGAGCGGATGCACCGGTAGCCCGGAGGCTGACGAGTGGCTGACGATGCTCCGGCGGGGCGCCGCGCTTCTCTCTCTCTCTCTCTCTCTCTCTCTCTCTCTCTCTCTCTCTCTCTCTCTCTCCCTCTCGCTCTTCTCTCTGTGTCTATTTCTCTCCTACACACGCGCATCGACCATGCAGGGCACTTCTCCAGTGTTGGCGTGCAAGAAGCCTCGGCACGGGGAGACGTGATGTCTTTCACTCGAAATTTACTCATCGTAGCAACCCCACCCCCACCGCACCGCACTCCAGCCCGGCAGTCAGTCAGTTCGTTTGTCATCGCGCTGCCTGCCAGCTCGGGCGGGGCACCGGCGGGCCGCTTGTGGGGCTCTCTGCCGGGGCCCCCTCCGGGGGGGGGGGCTGTAGCGGCTCCAGCCCCCACCCCACGGTGCGCGGGCTGGCTGGGCGCGCAGCTCGTCCGCGCCGCGCGGCTACCCCTCGCACGCGCGCCCGCCCGGGGGGTGGGGTGGGGTGGGGGTGCGCTCGGCCGCCACGCAACGCCACGCCACTCCCCGCGCCACGCGATGCCGCCGGCTGTCGGCCGGGCCGGAGCGGGCAGCCGGGGCTGGCAGCCGCGCCGCCCGCCGCCGCCCTCCCCGCGCCACCCCCTGGCGCCGCGCCGCCCACCCCCACCACAGGAGCCACCCTCCGCGCGGAGCGGCCACCCCTTCCGTCGCTAGGCAACGCCACCCCTCCGCCGCGCCGCACCGCGCCGCACCGCGCCGCACCGCGCACCGCGCCGCGCAGCGCCGCGCCACTCCCCCAGCCAGTGTTGGTTGGCTCAGCCCGACTGTAAACTTGATCCGGAGCGGGCCGGGCAGGGCCAGGCAGGGCGGCGCAGGGCAGCGCAGGGCAGGGCAGCGCAGGGCAGCGCAGGCGGTGTCGGGTCGGAGACGGTTCGCCGCGACGCGACGCGACTGTACTGTGCGCGCTGCGCGGCCGGAGGAGGCGGCGGCGGACGGGTCGGCACGAGGACGAAGCGGCGAGCGCCGGGGAAAGCCAACGCCGATACGCGGACCACGCGCGGACTGGACTGCCGTGCCGGGCCGTGCCAGGGCCGTGCCGGGGCCGTGTCCTGGAGGACAAGTGCAGTGTGTGTGTGTGTGTGTGTGCGTGCGTGCCCGCGGAACACCCCAACCGAGGACAGTGCGCCCAGGAACGGCCAGGAGCCGGCCGGCGTAAGCGGAGCAAGTGCAGCGTCAGTGTGCCCGGCCGAACAGAGCGGAACAGAGTGGAACAGAGTGGAACACAGCCGAGTCGCGCCGGCCCTTAAGGTATGCCCGTATTTGTGTACGAACCCCGTGATCCCCGCGCTAGTGCTTTTACACAACGCCGTTTCCGGGTGCCTCTCCCCTCCACTACGCTACGTTCACGTTCCCCCCTCCCCTCCTCTCTCTCTCTACCCGTCTCTCTCGCTCAGATCAGTGCGCGCGCAGCTCTCTTTCTCTCTCCCTCCCTCTATCTCGCTCTCTCGTACTCTCTTTCTACGTTTCTCTTGCGCGCACGACGCTCTCTCCTGCACCCTTACTTTTCACCCCCTCCCTCTCTCTCTCTCTCTCTCTCTCCCTCCCCCTGCTCTCTCTCTCTCTCTCTCTTACTCTAACCGCCTTTGTTCTCGTCCGTTCGTCTGTTCTGGAAAGGGCTTGGTGTGCCCGACCGTATGTTTCAACTCGAAAATTTTCCCGTAATGGCTGCTGTGTGCAGTGACGTTGCTCGCAAGCCTCTGGGCCGAAAGAGCGAGAGAGACAACGAGAAAAACGAGATAGCGAGGACGAGTGATATATATATATATATATATATATATATATATATATATATATATATATATATATATATATATATATATATATATATATATATATATATATATATATATATATATATATATATATATATACATTTGCGTTGCGTTTGCGATGCCTCGTCTGAATCGATAACGGCGCTACCTGGCGTCTGCTGTCCGCTTCTGTCAGCGTCCGCCCGCCGCCGACCAGAGCGCGACACTCGCTGGCCGCCGCCATGGAGTCCCTGCCCGTGCAGAGAGAGAGGGAGAGGGGTGCAGGTGCGCGGCAGGTGCGGCGCAGGTGCGGGGCCAACGTATGCATTCTTTTCTTGACGGTGTTTTCTCTGCCTCCGCGGTTCCTTTAGTTGGGTTTCACTGGGGCGTTGAAAACGATAGCGGTGACGAGGATTCTCTGCGTAGTCCTCCCTCGGGGAGGGGCTGCGCGCGGGGGGGGGGGGAGTTGATCGGATCCCCCACATGGGTAGGCCACGTGAATGGCGGGGGTGCCGGGTCGGGGTCTAAGTCAAGAACCGTGGGTGGCTGGGCGGCGCGGGGTGGTGGTGCCGCCCCCTCGGTGGGTGTTCTGCTCGGTGTGTTTACACCGGCTCGCGCCACGCCGCCGCTGCCGCCGTGCCGAGCTGCGCGGCCTGCCGGCGTGCCGGGGGCGGCGCGCGGCGCGGCGCCGCTGGGGGCGGAATTGGGGGTCCCATTCCCGCGCCGCCGGCCAGCGCAGCGGGGTCTGAAGGGGCGGCGGGGTGGCGCGTGGGGGCGGCGGGCGGGGGGAGGCCGGGCGGCGTGGGGGCGGCGCGGGGGCGGCGTGGGGGCGGCGTGGGGGCGGCGGGCGGGGGGAGGCCGGGCGGCGTGGGGGCGGCGCGGGGGCGGCGCGGGGGCGGCGTGGGGGCGGCGCGGGGGCGAGCCGGCTACGCTTGTCATGCAACGTGCACCCGCCCGGCACGCGCCGCGGCCGAGGTTGCCCCCCCCCCCCCCCTTCCCCTCCCCTCCCCTTCCCTTCCAACTCAAACAAAAAAAAGTGGCAGAGAGAGAGAGAGAGAGAGAGAAGAGAGAAGCGCGACTTTTGAAAGGAAAAAGAAAAATTCATATGTACATACATAATATTTCGTCGGCGTGGCCGTGTGCGGGCCGCGTTGGCGCTCCTAGTCATTAGGTAGAGCCGTATTCCTTTCCTCTTAGCTTTGCCTGTGCCGCACTCCCCCCCCCCCCCCCCCCAACGTATGCCTATTGAGATGGCCTTCTAGCCGTGCAGCCTCTCCCACTCGGTAGGTGACGTTCACGCACGTCCCCCGCTCTCCCGCCCCCCTCGCGTCCCTCGGCACCTCCCCGCAAGGCGAGCGCACACATAACCATGTCCACCTAGCCATTTTCGTTTTTCTTTTTGTTGCTGTCCTGCCCGATTCGCTTGCCTTATTGACACGATTCACCCTGTTGTTCCGCAGCCTCCGCCGATGGCACTCTCCAGCCAGCAGCAGCATCAGCCGTAGCGGTAGCGGCAGCCACAGCCCCCCCTGAGGCGGCCCTCCCGGATGAAGCTCGCGTTGGGCCTTGGCGCTAGGCGCGTGGCCCCGCCGCCCCCGGTCCCGTCCCCGGAGCTGCCGCCCCTGCCGCCCCTGCCGCCCCTGCCGCCCCCGCTGCCACTGAGCCCGGATGGACGGCGAGCCGGCCCCTTATGATGGACGTTGCCCCTGGCATGGAATATGTGTACGAGGATATGATCAAGGAGATCACCCGCAAGCTGTACGGTCAGGTGGACACGATGCAGCAGCAGCAGCAGGCCCCCACCACGGCCACCAACGGCCAGAGCGTCATCGCCGGCGTCTTCAACGGCGTCATCAATGAAGCCATTGTCGTCAACGGCAAGATGGCCGACTTCGCCGAGGCGTTCAAGCAGCAGCATATCCAGACGCAGCAGCAGCTGTCGCCGCAGCAGCCCTCGCCGCCGCAGGTGCAGCAGGTGCAGCAGGTGGAGGTCGCCGCCGGCGGGGTGATCGTGGACACGGCGGCGGCCGTGTACCTGCAGGAGCAGTTCCAGGCCGAGACGGATGCCGCGACCGCGGCCCTGGTCGGCGCCGGCACCGTCGCCGTCGACGCGGACGCCATGGAGGCGTTCGAGAGCCAGCAGGTGGCCGTCGAGGAGGACGAGGCCGCGGCGGGCCCCGGGCAGGCGCAGGCTGGCGAGGGCGAGGTGGACCCCAACGCGCCCGACACCTGGTTCATGACGGACGAGTCGCTCGAGTGGACCGATTCCAAGATCGCGAGCTACAACCCCAAGCAGAAGCTGTTCCGGTGCATCGACTGCGAGTGCTGCGGCTTCCTGGCGCGCGTGGCGGAGCACTGGCTCGGCACGCACGCCAACCTGCGCGTCTTCCAGTGCCCGCACTGCCCGTACGCGTCGGCCTGGGCGCGCTGCGTCCGCATGCACCTGGCCCGGCAGCACAACGCCTCCGAGCAGAACGCGCTCTGGACTGAGAACCCCGTGCTGGGCGAGGTCACCAAGTACCTCAGCCGGCTACGGGCGCGCGTCGAGGCCGGGCCCCTGGTCGTGGTCAACGAGGACGAGCTGGTGGAGGACGAGCAGCAGCAGCTGGAGCTGGAGCAGCACGAGCGGCAGCTCCAGGAGCAGCAGCTCCTCGAACACCAGCTGCACGAGCAGCAGCTGCAGCAGCAGCTGCAGCAGCAAGCGGCCGCGGCCGCCGCCAACGCCTCCCTGGCGGCCGCCTCGGCCTCGCCCACGCAGTCCGACTACCTCACGGTGGACTCGGTCGTCATCACGTCGGGCGGCGCCCTGGCGCACACCCTCACGCCCACGACCAGCATCCCCTCCACCAGCAGGGCGACGCCGGCGACGCCGCACCGGCAGCACCGCGCCAACAAGAACAAGGGGCCCCGACGAGTGAACAAGGCCATCGCCGTGGCGGCAGCGGTGGCGGCGGCGCAGGCCAGGGGGGAGTCCACGGAGCAGGCAGCAGCAGCAGGTACCAGAGGTGAAGTTTGTGACAAGTGTTGGCGGTGGTGTGGGGGTGCAGCACGAGTATGTTGTCGCGGGACGGACGGCCGCCCGTCCGGGCGGGCCGCCAAGGGGCGCAGAACAGCTTGGACCGAGTCACTTGCATGCGCCTTGTGTTGTTGTATTTACTCCGCTTGTCGGCGCGTCCCCTTGTCGGCCGCTCTGGAAATGTGTGTCGTACTCGAGGCGAAATCCAGTGCATTTTCTTGACAAAATAAAAAAAAAGCAATGTGCGCAAAATCGTCTGATTCCGAATCACCTGCGTTAGATTTGTTGTTGTTCCAAATCAGTGAGAAAATAAGAGAGAACGGTTTGGAAAAGTGTGCTGGTTTCCTGCCTGACTTCGTGCAACATACCTTCTTCTAATCCTGTCTGTAGTTTTTATTCGGCACAATTATGCTGTTGTTGCACAGTTTTTGTCGGAAGATTAATCCGCTCTATAGCGGCTCAAAATCATTTGTGCGCATTATGTGTTGTTGCTTTAGTATGTGTGTACTTTAATCGAAGCATTCTTCTCTTGAAGGTATTTTCGCCCTCTGCTAAGTTTGTGTCCTTAAATACAGGCTTTCTGGGAAGTGTAAATCGTGTGTATGTTGATGTTCATCCTGTATTCCACAGTAACTTTTTTGTGCGAATAATTTTGTTGTTGCCATACGTAGTAAACTATTTCAGATTGAGTCCTTAATTGTCTCTTTCGCTAATTGACCTCTTTGTGTGCGTTATTCTTTGTTGTTGAATTTGCTTGTGTGCATGCCGTGTTTTGTGTGTTCTTTGAAGCAAGTTGGTTTTACCCTGCAGTTCGCATTTCATTACGTACGAAAAAACGCAAATATTAATAGGTGATTCGAAAGATTAATGTACTGATCACATATCCATGTTTCTGCCTTATAGTTTCAGGGACTTTCATTGATGGGGTGCGTCTATCCGGTTATCGTTTTGAGGATTTCCATTAAATCTGAATACTTTTTTTTTGTTTTCGATAAAGAAAATGAGCAGCAACGTAGAGCCTACCTGGGGATGTTTTTCTGTCGCGGTCACTGCCCACCCCAGTATCGCCACCCCCTATCCCGCGACGCCCACCCCCCAAGGGCCGCGACCACCACGCCAGCTGAGCACATCACCCGGCGCGGCCCACCCTCAGAGACGTCCAGGGGGGGTGGCGGGCGACGCCCAATGGTCGGCGTCGGGCTCAGACGCGACAACCACCCCCATCCTGCTCCCCTCACGCGGGCGACGCATCCCCCTTAGGCCTTAGATACGTTGTGCATGTTGGTGTTGTGCGTATGCGGATTGATGTAATTGCGAATTGGAATGCGCGATGGGTGATTACGGGTAACGGACGGGTAACGAATGTTTGGCCGCTCGGCAGTAAGCCGGCCTGATTTCCTTCGACTTACGAGGGCGGTTAATTTTTGCATTAAAAGAAAACCAACAGGCAAAAAGATGGAGAGAAATTTCTGTCAGAACAATGGCCAATTTCCCCAAACCATCGACGGGAAAAAATCTGACATTTATTAAAATTTGCCGCTCGCTAACGTCGTGGCCTTGTCTGTGTGATGCAGGTGCGGCCGCCAAGCGCTACAACTGCACGTCCTGTCCGTACCAGACAGACCGCCGGGACCTGTACACGCGCCATGAGGCCATCCACTTCGCCGAAAAGCCGTTCCACTGTTACGCCTGTCAGAAACAGTTCAACCGCGCGGACCACGTCAAGAAGCACTTCCTGCGAATGCACCGCGACCAGCCGTACGACCTGAACCGCATCCGCCGCGTCCCCAAGTCGCTGTCACCGTCCAGCCCGTCCTCATCGGCATCCGCCGCCACCGCCACCGCCGCCTCCGCCACCGCCGCCTCCGCCTCCGCCGCCGTCCTGGCCGCCGTCGCCACCGGCAATGGCACCACCATGACCTTCTATAGCAAGCTGAGCCCGGACGACGTCGCGTCCAGCTCGCAGCAAGAGGAGCAGGAGCTCCAGCAGGAGCTGCAGCTGCAGCAGCAGCTGGAACAGCAGCAACTGGAGCTGGAGCAACAGCAGCTCCAGCAGCACGAGCTCCAGCTCCAGCAGCAGGAGCTGCAGCAGCTGCAGCAGCAGCAGATTATCCTCCAGACGCAGGTAAGCAGGCCGTAGGGGAGGGAGACGGGCAGCCAGCCAGAGGGGGAGGACAGCGGGAGCGAGTGAGACGACACGACCCCGCTGACGACGCTGACGAATCCTTCAGAGCAGCGCGGTGCGCACCGGGCATGACTCACGACGAAATGTCCCTGTCTCACGCTCGCCTGGCATGCTCCCAACAGCCGCTGCACCACCAGCCGCACCAGCAGGCTGCGACCATCAGCATTCCCAACATGGCCACGTATGCACGGATCATGCCGAACGGTCACGTCATCCAGCAAGAGCAGCAGCTGCAGGCCATGAGGGCCGTCATCACGGACGCCAAGGTAGCGGGTGGTGATGGCGGTGACGATGGTGCTGGTGGTGCGGGCGGCGGCGGCGTTGTTGTTAGTGGCGACAGCGGTGGCGGTGTGGTGGTGGTCCCCGAGGGCGTGGTCTCGGTGCAGGTGGTGGCGGCGGCGGCGGGCGGCGGTGCCGGGGGCGGCGGTGCCGGGGGCGGCGCCGGCGACGTCCCCCGCACCAAGGGCGGCCGCGAGAAGCGGTACCCGTGCCCGTACTGCGCGTGGTCCGGCGTGGACAACTGGTGCCTGAAGCGGCACCTCAACACTCACCTCAAGCCCTTCGTGTGCGCGCTCTGCGACTACAAGGCGGCCCGGACGGAGCGCCTGCAGACGCACGTCCTCAAGGTCCACAACAAGCGCAGCTGCATCCGCTGCAACTACATGGCCGACGACCAGAACGAGCTCAACGTGCACCTGCAGGAGCACCAGTGAGTAGCGCGGGCGGCTGCGGCCGGCTGCCCGGCTAGTAGTGCTTCCTTCCCTCCCTTTTCCGTCCCACCCAACCCCCTCCAGCCCCTCTTGGAATACTCAATACGATAGGAAAAAAAATTGTGATGCCACTGACCTCGGGTCCCCATGATGCACAACCTGGAAGTGACCCATAGGGGAGCATGATGTTAGTTTGGTTTGCTAGTCTCTCAGGTCTGTCGGCGGGGAGCAAGGGCGAGCAACACACATTATTTTTCGTGTACAGGGACCTCTTGGAAAATTTTAATTAATAATAATTAAATAAATTAATAATAATGAATTACAATTTTTGGCTTAAGACTGTCTCTGGAGTAACCTGTTATGAACTAGTTGTAACAGTTACGAAAGGTGGTTGTGTGTAGCTTGTTTCCCCTGTGTGCGTTCCCAGGAAATGGTTGCCTGCCCTTGTTTCGGTTGATACGTACATTTAAATATTTTGCTGGCGCCTCACCAAGCAAGGCGTACCGAGTCGGCACGTCTTGTTGCACTCGCGAATGCGTGCGCATGCCTGTTGCCTGTTATTGCCAACGTATGGGTTGACAGTTTTGTGATGGTTTTGTTTTTTTATTACCTTAAGTCGTTTGCCTCTCGTTTTGGCTGGCTGGTCAGCTACAGAAAATGGACCATGATTGCGCTTGCTGAATACGCATCAACGCATGCAAGACGTTACAAGCAGTCATGTACCTTAAACCTTTGTGGCGCGTTAATGAAATTACTATGAAGTACCGATTCAAATTTTCTATCGATATAGACAATCTCATATTTATTTCTGAATTGTGTTGTTCATCTTTCTTTTAAATCCAATAGGATACTTTTTTATTCCTCGACGTTAGATTTTTATGATTTGTTACGAGGTTTCTGTCCTCTACATTTAACTTAATTCTTCATTTTGTTGTGTTTTACGTCGTGTTTCTAGTCGTGTTAAAAGGCGCATCGCGCTGCTTACCTTAGTCGGCATGTCTGCAGATATGGCATCCTAGATGCTAGCTTTTTTGGTTGATTATCAGTCAAATGCCTGTTCAGTGGTGCCAAATGTCTCAACCAACAAGACTGGAGTCATCACCATTTCGATCTCATCTTCTCTAAGTCAGGACTTTTTTTTTTTTTCATGATATCGTGTAATGTTAGACATATAAGATAGGACGATGCATTTCAATTCAGTGGCGTCGGTGGCAGATTATTAATCGTGATAAAGAAACTTTGAATTTACTGATTTGATATTATTTATTTCTTTTCGTTGTATTCACATTGTGACACTTTTGCCAATGTATTAGCGAATAAAAGTACTAGCTTTAACATTGTAATTATGTTATCGAACTCTTCCGTCAAAGAAACTGATATAAGTAATTGTGTTTCACTATTGATTACGGCATGTAACTGTCTGTGTTGTATTATATGATACATTATCTTCCATGGCATTTTAAAAACTTTTAGCGTATTTCGGTATGTCTTGTGGTCATTTCCTTATTTTTGTACATGAGATTAGCTGTTTTGATCTTTATATGGA
Source organism: Megalurothrips usitatus (assembly GCA_026979955.1). Lineage (NCBI taxonomy): Eukaryota > Metazoa > Arthropoda > Insecta > Thysanoptera > Thripidae > Megalurothrips > Megalurothrips usitatus. The sequence continues at coordinate 444,959 of CM049600.1, read as the reverse complement.
ATCTTCAGGATATACTAAATTATAGATAGTAAATGGTCCACACAATCACAAAATTGAAATAGCGGAAACCAAGTAATATTTTACTGCTGACAAGTTACGAAAACCGTCGCAGTACTGAATTTCTAAGTCACTTTATTGTGCTATTCATATGGTGCACGTGTTTGAAATTGAAATCTCTACCATTTTTCCGTCATGAGTGTTAGAAATTCATCTAATATATTCTCAATTTTGTTTTCTAAATGTAATTTAAGACGCAGTTTTCCAGGTGTAGGAAACAAATGTGAGAAGTAATTGACATACGCATTATGAGACTGATATTACACGATTTACACAGGTCGCCGTTTTTTCTCTTTCCTATTGTCTTCCGTTTATTAGTTTGAAGACCTTTATGGCATTGGTGCCCATGAGGAAAGAAGATATGCTGAATATAACTGAGCTCACTGCCATTTATGTGGCCCAGTAAGTTGACGCGTATTTATGGTCGTTGGAAGTGATAGCGTGTGTTAACTGAAAACAACCTACAGTTGTACTATCATGACATTGTTTTTATTTTAATTTTTTGATGGCTCAACAAAACATAATGTAGTTCACTTTTACTGTATGTCTCGTTTTTAGATGTCTTTTTCTACCATTCCGCATGTGTACAAATGCAATAAACAGATAGCTCATTTCAGTTTTTGCGTACTTCGGTAGGTTTTCTATATAATAGAGACTAAACATGGAACGCAAAACAGCTGTAGATATACCATCTCTTGTCATGTATATGATAAATAAATTTGGTTATTTTTAAATAAAGCAATGTAAATAATAAATTATATTATGCCTTTTTTGTTAATGCCCGGAAAGCTTGCTTGCTACGCCTTACTTGGGTTTCAGATTGCCCATACCTTTTGTTTTGGTTTTGAATACCCCTTATGTCTTCGCTTACCCACACTTACCATAGTTTTGCACCGGGGCGGCGTGTCGTGCCACAGGGATCATCCCTAAAGTACGTCCACGAAATTGTCGCAATGGTAGTCACAGCGCGTACGGCGCCGGTTGGTTAGGCAATCCTCGACTTTGCACGCCACGCGCGTCATGCGGGCTGGCCTACCCTAACATCGCAGGCGCCTGACGCCGCAGTTCGCGGTTTTTTGGCTTGGAGAAAATTCGGACGTATTTTATGGACGACGCTAAATGCGGTCCACATGATAACTTGGTCATACCGCGTCCAAGTTCGATGGGATGCCGATTTATCACCTGCGACTGCAGCCACGCTGCTCATATGTTTTTTTTCCTATTGTTTTTTTAGGACTCTTGGTAGATGCACCACAGCTTAGAAAATCACGAAGGACATGCGAAGCTGCACATCGATGTAGCAAGTAGGAAGTGAGCTACACCTCTTAGTTAACATGCATATGGTACATTAAAATAGGACAAGAAAGATGTTCATTCGAGCATATAGAATTAGAGCTTTTTCTACTCTTGACTTCTTCAACGGACAGGTAAACTTATATAAATCGCTCATGAGTTTCTTTCGAAACACTATCGAGAAAGCGGCATGGAGGCGTGAGCAGAACATTGAGCTTACATTAGGTGAGGGTCGTTCTGTGTTCTTCTAGATATCCTGCGAGGCGCAGAAAACGAAATCATCGCTTGATAGGATGCGTCGAGGGTCTCTATCGCCTATCTCTTTCGCCTTTGCGAATGAATTAATTCGCACATTGTGGTGCGGGGAGTGAGGGGGGGGGGGTGCTTTTAATAGTGGTTCGTATGAGGAAACCAGAAAGGAAATTTACTTGACGTCCGCTCCGGCATCTGACGGACACCTGAACCGGCAGAGTAAACGATGACCAGGTAAAGACTGCAAAGGTAAGTGGCGTTCAGTGACTAGTTGCTTCGACCTAGGAATTACCTCCTAGTTATTGTAACAGACAGTATCCTAATCGTTAGTAGACATAGCTGCTTATGCCTGCATCATATCCTCCACAACCATGTTCTCAAAAAATACCTAAGAGGGGAGAAACGTTCCCGTTTTTAGTTTGTCGGCTGAATAACGTTCTCATTGTCCATCCCGGTTTCCAAAAAAGTAAAAAAAAAAAAAATGATTGGCAGGAGCGGCGGCGCCGAGTTGAGGACCGTCTTGTAGACAGCAGTAATGTGGCGGAGAGTCAGTCATCAGTCAGCGCCGGTATCGATCGTGCCCCTCCCACCCCTCCCGCCCCTCCCGCCCCTCCCCTCCCCCTCCCCGCCCCGGCAGAGCAGGCAGAGGAGGGTGGGTCCGTCATCTCAGGCAGTTCCAACTTCTAAACGGTCCAAATAAGAGGGGCCTCGCATGCTGACGCGCTCAACCTGCGTCGAGAGAGGCGGCCCCCTAGGAAGCGCCGACTAGCAGGGGGAGGGGGGGGGGGGGCTTTAAAAAGATGAGAGACAGGCCCGAGTGTTATTCGCACGCAGCGCTTCGAATCGCCGGCCATTTCCTGTTGCAGCGGCCAGCTCCCGACGGACCTGGCGTCGCCGCCGCGGCAGAAACGTGGGCCCCGTAAGACCGGGGTCGGCGGCGGCGGCCCGTGGGGGCACCCGCTGCCGGGCACGCTGGCCGCCCCCATGTACCAGCCGGCCGGGCCGGGCCCGCACGAGGTCATGAACCACATACGGCGGCCGCCCAAGCGGTGGCGGCCCCGGCCGCAGGGCGCGGACCGCCTCTTCAACTACCTGGAGGCCTCGGACTCGGAGGACGAGCTCGACCTCGTCGACCTGGTGTGCCAGCAGTGCGGCCTCGAGTTCCTCGACAGCGAGTCGCTGCAGACGCACCTCATGTCCATGCACCGCATGACGCTAGCGCCGGCGCGGCCCTACCACTGCACCATCTGCGGCTTCAGCTCGCCCTCCCACCCGGAGATCGTCGAGCACATGCAGAAGCACGCCGTCATCGAGATGCGCTGCCTGGAGCCCGGCTGCCGGTACTCGAGCAGCGTGCCGGTGAGTGCTCATTAGAGACAGCTGTGTGTATGTGTGTATGTGTTCGCCCGCTCGCCTCTCGGCTATACACCGCGCCTGGGACGAGCGGGGTAGCGACGGGCGTGGTGGGTCGGCGCGCGGAGTATCCTCGCTCGCGCGGCGTACTGAACTCACCCTGGCGCTTGCACTCGCAGGGCGCCATGGAGGAGCACGCCCGGCTGGCGCACCCGCCGATGCCGCCGCTCAACCAGAAGTGCCCGCACTGCGGCTTCGTGGTGCTGAGCGTGATGGCGCTGAGCCGGCACGCCAAGACCCACCACCTGGCCACCGTGCAGTGCAACGCCTGCCAACGCGTGCACCAGCGCTTCGAGCGCCACCGCACCGGCGAGATGTGGAGCGAGGAGGTGAGTGGCCGAGCAGAGTGCGGGGCGGGGGTGCGGTGTCTCACGTTCTCACACGCCGTCTCGGGTGTCTTGTAGGAGCCGGAGGACGACGAGGAGCTCATGGCCGCGGCGGCGGAGGCGGCGGAAGCCGCAGCCAACGCCATCGAGGACGACGGGGAGCCGGACGGCGACGGGGAGGCGGAGGCCGGCGGGGCCGGCGGGAGCCCCAAGACCCAGTCCGACCACGAGAGGGCGCTGCAGGCGCTGCGCCGCCACTGGCGCGTTCGCCGGCTGCGTCAGCGCCGCCTGCGAGTCCTGCGGGGCAAGCTGCGCGCCCTCCTGGGCCCGGCCGTGGCGGCGACGGCGGCGGCGCTGGCCGAGTTCCCCGACGGCGACCCCGAGTGCGTCCCCGACGACGCCCTGGCTCTGTTCCCGGACGCGCCGGTCGAGGTGATTCGGCTGCGTGTCAAGTACGTCGGCCGGTGGCTCGAGCGGCGCCGCCTGGGCTGCTTCAGCTGCACGCCGGCCCAGCGGCACCCCGCCAACGTGCACACGGCCGCGTCGCTGGCCGCGCACCGCGCCTGGAGGCACCGGAACACCGCCTACCAGTGCGACTCCTGCGAGGCGCGCTTCCGGCACCGCTACCAGGCGCTGCTGCACGCCATCCGGGACCACGGGGACGCCGTGGACGCCGTGGACGCCGTGGACGCCGAGGCCGCGGACGGCGCGGAGGAGGAGGAGCAGCAGCACGCGTCCATCGCGGAGCCCATCGTCACGCTGACCGTGCCGCAGTACCTGGCCGCGTCCTCCACGACCACCACCACGACGGCCGGCGGCCACCACCAGCTGCAGGTGGACATGACGCAGCAGCTGCAGCTGCAGCAGCAGGAGCACACCTTCTCGCAGCTGGACGCGCTGCAGGTCCAGCAGGTGTACCAGGTGCAGGCGTCCGCGGACGGCACGCCGACGGCCGTCACCGAGGGCTACGCCATGGACGGCGCCAACATCACGGTGGTGCCCGCCGTGCTGTACGTCCCCCACGACCAGCAGGCCGAGGCGCAGCACGAGCAGACGGCGCAGGCGGCGCAGGCGGTGCCGGCGGACGGCGAACAGCAGGGGCAGCAGCAGTTCCAGACGCCCATCTACAACGGCATGATGGTGCCCGCGGGGCCGGCGGCGCCCGCCGTCGGCAAGCAGGTGTGGTACCCGCACCCGCAGCTCGCCACGCCGTCCTACTACATCTCCACGCAGTTCCCATCGACGTAGGCATCGCGTGTCACATACCCACTGTTTTTTGTTGGGTGTTGTTTATCTTTGTAAATAATATTTGTAAAAAAAATGTGTATGTTGTAAATTACAATACTGTAAAATGATTTTTGGGCTGAATTGGGCTGGATGTGCAGTGTCCAGTTGAAGTTGCGCTTGTTAGGTAATTTTGTAGATTCGTTTAGTATGTTATCGGTGTGTATAGAAGAGTTATACATGCATTTATGCATAAATTAGGCATTGTACATTTAGCCCTACTTATCTGTAGATGTATGATAAAATACAGACATGACGTACCTTATAGCAGTTATAGCAGGTATCTTACCAGGTGGACCAAGAGAAAGCACCCACTGATATTTTGTTACATACAAACCAAAACAACAAAAACAATCATAGTGTTAACAATAATGTGCGTGGAATGGTATGATACGGAAATGTGTAATAAATGAAATACATTTTTTTAAATGGAAAAAATATTGGGTTTGACTCTTTTTATATACCTCGTTTGATCCCCTCACTTAACATCCGAAAGCAGAATCTTTTTGTACCGGCTGGAGCTCTCGCCTGCCTGCCTGCGCCCGATCGGTGCCGGCCGATAGTCCGGTACATTAGCAACAAGCCGTGCGCCGCGGCGGATCCACTTGTTGACATTTCCTCGGGGCCGGCCGTGACCTCCTCCCCTAGAGAAAGGTTCTCGCGGGAGATGGGAAGGGGGGGGGGGCACCTGTTCCGTCGCGGAGAGGTGAGCGCTGGCGTCTTTTTCGGCGTACAGTCGCACAAGAGTGGCGGCAACCCCCCCACGACATGGCCGGCACGGGTCCACACGACGGGTCCTGCCCCGGAGCCTGGACAGCCAGCCCGGACTGGGCGACCGGAGCGGCGGCGGCGGCGGCACGGCCGGAGGCACGGGGGACCGGGCGGTAGTGTCTCCCGAGCGCGGCGCCGGTGAGGTTGTTTCTCGCGGCCGCCGGCTTCCAGCTCTCCAGGCGGCGGCTCCAGGCGGCGGCTCCAGCAGCGGCAGCTCCAGCAGCCAGAGGCCGAGGCCGCCTGCGCCCAAGGACTCGTCCGCCACCTCCACTTAGTGCAGGTAAGAGGCTCTTGGGTACGGCATACGCCGGCGCGTCAATTAACTGACTGAGTGCGAATAATGAATCCTCGGATCCCTTCGAGTCATAATCTCGGACTGTCACTCAACCAGTCAGGAGACGGGCTGTTATGCGTGCCGGGAGGGAGGGGGGAGGGGGAGGGGGGGGTCCTCGGCGGGGTGTGCGGAAGTGCTGCGGCGCGTCGCGCACACCGGCCGGTCCGGTCCGACCGGAAAGCAGGAGGGTATAGGAGAGTGATGGGGGGGGGGGGGGGAGTCGCCCCCTCCCCCCCCCCCTCTCGGTTATATCCATGGCGACCGCGGAGTGTCGTCTGCTGGCTGCGAAAGCGCAGTGAGACGTCGTCAACAAGGCGCCGACTGTCCCCGCCTGCGATCGCCAGGGTAGGCCGGCCCGCTCGGCACGCGCGCACACAGGGCCGGGCGGCTGCCTGCACGCCAGGCGCCGTGAGGCACATCACACGGCCGGCAGCCGTCCGCACGCTCGAGAATGTCAGGGGAGAGGAAACTCGGCGTAGAGTCCCTCAATTTCCGCGTGAATTTGTGACGATGGAAACCGAAATGGGTTGCGGCGGCATATATATGCGTTTCCGTCGTCCTCGGCTGTCGGTCCCTGCGGTCCCTGCGGCCCCTGCGGCCCCTGCGGCCCCTGCGGCCTCTGCGGCCTCTGCGGCCTCTGCGGTCCGGCTGCGGTCGGTCGCCAGCTCGTTACCCGCCGCGGTGCCAGGATTGTGTTGACCCGCGGTCATGACCAGTCATGACCTGGTCACGACACGACGCGGTCAGGACGGCGGCGGCGGCGGCCACCGCTTCAGTGACACGCCGAAAGTGTCGAGAACGACAGTGCAGAGACGAAGGCCGAGAGTATCAATCAAATACCTCTCTGTCTGACTCACACTGCTGACCCAGAGAGAGAGAGAGAGAGAGAGAGAGAGAGAGAGAGACGTGAACAGCGGGGAGGGAGAACAGCACGGACCAAGCTTAACTGTTCAAAATCAAAGTTACTGCATATTTTTAAAAAAATTAGCAGCTGATGTGATGATAATTTACAACGTACAGGTGGCCTTTATCGTGCCGGCGATTACCTAAGCTGCGCCGTCCGGAATTTTCGACCGCGTTGTCTTGCTGTTTGTTTTATTTATGTTTGCTTCTTTATGCACATCGATTTTTTTTTTAATTTTAAATTTTGCCGCCATGCGCGTCGGGCGTGCGGAGAATGGGATCGGGTCTGCCGCCGCGGGCCGGACCCACCGGACCGCACTGCCGCGGGCCGCACCGCACCGCACCTGGCTGCACCTGTCCCGATTACCGTCCGGTTATACCTGCCATTCCGATGAGTAACGAACGCCAATCTCCTATCCGTCTGCTGCTGCGGCGGCGGCGGCCATCTACTCGCTTCCACGGAAGCTTCCTCCACAGGGCCGGCGGCCGAGGCGTGAATCGGATAATGGCATACCGGAGCAGCGGCACAACGTGTGCCTCCGGTGCTGTGCAGGCGGCCGTCGCCGCCGCCGGCCCGCGTGGACTCCGCCCGGGAAGGCCACGGCGAAAATAGACCGGCAGGCAGCGTTTCTGTCAGTGTGCGGCGCGCGGCTCTACATAGGCGCGGTCAATCGCTCTAGTGGGATTCCTTTTGGATTATTATTGTTATTATTTTTTTTCTGTCTGATTCTTTTTTTTTAACGCCTCGCGCGCGGCCGGTTGGATAATCCCGACCGGCGGCGGCGTTGGAGTGACTTCTTCTATACTGCATGGTGACGGCAGGAAACTTGTGTGCTCGCGTGAGTCTACATCCAATAGGCCCCGACACACACACACACACACACACACACACGAGGCACCTCGATTAGCGTTGGCGTGTGTGTGTGTGTCCGTGCCGGAGCGAGCCGCGACTGCTATGAGAATTTCATGCGGGTTACGTGCGGCGGAGGTGGCCGCTGGCGCGTGGCGGCGCGTGGCGGCGCGTGGCGGCGCGTGGCGTGCCGTGGTCCCGGTCGGTGCCGGCCGGTCAGCCATCCTCCCTGACCTTCGCCTTGGCTATCTGGCCGGGCTGCGCGACACGGCGACTCACGTAAGGAAGGCGTCGACGTCGCCCGCCGCGTCGACCGAGGACACCGTCCTGTACCGCACCGCGGCACCGAGAGCAGAGCGGAGGATCATCGCCAGCCCCGCGCCAAAGGAAAATGAAAATAGAAAAAGAAGAAAAAAAGAAAGTGGGGTCAGGCGACCTTTTGTGATAGCTAATGAGGAAACCGGTGGACGTACATTTTAAGCCTCACTTCCGCGTTGTCAATCAGAAAAGACCATGTTACCTGTTTGCCACGCTTTACTTTTGAAACTTGGCGCGCCAAGCCAAGTCAGTTTCCAGACAATTTCAAATACTTTTTTAAAAAATTGCAAATGCGAAATTTTTAGAAAATTTTGGATAATTTGGAGAACGTTTTGATTTTGTTAAAGCATTATTGTATCGACCGGGAGGCTCGCGGTGGACACCCTGCGTGACGCATGCTGCCGCACCACGGCGGGGACGGACAGCGCTACAGACACACTTTACACTTTTTCATGCCTTCCCACGCAAGTGCGGATGCGGTTGCGGTCGCTCCCGCGCATAAAGCCTAAATATAGGCGGCGGCGGTGCGTTGGACGGCGGCTGAGTCTCTGACCCCGGCGGCTGCTGCGGTTGCTGCAGGGCCCGCAGGCGCACGGCGCGCGCCCGCGGCGGCATGGCGACGGACAAGGACAAGCAGGGCCAGGAGCAGCACGCCGGCGGCAAGCGGCTCTCCCTCGAGCTGCAGGAGCCGCCGGCGCCCGCCTGGTCCGACATGGGGCTGGGCCAGAAGGCCAAGTACGTGCTCGCCAACGTGACCGTCGAGCCCATCACGCTCATGTACATCGTGCCCAACCTGCTGTCGGGGCTCGCCACGCTGTTCCTCAACCTGGAGAAGGCGTGCCGCGTCAACCTCAACTTCCCGACCGAGCTGTGCGACGAGTTCTCCGTCCAGAACATCACCAACGAGACCCAGGCGCAGTACAACCAGGTAAGCGCGGGGGGCCGCCGGGGAGGGCGCGCGCGTTCGCTCCGCTCCCTCCTGCCCCTCTTCTGACCCCTGACCGGCCGCCGCAGGTGACGCGGCTCGTGGCCGAGATGCAGGTGTGGCAGTCGCCGCTGCAGAGCGCCATCCCCATCGTGCTGGTGCTGTTCGTGGGCTCGTACTCGGACCGGCGACACCGCCGCAAGCCGTTCATCCTGCTGCCGCTCATCGGGGACCTGCTCATGAGCGTCGGCCTGCTGCTCTGCTCGCTCTTCTACCTGAGCACGCCGCTCGAGATGGCCGGCATCATCGAGGCCATCTTCCCCGCCTTCACGGGCGGCATGACCATCCTCTTCCTGTCCGTGTTCTCGTACGTGGCGGACATCTCGACGGTGGAGACGCGGACGTTCCGCATCGGGATGGTGGCCACGATCGTGTCCTGGGGGCTCCCGGCGGCCATCGCCCTGTCGGGGATCGCGTACGAGACGCTGGGCTTCGTCGGCGTCTACGCCGTGTCCATCGTCATCTACGGCGTGGGCTTGGTGTACGGCCTGGCCAGAGTGAAGGAGCCGCTGCCACCCGTGCCCCGGCCGCCGGGGTGTGTCCTTGTGCCCTCAGGCCCTGGCAGCAGCTGACAACAACAGCTGGCAACAGCTGACAACAGCTGACAACTTGGTCTCGGTGCCGCAGGACCACCTTCGTCGCCGACTTCTTCAACTGGCGGCACGTCCTGGAGACCGTGAAGGTGGCGCTGCGGCGGCGGCCCGGCACCCGCCAGCTGCAGTTCTTCCTGGTCATGGTGCTGTACGTCACCATCCAGGGCCCGCTGCAGGGCGAGTCCAGCGTCGCCTTCTTCTTCCAGACCCAGCAGCTCAAGTGGGGCCCCATCGAGCAGAGCGGCTACGGCACGTACAGCGTCATCCTGGGCGCAGTGGGTGAGTGAGGCGGCGGCCCGCGCGGAGGCCACGTCGCCGACGTCCCTCACGCCCCCTCCCTCACGCCCCCTCCCTCACGCCCCCTCCCTCATGCCCCCTCCCTCACGCCCCCTCCCTGCCGCAGGCAACTTCGTGGTGACCACCGTCCTGAGCAGGTGGCTCAAGCTGGACGACTGTGTCATCGGGATGCTGGCCATGCTGGCCAAGACGGTGGCGGCGCCCTGCTACGCCTTCGCCACCGAGGGCTGGCAGATGTACGCGGGTGAGTGAGTACGCCGGAGTCTGCCGGCCCGCCGCGCAAAAGCCGATCCAATGGCCGCGGGGATCAACATAAAGCCGCGCAAAACGCGGAGACCTGACGGTTTACCGGTCGTGTTCACTTCCAGCGGCGGTGACGGACATCATCGGCGCGGGGGCCGTCATCACTATGCGAGCCATCGCCACCAAACTGGTTCTCAGCGACGAGCTGGGTGAGTAGCGGCTCCCGGGCGGCGCTGCCGCCGTGCGCGGCGGCCCGCGCTGAACCGCGACCTCCTCCGTCCGCAGGCAAACTCCTGGCGCTGCTCGCCGTCGTGGAGGCCATCATCCCGCTTGTCTTCAAGCCCGTCTACAGCAAGGTGTTCGCCGAGACCTCCGACACGAACGTGGGCTTCTTCTTCCACATCGGCGGCGTCATCAGCGCCGTCGGCTTCCTCGTCTACCTGTGAGTCTCGCTCTGTCTCGCTCGCACTCCCCCCGCCGAGCGGACCGTCTCGACGCCGACTGACTGTTGTTGTCCTTGTCCAGCGCCATCTACCTGCTGCAGAGGAAGCAGGCCCGCCAGGAGGACGCCGAGAACGCCAAGAAGCGCGACGACGAGAACGGCGGCGGCGGCGTCGACAACACGGCCTTCCAAGGCGACGGCGCCGCCGTCCGCGCCCGCGGCCACAACGGCAACGGGGTGGACAACACGTTCCTGTAGGCCGCCGTCGCCGTCGTGGTGGCCGGCCCCCGCGGAGCGCCTGCGAGCCCCGGGGTAGGCCGGCCCGCACGACACGCGCGCCCGACGCCGCTGTTGGCTGCCTACCCGGCAGGTGCCGGCGGCAGACTGTTCACGCCCGCATAGCTTCTAATCGAAATACTCAAATGTACGCCTGTGCGATTCAGTTGTTTGAATTTGCTTAGAAAAAAAAAGACAACCGACTAACAGAAACAACTGTGTGTAGAATTTCGGGGTAGTCGCACAGGTTTGCCTAACTCAATGTCTGTGATACGAGCATTATATGCAGGGGACCCGGGGGCGGGCCGGGGATTTACCCGGAGTCTCCACGAGATCGCAAGCGTGCGGTTTCTGAGCTCATGCCGGACCGCGACGTGTATTAGACTATTGTGCTGTTTGTAATAGCTTAATCGCCTCGGAGCGCCGCCTCCTTCCGAGTATTGTGCGCTCGCCACGTACTAGCTCAGCCACGCGACAAACTGTTGTACCTGCCTTTATAATAAAACCCTTACGTCAGAATGTGCCCGCCTCGTCATTTCCTACCGACGTCACGACCACTAAAACACTCTGCCGAGGACATTTGTTCACGTCCGAGTCCCTTCGCGGATGACTGATATTTCTGCTGCCGTATGGGCCGCAGGGGCTACCGACCGACCCCGCCGGCACCGGAGGCTCCACGCGCTGTAGATCACATTCCCCATTTGTGACGCTGCAACAGCACAAGGTCACGTGACCTCTCTTTTATACCCAGCTGATGACCTCATGGCCGTATCAACTAAGCAACCTAACTTAACAGCCTGCGTATGTGTGTGTGTGTGGTGGGCACTTACAGGACAGTGGTTAGGGCTCACGAGAAAGAGTGAAGGGGGAGAGAGAGAGTGCGATACAGAGAGGGGAGACAGATAGGGGTCCAGGGGTGAGGGGGAGAAAGAGCGAGGGAGAGAGAGCGAGACAGAGAGAGAAAGAACAAACCACAATGAAGGCGTCAAGTTCCACACCGCAAGCCTTCTCCAATTAGAACCGTACACTCACACACACACACACACGCACACACGGACAGGCCGTGACGCGGTGCGCCAGTCATTATCTCCCCTAATCTCGTCGGCGAAGCAGAACACATCATGCACTTCTTGAGCTCCGCGCCGCGCCGCAACGCGGACGGACTCACAGGTGTCCGTGCACACTCTCGCCCACCCAGAGCACTCCTCTGACAGAAGCAACCGGTTTGACACCCGGCGGCCGCACAGTGAAGTACCGACACGTCGCGTCCGCGTATTCATATCCACGACGATTATACTCCTGCATGCACGGCGCGGACGGCCTTTACATCGCGGGTCAACTGGTGCGCGACGGCAGCCCGGCCAGCTGATTTGATTAAGCTCATCCTGCAGGGGTCCCGGGCCGCCCGGTGGATAGGCAACCCATCGAGCAGCGGCGCGTGCTGGGCTGCCGCAGCTGCCGGCGGCGGCCGCGCACGAGGATCCCGTCGAGCGGCGGGGAAGCAAAAGTGCAGCAAGGGGGAGGGGAGGGGGGGGGGACCGCGAGCCAATTTGTCCGTGTAATGCGCGGTAATGGCGCCCAATGGTTCCGCGATGTGGCGTTCCCGCCCGAGTGGTCGGTGGGCACACGACAGCAGCGGCATGCTCGTCCGTCGGCCCGCACACCTCGGCGATGGTCCGCGAGCACAGGGTCAGGGTCATGCCGGGGCCGCTGGCGCCGCTGGCGCCGCCGCCGCCGCCGCCGCCGCCGCGGCCGCCCGCCGTGCTGGGGCTGAGCGTTAAGCTGCTGTCGCTCGGGGCGTTGTGGCCGCCGCCGGCCTCCGCCCCCGCGCACCGCCGCCACCTCCACCGCGCGCGCAGCCTGGCGCTGGGTGCCTTCATCCTCGCCAACGCCGTCGGCGAGCTCGGCGGCCTCTTCTACTTCGCCGACGGCGTCCTGGAGCGGACGTGCCAGAGCATCTGCTCCTTCCTGTGGAGGTGCCTCGCCTTCTGCGAGTTCGTCCTGTTCCACCGCCACGCGCGCGCTATCCAGGTGTGCACGGCGGGGGGCCCCGCGGCCCCGGGGGCGGCCGCTGTGCGAGCAGCTCGACGACGGTGTCGGTGTCGGGCAGGTGCTGGCCGCGGCGGCGGAGCGCATGGCCGTCCAGGAGCACGAGGCGTACGGCCTGACGCTGCTCCGCGTGGCCCGCCTGCAGCGCCAGGCGCGCCGCGTCGTCCGCCGCATCTTCCTGGGCTACGTGGGCTGGTTCGTGTACTCCTCGGTGCGTGGAGTAGATTGTAATAGAGCTAAGTATAAAATTGTAAACAAAATTATATATAGTCACATTTTAAAAGACCCAAACCAAAAAGAAGGCCAGCAAAGCTGCCTTGAAAAATGTTGATGAAAAATCTGTGGATGTTTTTAAAAAAATGCAAAAATGGGTACCAGGCCTCCGCCTGGAACGGCGTACACTGACTGGAAGCGCTGCGATGCAGGTGGCCGTGGTGAGCCAGCCCCTGGTGGAGTGGGCGCTGACGGGGCGCCGGCCGCAGCCGCTGCTCTCGTCCAGCTTCTGGCTGCTCGTGCCGCCCGACACCCCGGCCCGGGAGCTGACCATGTTCGCCTCGCAGGCCGGCGCCCAGTTCGCGTGCACCGCCGTCGCCATCGGCTACCTCACCTTCTTCTCCGGCCTCACCTTCTTCCTCTCCTACCAGGCCAGGGTACGCCTGTCGCCGGTGCTATCAGCCCTGCCGCTGTCTCTCTCTCTCTCTCTCTCTCTCTCTCTCTCTCTCTCTCTCTTTCTCTCTCGTGCCGCAGATCCTGGGGGTCCTGCTGGAGGACATCCCCTACGCCGCCGCCTCGGAGGGCGAGGTCCGCCGGCAGGTGGTGCACTGCGTCGCCTTCCACCAGGACATCCTCTAGTGAGGGTCACCGGGGTGGTTCACACGCCGCCGCCGTCCCGGTCGCCACTAACGCCCTGTTCGTGTCCCCGACAGCCTGGCCTCGGAGCTCAACAGGGTCCTGCGGCTCATGCTGATGATCCTGTTCATGATAGTGCTCGGCTTCATCGCCAACATGATCTACCAGATGGCGGTCGTGAGCACCCCGCTTCTTGCTTATTTTTTTATGAAACATTTTTTTCTCGATTTCTGCCCATGAGTGTACTTAACGACGGCTTTCCTCTCTGTCCCGCCGCACCGGCCGCCAGCTGCCCCCCAACGACGCCCTGTTCATGCCCACCCTCATGATCCTGATCTGCTCCAACTCCCAGGTCGCGGTGTTCTGCTTCGCGTCGGACAGCCTCCGGCAGACGGTCAGTGGCTGCCCCGCGTGCCGCACGTAGAGTCACCGCCGCCACCACGACTTGTCTGTCGCAGACCGAGGACGTGGTGCACCGGGTGATGGCCAGCGACTGGGCGGCCGCCCCGGCCCGCACGCAGGGCCTGCTCAGGATGATCGTGTTCCGGGCCACCAAGCCCGTGTCCCTGTGGGCCTGGAGGGTGTTCACCGTGTCGCTGCCGACCTGGGTGCAGGTATGCGGCGCGCGGCTAGGGTACCGACGCGCTTCCCGCTGCCCTCCCCGCCGGCCGCGCGCACCTCTGGCAGTGCACGTGGTGTGCACGTGCGCAGGGGCCGGACGGTGCTGAGCCGACGGCCCGGCGGGCGGAGCACGCGAGGCGAGAAGCGGCGGCTTTCAGTTTAGATTGTTTGCAATTTAATTAGCGAGGGTCTTAATGAAAGTTCCGCCCCGTTGCGCTAGACAAAGTTTCGTTTTGTTTTGCTTTCTGATGGTCAGTTTGATGAGGTAACCTACTTAGGATTGGTTTTCCTAACTTAAACCAAAAATTTTAAATGGTCGGACAGGGTGACCGGCGGTTCGAGATCGAAAATGTTGCTGTTTCTCCCTTTAACGGTACGGTCTTCGTGTTCCAGCTGCTCAACAAGTCGTACAGCGTGTTCGCTGTGATGCGCTCCTGAACAAGGACCCTCTCGGGTGGTGTGTCAGAGGGGAAGGGGAGTGAGATGGAGAACGAGTCGTGTAGCGTTGTACTGTTTTATTTACAGATTATACATTCACACCGTTGAAATAAAAAAAAAACGTCCACGGCACAGTTTAAACGTTTCAATCTGTATTTGGGAATTAATATTATTCGTAAAAGTTAGAAATAAATAAAACTCTCCCTTTCGACCACCCATGCATCTCCCACGCAAGGGCCTCACACACGCACACAGCCAATACAAACACACGCACATACACACTCACACGTACGCACACGCACACACCGAATCACGCACGCACGAACACACAGACACACGCACACGCTCTCTCATGACACACTTTCGTAAAAGGTAGAAAAATAAATACAAGTACGTCTACTCATCCAAGACCTAATATGTCCAGACGATTTTTCCTCTTTACAATCACTAATAGGAGTACAACTACAAACAGTTTCAGACTTATGATAAAGAGTGTTACATCACATTAATGCAGTGTGTATACCTGCTGTAGTATCACACTGTCGACCCTCGCCACAGATAGAAAAACCGGCAGTGCTTCACCGGTCCGCGATCCTTCGGAAAATAAATAATTGATCCAGCTAGACGTCGTTACAAAAAAAATTATTGAAAAAGCGCAAGACACTCATGAGGCTCGAAAAAAAATAATTACAGCGACGAAAATTTGCTTTGGCATCACTAATACAGCGAAAGTCATGACGTCATGCTGAGATGATGGCAGGACCCGTCCCGGCCGTCCCGTCCGCGGCCTGACTATTATCCAGTTGCGTGTGGAAAATAGTCCCGTTGAAAGGTGCGGCGCCCTGAGCTTTGCGCTCATTTGTCCCGGCCGAGTGGCCGAGGCAGCCGAGGCTCACAGAGTGGAGGCCCGGGGCGCCCCTTCAAGCCCGACCGCGAGTGGGCTCGGCGGGGCGGTGTCCTCGACGGCGACCTCGGCGGCGTCCTCACGAACTCTTCTGGTCCTTGCTCCACGAGTTGAAGAAGGCCTCGATCGGCAGGATGGGGTCGTCCGTGGAGAGGCTGACTTTGAGCGGCGTCCTGCGGCTGGCGGGCATGACGGACTTGAAGGTGCCCGGGCTGTTGTAGTGGTTGCCGGGGGAGGACGTGAGCTCGGCCACGCGCTGCGACGGCGACAGCAGCATGTCCTCGGCGGACAGCGTGGTGGACGCGTCGATCTGGACGTCGGCGAGGTCGCCGCTGGTCGACTGCTCGGCCGTGGGGGTGGGGGCTGCCGGGGGCGCAGCGGCGGCCGAGTCCACGGCGGCGGCCGCCGGCTTGCCGCGCAGCGTGGAGGGCAGCACTTCGTTGTCGCGGACGGTGTCGCTGCGGTCGGTCTCGGTGTGCGTGGCCGGGGACGAGGGCACCGAGAAGCCGGCGAACCTCTGGATGTGGGTCTTGGCCGTGGACGGCAGCGCCGACGGGTAGTTGTCGCCGGCCTCGTCGTCCTCTTGCACCTCCTGCGTGACGTCCTGCTCGACCTGCTTGCTCGCCGCCGTCGTCTGCGGCCGCCGCACCGAGAAGACGCCCTTGGTGCGCGTGGGCACGCGGATCGCTGGCCTCTCCAGGCGCGCGCCCTCCGAGGACCCGGCCGGCGCGCCGGGTGCCTCCGTCGACGTGGACGTCCGGTAGCGGCTGTAGTACTTCCCGGAGCCCGGCCGGAAGCGGCTGAGCACCGGCGACTTGGCGTCCGCGGACTTCTCGGTGGACACCTCGGAGCCGGCGTCGGCCGTGTCGGGGACCGGTGCCGGCGGCGCCTCCGTCGTCGTGCTGGTGGTGGACGTGGTGCTGCGGTAGCGCTGGTGGTTGAATCGCAGAGGGTCCTTGGTGCGGTACCGCGTGCGGCTCGACTCCGTCGACGTGGACGTGTCCGAGTCCCTCTCCGTGGTGTGCCGGTGCGAGCCCCGCGTCCTGGACGGCACGCGGCCTCGGCTCGGGCTCGGGGCCGCCGTCGTGGAGGGCGCAGACGCCTCCGACTCGCCGTCCTTGCCGGGCTTGCGGCCGTGGTAGTCCTTGACGCTGAAGCGGGGCCGCGTCGAGTTGAAGCGGATGCGGGGCCGCAGCCGGTGCGACAGGGTGGGCGTCGTCGTCTCGACGGCCGGCGCCGGCGTCGTCTGGGGCTGGGTCTCCTCCTGCACGTCCGAGGACGCCGATGACGGGGACGCTAGGTCCGCCAGGGTCGGGACCGCGCTGCTGAGAGGCAGCTGCGGCAGCTGCGGCTGCGACCCCTGGGTGGGCGCCACCTGGTCGAAGCCCAGGCCGCTGAGCTGGTCGAACTGGTTGGCCGGCTTCGCGTCGTAGCTGGAGTAGCTGGAGGGGCCGGCGTCCTCATGTTGCTCGGGTTTGGAGAAGTCGGGTTTCGAGTACTCCGGTTTGGAATAGTCCGGCTTGGAATAGTCAGGCCGCGGGAAGTCCGGTTTCGGGTACTCGTTCCGCGCGTAGTCCGGCTTGGAGTACTCCGCCTTGGGGAAGTCGAGCTTGTAGTCGGTGTCCGCGAACTTGGTGTACTGCTCGGATGGCTTGGTGTACTCGTTCGGGTAGCTGGGCTTGCCGTAGTCTTCAGGCTTGTCCGGGTCCTCCATCTTGAAGTCCTCCAGGCTGGAGAAGTCCTGCAGTGTGGGCACGACGGACGGCAGCTGCCCGTACAGGTGGCCGAACTCTTGCTCGGGCTGCTTGGCGGGCTCGGGGTGCTCGGGGTGGTCGGGGAACTCGGGCAGGCGGAACTCGCTGAGCTCGGGCAGGGTGGTGGTCTCGGCGACGGGGTACTGGGTCGTGGTGTCCGGCTCGGGGGTGGTGGTCTTGATGAGTTCCGGCGGCACGAGTCGGTTCCTCAGACGGTCGGCCCCGGTCCTGGTCGGCTTCTTTCTCCTCAGCGGCCTCGGCGTCGTGGTGGTCGGCTCTTCGAAGGGCTCCGACGGCAGGGCGGTCTCGGGCTGGAACTGCAGCTCGTGGATCTCGAGGCCGGGGGCGTCCGTCACGACGGGGGACTCGGTGGTGGTCGTGGTCGTGCTGGTGGACGTCGAGGTGGACGTGGAGGAGATGTACGGCTTGCGGCGCCGGCCCTTGAGGGGCACACGCTTGTGGAAGGCGGGCTTCTCCTCGGTGAAGGGCGGCGGCGTCTCCTCGTCCTCGTCCCGGATGACGCTGACGCTGGGCTGGAAGCGGTGGCGCGTCGCCGTGGCGGTCGTGGGCGCGGCGGGGGCCGCGACGGGCCGCAGGGGCGGCGAGTGCACCTCGTTGATGTGCGTGGGGGGCAGCGTCGTCTCCTCGCGGAACGGCGTCGTCGGGAAGCTCAGGTCTAGGGGCTCGGGCGTGGGGGTGGGCGTGGCCGCGAACAGGGGCACGTAGGAGCCGGGCGTGGCGGGCCGCGGCTCGAACACGAAGTTGGGCGGCGTGGGGAAGGTCTGCGGGCCGTAGTTGGGGCTGGTGGGCTGCAGCAGGCTCAGGCCGTGGTGGGTCAGCGGGGACACGGCCTTCTCCGGCACGGAGTCCACGTCGTCCTGGAAGAACGGTCGCGTGATGCGCTGCTTCTCCGGCGGCCGCTGCTGGACGCTGCCGCCGAACTTGGCGTCCTCCTTGCCGAAGGACAGCCTCGGCGGCGTGGAAGCTTCGTCGTCACTGAAGGGGTTCGCGGCCAGGCTGGCGGCGATGCTGGCGCCGGGGCGCGCGGACAAGCTGCCCAGTCCGCCCAGTCCACCCAGTCCTCCCAGGCCGCCCAGGCCGTGCGGGGTGTTGATCTGCGCGTACGAGTGCGGGGAGCCGGCCCGGTCGTCCTTGCCCTCCGAGTCGATGGGGTTGCCGTCGGTCAGCTTGATCTTGGGGCGGTTCTGCGAGGCCTCGTCGCGGTTGGCGTGAAGTCCGAAGTTGACGAGGGTCGTCTTGGACGGCACGGGAGGCGTGGGCTGCGCCGGCTTGAGGGACTGCGAGAAGGTGTTGCTGAAGTCGTCGTCGGAGGGGAACTGGGGGCTGGGGACGAGGGGCTGCTTGTTGGCGACCTGCTGCACTTGCTGCTGGTGCAGCTGCTGCAGCTGCGGCCGCTTCGTCGAGTAGCTCTCCTTCGTGGGCTGGGCGTCCTTGAGGTGGAAGCCGGGCTTTGTGACCTGCTGCTGCAGGGGCTGCTGCTGGTGGTGGTGCAGGAAGCGGTTGAAGTTCTCCTGGTGGCTCGAGCTCGGCTGCGGGGCCTGGTAGGCGCTCTGGAAGGACGCCTGGTGGGGCTGGTGCGCCTGGAAGGCCTGGTGGCCCTGGTGGAACGGCAGCTTGGTGGTGGGCAGGGCGTAGCTGGGCTGCTGCTGCTGTTGCTGCTTGGCGCGGTCCGCGGGCGGGATAAAGGACTGGGTGAGCGCGGCGAACGAGTGGTCGAGCGCGGACGAGGTGATGGGCGGCACGAACCGGAAGTCGGGGATGTGCTGGGCGGGCGCGGGCGGGCGCGGCGTCTGCTGCGGCACCGGCACCGACACGCCCGGCGAGTGGCCGCCGCGGAAGAAGAGCGGCGACTGCGTGGCCGAGTCCTTGCGGAACAGCTCGGGCGCCGGTTGGCCGTAGATGGGCGCGGACGCGAACGGACTCTGCAGCGCGGAGCCCTGCAGGAAGGGGTTGAGGTTGCCGGCGATGCCCTGGCCGAGGCCCTGGCCGAGGCCCTGGCTCAGGCTCTGACTGAGCCCCACCTGGGGGAAGACCTGGAGCTGCGGCCGCTCGAAGAAGCTGAGCGCGCCGCCGGGGCTCGCGTGGCCGGCCTGCGAGGGGATGTACTTGTAGCCGTTCGAGGCCTGGTGCGGGGGCGCCGGGCTGTGGCCGAGGTGCGGCTGTCCGAAGTACAGCACCTGCTGCCGGGGCTCGTCGGCCGCCGCCTGCGGCCCCTGGGGGTGCGACTTGCGCACGGACAGCTGGTCCTGCTCCGTGGGGTTCTTGTACTGCACGGGACGCTGCTGCAGCGCCATGGGCGGGGGCAGCAGCTCGTACGGGAAGGACACCCGGGTGTCCAGCACGTAGCGCGTCTCCTGCGCGTGCAGCTTATCCGGCCGCTCGCTGCGCTCGGGTCGCTCGGCGACCTTCTTGTCGGCGTCAGGGGCGGCGGCCGCGGGCGGCTTGTCGTGCGGAGGGGTGCGGCCGGGCCCGCGGACGGGGGCGCCGCCCAGGGTGCTGAAGGAGCCGATCATGCTTGGGGGCGCCGCGACGAACACCTCGACCTGGCGGACACGGGGAGCAGTCTGTTGAGCAGGGCGGCGTTGCCTGTCGCGCTCACCGCCACGACGTTACCCACCTTGTTGGAGGACAGAGACTCCTGCGGCCGGTGCAGGCGCTTGGGCTTCATGTGGTGCTGCAGGCGCGTGTGCACCGGGTGCCGGAGGCCGCGCGCGTGGTCGCCGCGGTCACCCGCCGTCACGTTGGCTGGCTCGGGGCCCGCGTCCACAGCGGCGGCGGCGGCCTCGGGGGTGTCGGCGGCGACGGCGACCGGGAGCTGCGCCGCCGGGGGCGCCTCCGTCGACAGGGCGATGGGCTGCCATCCGTCCGCGGTGGGCACGGCCTGCGGACAGCCAGGGGGGCGTCAGCGTGGTGGGAGACGAAGGAGAGAGAGAGAGAAGAGAGAGAGAGAGAGAGAGAGAGAGAGAGGGGGGGGGAGAGAGAGAGAGCAGAGGCGAGGGTCTGCTTTCGAATGCACGGCGTCCAGGACCTCGGCCAGCACGGACAGCAGCAGGATAGTCACGTGTCCAGGCGGCCGGCCTCTGGACGTGACGTCGCCTGGCGTCGCCCGGCCTGAAAGCGACAGTGCGGCCGCGGCGGGGCGGAGGAGCCGCAGGATCCGGACGAGCCGGAGGAGAGCACCGGAGCGTGCGCGGCGGCGGCGGCGGTGGCGGCGGTGGCGGTGGCGGTGGCGACGCCGACGCCGTGCCGACGCCACCATCCCATCAGGCAGGCACCGGGCGGCACCACGCCAACCCACCGACTTTCACATTAAAACCGTCTCAGCCCGGCTTCGATTGGCGCCACCACTGCCGCCACGCCCATCCACGCAGCCGTGCATCCACACCCGGCGGTTCAGAAACATTCTCATACAGTTAAGCAAGCCCACGATAAGCACTCCGGCCCCGCCTCTTGTCGCGCGAGCAGGTACGCGTTGTCCATCTCTGGCTACAGTATCGGCTAGGATATTGATTTTTTTTAAATTGAAAAAAAAAAGGAAAATAGCTCGAGCAGTTGCAGAAAACAACAAACACTGCGTGCTCGTCGAAAAATTGCGAAGATTGTGGAGTGCGGGAACGGGAGCGGGGCTGTGCGAGTGCCGTGCTGTTGCTCCGGCCGTTGGCAGCCGAGCCGTATTCCGTGTAGCGGCGGCCCGGCAGTGCGTTGTGCAGCGGCTTTATGGCCGCGCCGTGTCAGGTCAGGACCGTCGGGACGTTATGGGGGACCGGCATTGTCGACTGCAAAAACGCCGCCGTCCCGCGCGGAGAGAGTGCCGTGGGAGGTGCGGGGCGGGGCGGGGCCGCGGTGCGGTCCTGGCACCGGACAGGGCGGCAGGCTCAAGGCCAAAGACAGAACAGTGCAAGGCTGTGAGCGAGTGCCGCGAGTGAGTGCCTCGAGTACCGGCCGGCCGGCGATACTCCACGCTCGAGCGCCCTTGGAGGGCACGGCCGAGAGCCGCCCGGCCCGCGGTTGGTTGGCGGCGGTCAATCGACCACGTCGTATAGCCGCGCTCTTTATATGCCGCCGCAGTGCGTAGCGCGGGGCACGTCGGCCGGCCACAGAGTGTCGGTGCAGACAGAGGGAGGAAGTGGGTTAGTGAGAGAAAAAAAATGAATTGTTAGTAAATGACCTGCAGCGCCAGTAGGGGCATTACGAGACTGACCGGCGTCGACGAGTGACCCAGCACCTTTCCGTGGCCGTCGGCCTGGTCCTGGCCCTGGTCCTGGCCCTCCTGGGCCTGCTGGATGAGCTCCTGGACGAGGGCCCGCACCAGTGCCTGGCCGCGGCCGGGGTCGGCGTCGGGCCCCGGCCCGGGGCCTGTCTCCGCGAAGTCCTCGAGCGCCGCCGCGTGTGCAACCAGCAACGCCGCGGCCACCGCACCTGCAGACAGACATGGCAACCTGGTGACACGGGCCGGAAATCAAAAGTGGAATTACAATTCCTGGCAAAAATCTGCTCTGCATGTTGGCTGTGGAAATTAATTTTCAACAGTGAGTGGCGAAGGCGAGTAGCCAAAAGCATGTCTTTGTGAGTGTGTGTGTGTGTGTGTATGTGTGTGAAAGAGAGTGAATCGTCGTGTTTTCGCTTAAAACGAGCGGGAACTGAGACAAAACTACCAGACCGGACCAGACCGGGCGGTGAGCAGGGCTGAACGAAAGGTGAATGAAGCGAGCTGGTGCCGCGGGCTGCGCCCAGCTGCGCCACGCCTGCCACCTGTCGCGCCGAGCGTCCCTCCTCCCGGCCGGGGCAAAGAACCCGAGGCGGCGGCGACGGCCGGCGACACCCGGAGCACCTCATGACGCGCAGCGGCCGCGCCGGGGAGACGAGACGAGACGAGAGGACGCCGTCCGCGTTTTCACTTTCAGATTCGCGCTCGTTTAATGTTTCCAGGGTTTTGTAACCGCGCGGAGCAGCAGACGACACGCGGCCAGGGTATAGTGCGGGCTGGCTAATTAATGCGCGCGCCCGTGCATCGCGCGCGTGGCGGGCGCGTGGCAGGCACGTGGCGAGCGCGTGGCGGGCGCGTGGCGAGCGCGTGGCGAGCGCGTGGCACCTGCGGCGGCGGCAGGGCGAGAGAGCGCACGCCGCATATCTCACGGCTGAGCGCGCAAATCAGGGGAAGGGCGGAGAGAGAGAGAGAGAGAGAGAGAGAGAGAGAGAGAGAGGGGGGGGGGCTAGCGGCTCCAGCAGCGGGGCACTAGTGCAAGGTCTGATAGATGTGTGGGGGAGGGGAGGGGGGGGGGCGCCAGCGAAGCTAGTGGCACTAACAAGGGCGCCGCACGCCACGCACGGAACGGTGGGAGCACATTGGCCCACGTTGTTGTTGTTGTTGTTGCACTCTCACTCTCTCTACACACACACACACATACATACATACACATACGTTCGCGGGCTAGGATTTGAACGCGATAAGGCACCCGCCAGTACGGCCCATTGTCCTTTTTATTACAAGTACAATAAAACTGTACCCTGCAAAAGAAAAAGAAAGACACACACCCATTAAGTATGCTGTTTTTTTTTGGTAAGGATACGTACGGTAAACCTATCCGAAATAATTTATTTTAAGCTTTAACCTAACAAAAAAATTGGAAAAATGAAACCGTTGCGTGAACTCACCAGAAAAATACCAATTTTATTGCCGTGCTCCACATTCTTTCGTTGAGCACGTAAAGCTCGTAAAAATAAAAAGAAATAAACCATGAAAGGAATTTGGGTAAAGCAGCGTCGGTCCGCCGCCTCCTCGCCCCGCCAGGTTGGCCAACCGACCGACACTCAACGGCCGCCCCCTGTCCGCGCTGACCACAATACAATGACACAAAACGGGCCGCAAACCAACCAGCTGGTGGCGGTGGCGGCGGCGGCGGCGTGGCTGGCAGCCCTGGCGGGGCGGGGCGTGGCGCGGGACGGGTGAGTCGTGACGAAAGCAAAAGTCGGCAACGCCGGCGCCCGGGGGCCCGGGGGGGGGGGGGGGGCGGAGGGCCGCGAGGGCCGGGAGCGGAGCAGGGCCACGGGGATGCGGCCGCCGCCGCCGTGGACCACTCTGAGGAAGGGGAAGCGTCGTGACCAGCGTTGCCCCACGGTAATGTATCACTTAGACTCGACTTTATAAGCACGCGCTTGTTTGCTGACTGTGCCGTCTGCACCGTCTGGAGCAGGGTGGGGGCGGCGGCAGCGGCGGGGGGCGGCCGCCGGCACCGGAGGCACCGGCCGCCACGCGCCGCGCGCGGAGGCGGTCGGAGCCGAAAAGCACGACGTTGGTGTTGTAATTTTATTACACCTGTCGTGGGACCCCCCGTGTACTTGTATTCACCGGTGTACAAAAAAAAAGTATCCCAGACCCGGCGCGGGGCGCCGGCGGCCCGCCGGGCCTAACCTATCCCAACCGACGCGGGGCCAGACCGTGTCGGACCGTGCCGTTGCCGCGGCCCGTTGCCTGCTGTCGTCCTCGTCGGGGCCCGGGCGCTGTGCTGAGGGTCGTTGACCCGCCGCAACACCTTCTTGGGTCTCTGTTACCGAGAGTATTTACTCACTTTGGGCTTCTGTTACCGAGAGTATTTACTCACCGAGCAGCAACGCCGCAGTGCTCCTGGCCCCCATGGCCCTGCAACAAGGAAAAATGATTCGTTAGCGCGAGAGGAAGACGCGGGGGAGAGAGCGCTAGCCAGAGAAGAAAGAGCGAGGAGAGATAACCCAAAATTTGTTGGCCGTTTGGCAGCATTGAGTCGTCATGTGCTGGTCAATCGAAGATGGGAAACTCGTCTCTTTGCGCGGGCCGCGGCACCGCACCGCTGCGCTGATAACATCGCGCGACGCACGCCGTATGACAAACTGCGGCGGCCGTCTGGCCGCCTCCTGGCTGCCTCCCGGCTGCCTCCTGGCTGCCTCCTGGCTGCCTCCTGGCTGCCCCCTGGCTGCCTCCTGGCTGCCTCCTGGCTGCCTCCTGGCTGCCTCCTGGCTGCCTCCTGGCTGCCTCCTGGCTGCCTCCTGGCTGCCTCCTGGCTGCCCGGCTCCTGGCTGCCTCCTGGCTGCCTCCTGGCTGCCTCCTGGCTGCCCCCTGGCTGCCTCCTGGCTGCCTCCTGGCTGCCTCCTGGCTGCCTCCTGGCTGCCTCCTGGCTGCCTCCTGGCTGCCTCCTGGCTGCCTACTGGCTGCCTACTGGCTGCCTCCTGGCTGCTGCCGGACGGCGTCTTCCTTTCGCCGGCCGCCTCGCGCCGTGCCATGCACTGTCCGCGACTTGTCCGGCGACAACTTCCTGCCGCGGCCGCCGCCGCGGCCGCCGCTGATGCCGGCCGCTGCCACTTTCGAGATCATCACGAACACGACCAATTTCTCCTTCACAGCCCAGCAGCGGCAGCAGGTCTGCCCCGCCGGCCGCGCCCCGCAGCCGAGGATGTGTATGCAGCGGCAGCGGCAGCGGCGGCGGCGAAGGCAGCGGCGGCGGCGAAGGCAGCGGCGAAGGCAGCGACACCGGTCGTCTCTCGGGATTGATTTCCTTGAAGCCGGAGCCATCTTTCCAGGATGCGGCGCGGTTCGTTGCAGAGAGATGGATGGAGGGGGATCGCGATACACCGACCGAAAATATATAGACTTTAGGGAGAGAGATTGCTCCAGTTCCACCCCACCGACAGTGTATTTTTTTTTTTTTGCTTAATTTTTTTTTGGGCGGCCTACCTAATACTTCAGTAGCTGGCGCGCTCAGCAGTGCGTTTCTGTACGTTTATGCGGCTATATAAGAAATTTTGCAAGGCGCACGGTGCATGCAAAAACCCGCTCTTTCTTTTTATTATTAAATTCAAAGTTTGCGTGCGCGCCTCACGTCCAGTAGTGGACGCCGTGACGTGCGTACGTGTGTGTGTGTGTGTGTGTGCTGATGGTTGTTTTAGGAGTGGGTCCGGGCAGCGCAGCGCGGCGTGTCAGCCGCGGCCGGCATGGAGGAGGCTATAAGACAGCGACGGTGAGAGCGCACTCGTGCCTTTTGGAGAGCACATACACACACACACACAGGCACGCGCGGCCGCGCACCAGTACACCCTTGTCCTAGCGTGCCAGTGACACACACACACACACACACACACGTGTGTGAGTGTGTGTGTGTGTTTTACAAAGGGCCCCACACGAAGCAGAGCGGCAGCAAGTGGGCGGCTCGCCCCGCACTTTCGCACGGCCTGAGGTGCCCCCCGCGGGCCCTCCGCCGCCGCCGCAGCCCGCCAGCAGACGGCCGGCCTTCAAGGTGAGAATTGGCGGTGTCCGGGAGGGCGAGTGCGTCCCCCGCATTATGACGCGGTCGCCGTAACATTTTTCCCAGCAGCCCCGGCCGGGCCGCGGGTTATCGCACGGCGCGGGTGTGGAGTGCGGCTCGCGGCCTTGGCCTGACCTCGGCTTGCCTCGGCGGGCCCCGGCCGCGTCCCCGCCCCGCTCCCGGTGGCGGCACGGCGGCACGGCGGCACTACTCCTGATCCAACGCTGCTGATCCGCGTCCAGAGATACCCCCGGCTGGCGGCGCCCCCTACATTCACAGCGCAGGGCCGTTTTCGGAAGGACACGACGGACCACCGCGTTATCTCCTTAATTAGACGCCCCCCCCCCCCGGGGTTTTCGCCTGCCGGGCTGCATTTCCGCGGTGCTGCTCTGTGGGTGGGCTTCTCGCCGCGACACCCGGGGAGGCCGCCGTCGTTCTCGACGCGACGCGTGCGTGATGGCAGGTGTTGACACCCGCCCCGGGGCCGGCCCGGGCCGCCGTCGCGGCTACCGTACGCCGGCCAGGGGGCCCCTGCCGAACTTTTCTTTTCAACGCCACCAGTTTTACGGGGCTGGGTGTTTCGGCGCCAGTGAAAGTGAGAGGAGGGCTGTCGGGGCGTGGCGCCGGCGCGGCGAGGCAGGACGCGAGAGGCGGGGCGCGGCGCGGCGGGAGCAGAGGCGGTAGCGCACCGGAGTGGGACCGGGCCCCGGCCCGGCCGGCGGCGGGCCCACCGGCGGATCAGCCGACGATAAATCGCATTTATGCGCCGTCGACGCCCCAAACAACAGCCCGGCCATCCCGATCAAAGCGGCCGCGGCCGCCGCGGAGAAATATCAAACGTCGAACACACGGCCGGACAAACTGGAAGGCGTGGCCGGGCTGCGCGGCACCGGAGTCAGAGTTCCAGCTGCTCCGACAAATTCGGGCACCGACGGCTCTGATGATAATGGCTCAGGGGCGGCCGAGATTTACATGTTCCCGCCGCGGTTACAAAAGATGAAAAGGACCAGATAGCCATCGGGTGAGGGGAGAAAAAAGCCGGGCTTCCCGTTTTCATGCTCGCCTCGTCCTGCACTTGGGCCGCGGGGGGGGGGGGGGGGGGGGGTCACTGACCCGGCGGCGCCGCTGCTGGGTCCCGGTTGGTTACCTCACATTTGCATTGTTTTTTTTTGTTTTTTTTTCTGAAGGAGAAGAATAAAGCTGCGTGTACCGAGATTGCGGGCGTCTCGCGCAAAAGACACACACGCCGCGGACCCGCGGACCGTCCGCGGGTAGTACGCGAAATTCGGCCGCGTATGGGAAATGTGGCGCGGCGGCCGCGTGCAGCGGAGGCTTGTGTGGTCAGACGAGGAAGGCGGTGTGCGGGGCGGCGCCACTCCGTTACTAACTCTGTTTGCTCATTTCCGTGGGAAACACACCGAACGTCGTGTGCGCCTGTGTGAGTGTGTGTGTAAGTGTGGCGCCCACACGGCGGCAGCGCGGACTTCAGCACGCAGAGCGGCCCGTTTAAAGTGAGCCGCGGTATGAGAAACTGGACGGAACGCTACTGCCGCGCCCGATCGTTTTTATTACGGCGCGGGAAAATGCAGGCAGACAGTCAACCTGCTGCTGCAACGTGGGCACGCGCAGGTGCCGCAGGTACCGCAGCTGCCGCAGCTGCGGCGGGTGCCGCGCTGCACCTGACCTCCACCCCGCTCGACCTTGACCGCCCCACGCCGCCGGCCTCTCGTACCCTTCCCGCAGCGGCCGGCCCGACGCTTCATTGACGCCGTTCGCGGTCCGCTCGTCTGTGGCTTCGTCCACGAGGACCAGCAGCCGACTGATCTATCTGTGCCATTATATCTCTCTGTCGCGCTCCCTCACCGACCTCTGCAGATGAGTGCGAGAGAGTACACCGATGATGGCGACACAGAATGTCTGGTGCACCACGGGCTGTGCAGACCGATGCCGAACACCGTCCACTCGGACCTTATTCTTTCTCTCTCGCTCTCGCTTATGGAGCGCCCCGGACGTGTGCGACAGAGACAGAGCTATACGCGGCCGGGGAGTGCAGCCGGCGGTGCAGGCGGCGGAGGCAAGCACTCTAATGGGCTCATACCCCATACTCACCGCGAGTGAGAGCGCAATTAAAAGGCTAAAGTGAAAGATGTGCGAACGAGGAGGAGGGGAGGGGAGAGAGAGAGAGGGAGGGAGAGAGGGGTGAGGGGGAGGGGGGAGGGAAGGAGGCGCTCACATACATGCACTCACACAGTCACACTCGTGTGTGTGTGCATTTTTGAATAAAATCGCCACCAGAGCGCGCGACGTGTCTGCTCGGCGTGTGCTCCGACGAGTCGAGGCCGCTCCTCCTGCCCGGCCGCGCGCCTGCGGAGTGCTGGGTAGGCCGTCCCGTCGGACGGCGGTGCGCGGCGGGAATGCCTACCCCGCAAGGCGCTCCCCGCAGGCGGGCCGCGTCCGGGAGCGGCGCGGTGACGTCACACGCCGCGCCACTGACCTGGAAGAGCCCCGCGCCACGCGCCACGCCGGACAGGACGCGCGCGTACTAGTGGTCATCCCCGCGGAGAAAGTGGCGGCGTGGCGGCCCGTGGGGCGCGCGTGCCGCGCCCGTGCCGCGCCCGTGCCCCCTCTGTTGTCGCCGTTTTGCCCCGCCGCTGCCCCTTCTCCGGTGCAGCCCACGTTACGCCGCCGCCGCAGGCTGACGGGCCGTTTGTTCGCTCTGTCTCTCTCGCGCCGCTACGGGACGCCCCGTGAGTGCGACAGAGACACACAGCGACGGGTCTTCTCTTCAGGCCACCGCTGCCGGTGGCCGCCGCACGATCGCGCCTGCTTAGCGGCGCGGCCTCCGTCCGGGATGCGTTTGCTAAACGCTCCTCGCCTCGCGGCGCCTTGCCTCATTTCCTTACGGGCCGCGGCCGCGGCGTCGCGGGGGATGCGGCGGGGTGGCCGGCGGGGAGGTGCACGCGCTCATGCCACTCCACTTGCCATCCGGAGCACGTCGGGCGGGCGGGAGGCGCGTGCCGGCCCCGCGGCCCCCGAGGCCCCCGCGGCCCCCGCGGCCCCCGCGGCCCGCGCCGTCACACGGCCCATTCAGGCCAATCACTGACCGGTCAGCCCGGACACACGGCCGCAGACCACCACCGCCGCTGCCGCCGCCGGCGGCGACCGCCCGACCGCAGCCCCGCAGCCGCGCCGGCGGCGGCGGCCGAGGCGACGGTGTTTGCTTTGGCCGCCGCCGCCGTCGTCGACCCCGACCGCACGACGGGCGTCAGCGGGGGAAGACGGGAGGGGGAGCAGGCCGCGCCGCGATCGAGAGGACGCCGTCGAGGCCGAGGAAGCGCGGCGACCGTCCTACAGGGAGGACCTCTTATTATTTTCTCTCTGCCGCCCTGGTCGGGCGGCAGGTAGGTGGGCGATGGAGACATAGGCGCGGCCAGGACGGCGGCCAGGACTCGCACGGCCGGTGCCGGGCCGGTGCCGGCGGGGAGCAGGGGGCGGCGGCAACAGTGTCATGAGTGCCCCTCCCCCCCCCTCCCCCCCGCCGCACCTGCCTGACGGACTAGTGCAACGAGGCAACCGCCTTAACTTTCCGCCCGCAAAGAGGTGTACCAAGTGGCCCGGCCGGCCGGCTGGCCGGGGGAGGCGGTGGCGCGCACCGCCCGGCACCGCCTTCCTGATCCAGAGGCGCACAGGGAGGGCGACGCGGTGCAGTGCGGCGTCGCATTGAGCAAGGCGGTGACGGCGCGTGCGCGCGGCGCTTGCATCACGGCGGCGGTGGACCGCTGCTCCGTGCACCGCCGCCGGCCGGGCTGCCACAACTGTTTCACAGCTCAGCAGGGGAAAGGAGACGGACTCGGCGGCGGCGGCGCGAAGGTGTCCGCTCTGCATGTCATGTGCGGCGGCGGCGGCGGCATCGCAGCGTTGCGCAAGCCGCGCGTCAGGCAGGCCGGGCGGTGCGTGTGACACTCGGCGGCGTGGCGGCAGTCAGTGTCGCCGACACGCCGTGCGTTATCGCGGGCAGCATCGCCTCACACCAGTGCGGCGCGGATGAAAGTGCAAGTGGGAGAGGGGCAGAGAGACGGAGCGAGAGAGAGACAGAGAGAGAGAGAGGGCGTGAGAGAGAGGGAGAGAGAGAAAGGGAAACATGGGATTGAATTGGAATTTTATTTGAGGATACAGTAGGACCCCTTTGGGTATGCAACAGAGAGAGAGAGAGAGAGAGAGAGAGAGAGAGAGAGGCAAAGGGGTGAAATAGAGAAGGACAGTTCGTGCATTTAAATGCGGGCTGGGCGGGCGGTATTAGGCGGCGGCGTCGTGCGTACCGAACACCACCACCACCAGCAGGAAAGTGAAAGGGGCGTGGCGCTGCGGGGGGTCACGGCACGTGCCGCGCGTTCCGTTTAAACTGCGGCGGCGCAACCCGGTCAAGGTGCCGCGGCGGAGAGAAGAGGAGATCGATAGGCGGAATCGTCACCGCGGCGAGCCGAGGCGGCCGAGGCGTCGGAGGAGGCGAGAAAGTACCTCCGGCGCGGCTGCTGGGCCGGATAGTTCGGGGACTCCCTTTCTGTTCCGCCGCGGCGCGCAGCGCCGGCAGCGGCGCGAGGTGTCATCGTGCCGTCTCTTTCCCACGCGGTTGCGCATAACGCCCGCCCTGGCCAATTCTCTCTCTCTGTCTCTGTCTCTCTCTCTAGCTGCTGTGGGAACTTCCGTCGTCCAGTAACCGTCTCTTCTTCATCATCTCCCGATGGCTGCGGCGGCGGCGCCGCCCCCGCGCCCGGTTGGGAACCGCCTTTGTCACCGACAGAGTCACTCCCGCGGCTTTTCGCTATGATGCAGGCAGGGGCGGGCCGAGGGGCTGAGGGGGGGGGGGGGGGGGGGAGGGGGGAGGAGGAGGAGGAAGACTGGGAGGCTCTCGGGAGAGAAGTGCGAGCAGACGCCGCCGCCGCCGCCGGGCCGGGGCTCTTCGCTCCTTGGTCTTCCCGCTTCCTGCACGGCAATCGAACCGATCGTTACTCCCGATACGGTTCCTCGTCATATTCAGGCCGCGGGTCCAGTTACGGAGTACGGCGCCGGGCCGGGAGCCGGGCCGCCGCCGCTGCGCTGCCGTTGTCACGTCCCGTGCAGCGCCGCTGGTGCCAACATCGCGGAAAAGAAATGCCGAGCGCGGCGCGCGCCGCTCTTCAGCGCACCGCGTGTGTCCGCGAGCCCTCCTCATCCGATTCGACGGCACGACCGTCTGTTAGTTAGCTTGCCCAACGGCGGCGTTGCGACAGCGTCTGTGTGCTGCAGTGACATGATCCCGCGGCCCGGACCCGCCAACATGACGGCGGCAAAACTTATTGCGAACAGGGAGCGGAGGCCGCGGCGGCGGGGCGGCCAACCTTCTGCCGTTATCGCACGACTCCAGGCCGCTGGCCGCACCGCAGTCGTGTTCCAAATCAGAGGTTGGCCGGCCTGCCGCGGCCGCGACCCGCCGACCCCGCTGCCCGCCTGCCGCGCGTGATGAGAAATGCGTCGGAAAGGGGAGAAAGCAAAAAGAAAACAAAAAGCCGGCGATTAGAAAGCTAATCACCAACAACAAGTTTGGCTGTTCGATTTTTTTTTATAGACACATCCCTCCTGGTTCTGCTCTTCTTCTTTTTTTTTTTAGTAGATTTTCGAAACCCATTATGGAGCAGTCTATCACGAAGGTAGCCAAGAGCCCAGCAGCAGCGGCCGGTTGGTCTGTCCGCAGCGTTAACGCGGTGATCCAACAAGCTCACGTCCGGGGGGGGGGGGGGTTGTCGCTGCCACCACTAATCTCCCACACAAATTTGACGACGAGGAATGGATTCTGCTGCTGCTGCTTCTCTCGGCCGGCCGGAGAAACGTTACGATTGACATCGCAATAACAACAACAACAACACCGCAATAACAACAACAACAACAACAACAACAACGGCAGCAACGACGCCCTGCAGCGGCAGCAGCGGCAGCAGCGGCAACGGCACGGTCTCGGCGTCTCTGTTTACCTTTCACTTCTCGAACGCGATCACCTTATTTCCCATCCCATGGCTTCTCTCTCTCTCTCTCTCTCTCTCTCTCTCTCTCTCTCGTTGGAGCCCTCGTCTGCTTCCGTCCCGGTCGCACCGCCCACACAGCGGAACACAGTGGAACAGTGGGGCCGTCACAAGCCGTCAGATTGCAGGGTGCATTGACAAGTAGAGGAGAGATCGGCTGCGGCGCCGCCCACGCGCCGCCACACACACACACACACACACACACACACACACACACACACACACACACACACAGGGCACTGCTGTGTGGACTGCTGCGTGCAGGGCGCCGTGCTCGTGCCGTGCCCATGATACCCCTTATACAAGCATAACGACGCGACCGCCCTGATGCTGGCGGGGCGGAGCGGCGGCCGAGCGGATTGCCACGGTCCCGGCAGCCGCCGTTGCCCTCGTCCTGAATAACATGCGACTTTCAAGAAGTGAAGTAGTCGTGGGTTTTAACTTGGTATGCTGCGCATTGTATGGGACATAATTATTTGCACTCTTGCGGTGTGCGCCCGCTGTGTCTTCTGTCTTCCGACGACGTAAGGCGGAGTCCTGGTGGTGGACGGACGGGGGAGGGTTCAGGCAGTATGGGGGGGAGAGAGAGAGAGAGAGAGAGAGAGAGAGAGAGAGAGAGGGGGGGGGGGAGGAAGAGAGAGAGAGAGAGAGAGAGAGAGAGAGAGAGAGAGAGAGAGAGGAAGGGGGGGGATGATGGTGCAGTCCCTCCCCGCCGGCCCTCTGCCTACTCATCGAAGGTCTCGACACATTTTCCAGCGGCTCCACTGGAAGTGACTTAAGACACCCAGCGATCTGTGTGCCGGCGGCGTAGGGGGCGGGGCGTGGCCCGGCGCCGCGCTCCCGGGCGGCTCCAGCGTCGAGGTCTCCGGGGACACAGCCGGGCCGGGCGCCGCCGCCGGCTGGAGCCACTGGAGCCGCTGGAGCGTTCGCTGGTCCGCAGGAGCAAAACCCTTCATTTTTTCCCACTTTTCTCTAAAATTAAGCGGGGTTAATGACCCGGCGTGATTTTCGGGATGCAAAATAATTAGTTTTGGGCTAGACGGGCTGGTCTGGGTTGGCTGCTGGCTCCGCGTGGTCACGCGCGCACCCTCCTCCTCCCCCCCCCCCCCCCCCCCCCCCGTATGCCCCGGGGGCCCCGTCCCGGAAGTGCCCGTCGCGATGCGGGGCCGCACGCCCCCGGCCGGCCTCTCCCCGCCGCCCTGTAGCTTTGATTTGCGGTCGATCCGCTGCCGCCGCCGCCGCCTCGCTCCTGCGTCGTATCTGCGATGATGTGTCGCACGCGTTACAGCGCCGCCACTACCACCGCCGCCGCAGCAGCGCCAACTTTCCCGCCTCGAATCGTGCGTCGGGTGTTTACATTCCGGCACGCGAGCAGGCGGGACGGCGGCCGGGCGGACGCACTACGGGAGGCCGACGACCCGGGCGGCGTCGGCGTCGGCGGCGGCGGCGGCGGCGGCGGCGGCGGCGGCGCGGGGAGGCCAGAGGCTGGCAGAGGGGGCGGCCACTCCCGCGGAGTGCGTGACCCGACTCACCCCCTATTAACGCGCAAGTACACGCTGCAGGACTGAATATCACTACTCGAGAGCCGCCCCCCCCCCCCCGGGTAGAGTCAGAAAAAGATACCAACACCAAAACTAAAAAAATTAAAAAAGGTTGTTTTTTTTTCTTGTCGGAGTGGTTGGTCACGGGACGGGGATCCCAGACACCACGCGTAATTGTGGCGGTCACAGCCGCCGGCCCGCCGCGGGGCCCGGCTCTCAGGTCGGCGCCGCCACCGCGAGCCGAACGCGCTTTCTGCCCGTCTGAAAGCCGCCCGCCCCGCTCACAGCAGAACACAATGGCCGGCAAATCGGTCCGATAGCAGGCGCCGCCAGGAAAGCACACAAAAGCGGGATGATCATGTTGCAGGGCGTAGACGAAGAAGAAGAAGAAGAAGAAGAAGAAGAAGAAGAAGAAGAAGAAGAAGAAGAAGAAGAAGAAGAAGAAGAAGAAGAAGAAGAAGAAGAAGAAGAAGAAGAAGAAGAAGAAGAAGAAGAAGAAGAAGAAGAAGAAGAAGAAGAAGAAGAAGAAGAAGAAGAAGAAGAAGAAGAAGAAGAAGAAGAAGAAGAAGAAGAAGAAGAAGAAGAAGAAGTGCAAGGGAGAGAAGGGGGAGGAGGGGGAAAAAGAGGGGAATCCTTTTGATTTGTGTGCCCGCTGAAAGTTAATTAAGGGGGATTCGGTCTCGAGGCATGAAGGTTGGCACCATTGTACTATCTGGCGCCGCGGCGGCAGCCGCGGTGTGGTGGCACAACTGCCGGGCCGCGGTAAGCTGCAGTGGGCTGCAGTGGGCTGCAGTGGGCTCCAGTGGGCTCCAGTGGGCTCCAGTGGGCTCCAGTGGGCCGCGGGCTGCACTGCAGGCCGGCTGCGTTGGCTCTGAGAAAGGTCAGTCGATCCCATTAATATGCCGCTTTCCTGCGCTCCCCGGCCACCGGCGCCGGCGGTGCCTCCTGTGGCGCCTGTGACGCACCGGACAACGGCCTGATCCGATACCGCCGGCACAGCGGGAGAGAGAGAGAGAGAGAGAGAGAGAGAGAGAGAGAGAGAGAGAGAGAGAGAGAGAGAGAGAGAGAGAGAGAGAGAGAGAGAGAGAGAGAGAGAGAGAGAAGGCCCGGCGAGTTCGTTCACCCGCCGGGGCGGCCGCGAGTGGGAGCAGGACGACAACAGGTCGCGATGTCTGCCCGTCCTTCTCTAACGCGCACGCCGCCGCGGGGGCAGCGCTGGGGAGCACACAGACAGTCCAGGACAGTGCGCAACGTCCCTTTTTTTTACGTTTGATGATAGAGAAAGTGTCAAGGATCGAGAGGGGGCGGAGGGGAGGGGGGGGGGGGGTGGGTGCGCGAATGCACGGCGCGATGCACGCAAAACCAGCGCGCACTCTGATGGAGTGTGATTTACACGCTAAATGGCGGGGGAACAATTTTGTTCTTTGAGCTGCGGACCGGACTCTGAAGGGCACAACATTTTTTTTCCCTTGCGGAGATGAAAAATTTGTCCTGCTCAGATCAGGCTGAGCTTATATCCGGCTGTGGCCCGGACGCACGGCACAATCGACAGGTCAGATAAGCAAGACGGGACTGTCGCTTTCGCCGGGACGGAATAAATCCATTCGGGTGACGTCAGGGCGGCTCGACGGCTCCTGCAGTCCGTCACCGCGAATGAGAGGGGGCGGTGGAGGTGACGGATCAGCCGGAGGCGGCGGTGGCGGCGGTGGCCGCTCCCGGAAACTGGAGTGAACAGTGTGAGGGGGCCGTGAACGTGCCTGGGGCTGCCGCGCCGGCCCGGCCCGGGCCACATTGATGAAAGTTCTCCTTAATATTCACGCCGGCCGCCAACACCTTCACCCACGTCCACCGCCGCCTCCCCTTTCCATTTCTGTGAAGGCTGTGAGTCAGTCACTGTCGCCCGCTCCTTTTCCCCCGAGGGGACGACAACGGGTGGCCGGCCGCTCGGCGCACCCATTCATTATCCTGTTGCGAACGCCGCCGTGCCCCGCAATCCCGTTGGTTCATTAATTAATTCATTAGGTCAATTCTTTACTGATCATTTTTCATTAATTCGTGCATTCGTGAATGGATTCAGACCGACTTATTCATTCGTGCATTAATCCGGACACGCATCGCGATGCATAATTGTCACTTTTTACCGCCGCCGTGGCGATGCGTGAGGAAGCCGTGACCTTTCAGCCCGCTAGTGAGCGGCGGAGGTGAAAGGCGGGGAGAGGTTAGGTTAGGCTAGGAGGGCGTCCCTTCCATAGAGGGCGCTCCCAGTATGTGCCGGAGAATACTCCCGCCGGGGTGGGCACGGGGCGGAGCATCTTCTGTCTCCGTCACGCTCACGCCATCATCTTGAGGGCAGAGAGAGAGAGAGAGAGAGAGAGAGAGAGAGACTGTCGGGTCAGTTCCGTAGCGCCTGCCGTCTGCCGGATAGGCAACCCCTGCCGCTCCACGCACGCGTGCCGTGCGGGCCGGCCTACCCTTGATCTCGCAGGCGCGCCCGCCTGCACACGGCGGCGTACGGGGTCCGGCCGTTAAAACGAAAAGGCCATCGTCTTCCGGGAATGTCGTCCGCCCGCCGGTCAGCGGAGTGCAGGCGGCCGATGCCTCTCCACGTTTCTCCGGTCCGGCCGGGTCAGGCTGTCCGGTTGTCCGGTACCCCGGCAGCCCCGGCGGTGGCGGCGCGGCCGGACGGACAGGTTGGGTCAGAGAGTGGCTGGTCACTGAACTGGCCCGCCGAGGCCCGCCGGGGCCGGCAGGGAGGACGCGGCGCCGCGTTTATACTGCCCTCCTCGAGGACAAGGCCAAGGGCCCCCCTCTCTCATGTAGGCTAGGGCCTTGGAGCGGCGGGGACCGTACGGTACAAGGGTAACGAGGCGGGCGGCTCCTGCTGACCCAGTGCGGGCGGCGGCGCGTCCTTGTCGGCGGCCTCGTCGGCGGTTTCCTCGGCGTCCTCCCCGGCCCGCGGCCGTCCATCACGCCGCTGCCCCCGCTGCTCGTGTCCAGCCACTCGTCACTCGGCCACTCGTCGTTGCCGAGTGAGAGTGGCGAGGTTCCCTGGTCGTGTCGAACCTGCGATGATGTCCTACTCACTCCGCCGCCGTCGGCCGAGGCCGCGGGCCTTTTCCCGCGGCCTCGGATGGTAAAGATGATGTAGCGGCGGCGGCGGCGGCGGCAGCGGCGCGGCTCGTGTGGGCGAGGCCGGCCATCCAGCCCAGCCTCTGGCTCTCGGCCTTGCCGCCGCCGCGGGAGCCGGGTGGTCAGCGCGTGACCCCTTGAACTCCTCGCGCGGCCGCGGCAGGGCTGCCAACTTGTTTATTTACCGTCCGATGCGGCCGCTCTGCGCAGGCTGTGGCGCACCTGCTAGGGCCTGTCGGCGCAGGTCAGGCGCCGCGGCAGTGCGCACGCAGCGCGCATGCGCGTTGCGCCTCCATCTCGATACCCCGCTCGAGATTTCGTGTCGAGATGGTCGTTTCCGGTCAGAAATAATAACGCGCTCCGCATTTAACGTCTGCGTCCGTTCGCTGCGCCGCCGCTGCTCCGCGGGGGGGGGGGGGGGGGGGGGGGCAGCGCCGGTCAGAGAGATTCGCCTTGTCGGCCATTTTCGGTCGTTAATGCGACCTCCATCAAGGCGGCCGCATCGGAACATGTCGACTAGAAACCACCCGCGGACGCGCACCGCCTGCGCCGTTTTTGGAACGGACTCGACACAATTATCGGCCGCGGTCAGTGGCGTATCCAGGATCAGCTTATAGGGGGAGGGGGGCAATGCGCCGCTTTTTGCCTATCTTCAGGCGGAAAGAATTGCTGATTGCCTACGGCCGGCGTCCGCATTAATCTTTTGGGATAGGCTTTTCTGTCGTCACCGCCGCCTTGTCGCTTGTCGCCGGCCGGTGGATGCAATAATGCACCGCCGCCTTCGAAACGCGAACGGAAGTGCGAGCGGATGGGTTCGGCAGCGCGGCGGCGGCGGCGGCACGT
Source organism: Megalurothrips usitatus (assembly GCA_026979955.1). Taxonomy (NCBI): domain Eukaryota; kingdom Metazoa; phylum Arthropoda; class Insecta; order Thysanoptera; family Thripidae; genus Megalurothrips; species Megalurothrips usitatus. The sequence continues at coordinate 407,841 of CM049600.1, read as the reverse complement.
GAGCGAACGCCGGGCAGACGAGCGGCGCGGCGGGGAGCGCTCGGACGGCGTTTTCAGTAAAGGCCTTCACAGGAGTAGTAAAACGACGTTTTCTTTTCCTGCTCTCAATTAACGACAGGAGGACTGCTCGCGGCATTCGGCACGGCAACAGCGGCGGCGGCGCATGTGAAAGCAGATCCGTGCGGCGCGGCGGCGCGGCCTGCCGGGGATGCGACAGGCCGGCGGACGGGCAGCTGGTCGTTAGAACCTAGCAGAAGCCAAATCTTCCTCCGCCGCTGCCGCCGCCGCCGCCGCCCCGTCCCGTCCCGTCCCGTCTCGTCTCGTCTCGTCTCGTCTCCGTCTCCGCAAACTGACCCCAACAACGATTCAAATTACAGGCCGCGCACGGATCTGTGTGCTTTCTCTGAATTCTTTTCGCGAGAGAAAATAATTTTAAACAGTGCGGCACATAACAGGAAGGTGGTGCTGTACGCGCGCGCCCACACACACACACACACACACACACATGCAGGCGGGGCCGCGCAGGCCGGCCGGCCGGGCGGCGCGCGCGAACACGCAAGGGGCTCATCTAACGAAAGCATCGGCGGCGGCAGCGGCGGCGGCTGCAGCGTCGAGGCGCGCCTCACCCCGGCGCCTCGCCACCGCGTCGCCCCGCCGGCCACGGCAGCCACGGCCAAGGCTGCGGAGCCGCGGACACGGCGGCGTGCGGCGAGGCGCCGGGGGAAAGGAAAACTAATCTGGAATCGACGCCCCGTCCATACTCCATGCCCAAAGTATGTAAAGCTAACGACACCGTCAAGAGATGGCCGAGCCGAGGCAGGCCGAGCCGACTACCGAGCGGCGGTGAAAAGGGGGCATTACCGGGGGCATTATAAACTCCTAAACACGGGGAAGCGGCGGCGGCAGTGGCGCCGGCTGGATGTCGCGGAGGCGCCGGCCGCCGCCGCCGCCCCGCCGGACAACAGGGGGGGGGGGGGCCGTCCGCAGGCCGCGGCCGCGAGGACGCAACGCCCTCTGAATATTTAGCGGCACGTGCCGCGGAGTGCGGCGGCGGCGCGCGAGTGACATCGCGCCCTCTCCGTCGCACTCATCAGCTTTTCCAAATGAGACGCACAGAGAGAGCGAGATGGCACGAGCGGTGCATCGTTTAACAGAGCGCGGGCCGGGCCGGGCCGCGCCGCGCGGCCTTGTGCCAAGTCGTTGGGAAAGTAACGCGTGGGCGTGAGGGGAGGGGAGGGAGGGCCGGTGGGGAGGCATTTTCCGGGGGGAGGGGAGGGCAGGGGGTACGCGGGTGCTGGAATACCACCGAGGGGGGAGAGGGGGCGGCACAGTTTAGTTTATTCGGGGATTCCGGATGCTTTTTGACCACGCCGGGGGGGGGGGGGGGGGACCCGCGAGCCGCGGCATGCACGGCCGCGCGCACGCGCACACACGCGCACACACGCGCACACACGCGCACACACGCGCACACACGCGCACAGACGCGCACACACGCGCACACACGCGCACACGCACGTTGGCGGTGGGGAAGGCAGTGCCGCAGAGTCCTTGGCCTTCGGCCGCGCGCACAGTCCTTGCAGGAGCACTGCATGGTCATTGGGAGCATGCGCGCATTAGATGGAGCGTGGCGGTAGATAAGCGTGCCGCGGGGCGTGGCGCGTGGCGCGTGGTGCGTGGCGCGCGGCGCGTGGCGGGCTGCCCGAATTCCTGGGCGGCGGCGCGCGCGGGGAAAGCGCATCAAGCCGTGTGTTTATCCGGGTGAGGCGGCCGGCGGGGCCGGGCGGACGCCGGCCGCGGACGCGGCGCACTTTCCAAGTTTTGATCCCCGATTTGACGTACGTGTAATTGGTAATTGTGGGGGGGGGGGCGGGTACCGAGGTCCCTCCCACCGGAGGGACGGCGCCGACAAAGGATACAGCCGAATAGAACTCTCGGCGAAATCGTTGCACTCTTACTGCCCTGGTTCACCTCCGGATCGCCTATCCGGAGTACCCCCAAAACATCCAGATCAACAACATAAAACAAACTCGGATTACCCTGGAGGTGTAATGTATCTCGGGTTACCTGGAGGTAACGATGACCGGAATACCCTCCCGGATTGCTTCCGTACATCCCCGAACCGCCGCCCCGGGACGGCTGACGGGGACCTGGACACGACTTTCGCAGCGCTCTGTCCCTTTCGCACGCACAAGGACGCGCCGCAGCCGCTTAGGTGGTGAGACACCGCTACTGCTCGTCGGAGCCTGCCGGCCGGGGGGTGTGGCCGAGGGGGTGTGGCCGGGGTCGTCGCGGGGGGTCGTCGGGGTCGCGCCGCAGGGGGGCGGGACTCACCTTAGGTCGCGGCGGGCGACGGCGACAGAGGTAATCCGAGTGCCCCCTGGGTGGCGCGGTTCGCCTTGGGGTAGGCCAGGTCCGGGTCTGACGGGGCCGCAGGTGCCGCAGGTGCCGCAGGTGCCGGGGGCGACGCGGCTGCGGTGAGTGTGGCGGGCGACTGGACGCGCGCTGGCTACGCCGGCTACGCCGCGGGCCCGTACCCCGCCCTGGGCCCTGCCCGCCCGGCGGGCTCAGAGGGGTGGGGGGGGGGGGCAGGGCATATCTGGGGAAAAAAGTAGCCGCAGCTCAAGGGGGCTTCCCTCTCCCCACCTGACGCCGCTCCGCGCGCCCCGCCTGGCCACTCCCCCCCCCCCTCCTCCCCCTCCCCGAGTCCTGGTACAAGGAGAGGGGGAGCGGGAGGGCGAAGAAAGTGGGGCCAGGCCAACTGGAACGGACACTTGCTATGCGGCAGACCTGCTACCGCCGCTGCCGCCGATACCGCCGCTGCCGCCGCTACCGCCGCTACCGCCGCTGCCGCAGCTGCCGCCGCTGCCGCCGCTGCCGCCGCGAGATGATACCCGTCCTCCAGCAGATGGCGATGCACTCGGCGTCCTGTGGACACTCCGGCTGATGGCCCCGCAGCCTGCCCGGGCGCAACACTTGCATGCACACACACACACACTTACACTCTCTCTCTCTCTCTCTCTCTCTCTCTCTCTCTCTCTCTCTCTCTCTCTCTCTCTCACACACACACACACGCATCCGCAGTCTCGGAGCTAAAAGGGAGATTCAGCAAGTATAGTAGTGGCTTCTGGTTTGGCAACGACTCCCCGGCGGCACGGCCAGCTGTTTTGCTTTTCCTGCTCGTTCGGTCTGGGCAAACATATCGTGTCGTGAATACGAGGACGGGAGCACACGTGTCCTCCGCCGATGGTCCCGTGACAACGCGACACGTGTGATACGATTTACATATTCATTTAATATTGTATTTATTTTATTGTTTGGGAACAGAGGGATATTGTTTGTCACTCCTAGCAGCACCAGTGGGACGAGAAGAGGCCCGAAAGTGCCGTTGACAAGGACGCACGAGAGAGAGAGAGATTTTGATTTGATTTGATTTTATTCAGAATTTACAGGTACAAAGGGACTATATAGTCCCACGAGAGCACCTATGGCCCGGTGAAAATATAACAGGTTCAGTACAGTCTATAGTAATAATAGTGCGCTTAATAATATAACATTAAAGAAGTGTGAAATACAAGTTTGGTATAATTTATGATACAAGATTTTGTTGGTTTAAGAGATGGAGCTTGGTGGCATTCTTGAAGGCTGGGACGGAGTTACAGTTTAGTATATGCCCTGGAAGCGGGTTCCATAATAGGGGGGCGTGAATCCAAAAAGCTCCGCGAGAGAGAGAGAGAGAGAGAGAGAGAGAGAGAGAGAGAGAGAGAGAGAGAGAGAGAAAGGATGGGGACAGAGGGAGACACTCGGGGAGACAGACAGAGAGAGAGACAGAGAGAGAGACAGAGAGAGGGCAGGGCAGGTCCGCCAGGCGCCCAAGCCCTATTTCTCAGATTAGGGATCACGGCAGAACTCGCCTCCCCGCCGCACGGTCCCCAGGTCCCGTCCTTGGCGCCGCCCTGACGCCGAGGTCCGCGTCGCCGTCGCGAGGTCAGTGACCGTCCTCGGCGGGACCCACAGGACCCTCCGCGGCGGCGTCGGCGGCGTCCCCGCGGGGGGACGTCTCTCCAGGGGAGGGCCGCCGCCGTCAAGCCGCCGGCCGAGCCGAGGCGACGGCCACCGCGAGAGTGGTAGGGCCACTCTCATCTTCGTACGCGCCTTGTGCGCCTATTTTTTTCGTGTTATCTGCGTCCCCGGCGTGCGGCCTCTGGCCTGCCCGCTCGGCCCGCTCCGCTGTTGGTCGCGACGCGAACCCCCCGGGCCGGACGACGGCACGGGCCGTGCCGGGCAGCTGGGACGGGACGCAGTGGACGCGGTGGACGCAGTCCGCGAGCCGCCTGCCTCCTGCCGCCTGCCCTCCGGCCCGCCTCCCGCCCGGTCCTCCCGGGCCGCCCTCTTACGCCACGGCTCCACGACGACGAGGAAAGATCTGGAGTGTCCTCATATCTACCGTTTCGCACGGCGAATGTTACCAGAACTGTCCCCCGCGCGGGCGACAATTTGCGTACATAATTAATTATGTGCGATACATAATCTTTGGCGTGTGTCTTTTCTTTTTGATATTACTTTTTTTTTGTGGGGGGACTTTTGGGAAAATGTCTACCTTGTGGCAAAAGGAGATCGAACCTACCAATCCCTAGTGTATTGTCTCCCTCCCGACACAGTGTAAGGGAGGAAAGAGAAAGAGGGAGAGAGAGAGAGAGAGAGAGAGAGAGAGAGAGAAAGAGAGAGAGAGAGAGGGAGAGAGAGAGGGATCCAGAGGGAGAGAGAGAGAGGGAGAGAGGGGGGGCGGCGAAGGCGCGAACACGCGCACGTCACGTACAGTACGCGGTGAGTCTGCCCCTGCCGCCGCCGCCGCCGCGCTGTCCGCCGAGAAAGCGAAAAGGGTTTGCATCCAAGTGGCATCGATGCCCCCGGCAGCGAGGCATCCCGGCAGCCAGGCAGGCAGGCAGGCAGGCAGGCAGGCAGGCAGGCAGGCAGGCAGGCAGGCAGGCAGGCAGGCAGGCCGGCAGCCAGGCAGGCAGGCAGGCAGGCAGGCAGGCAGGCAGGCAGGCAGGCAGGCAGGCAGGCAGGCAGGCAGGCAGGCAGGCATCCCGGCAGCCAGGCAGGCAGGCAGCCAGGCAGGCAGGCAGGCAGGCAGCCCGGCCCACGAAGCGGCGGATCCGGAGTAAAGTAGATAATTGGTCCGCAGGCAGCCTGCGTCGCTCCCGCCGCGACTCGCCACGGGTAAAATTACGATCGGTCAGCCCCGGACACACACACACACACACACACACACACACATGCGCGCGCGCGCACACGTTCACGTACACGCGCGCACGCAGGCACTGCGTTTACACGAGGCATTATTATTGCGCTCTCGTTTCACCTCGTGTACAAAATCTGACGGCCGATCCTCTGTACACACTGAAATAATGAGACCGCGCGTCTCTGGATGCGTCCCCCCCCCCTCCCCCGCCTCCGGTAGCGTCGTGCCCGCATTCTCGGTTTGCTGGCTGGCGCAGCGACGGACGGATGGACGGCTGGTTGCCAAACCAAATGGGAATGGTGATGATAATAATAAGAAACAACTGCAGAATAGAGAATGTGAGGTGTGTGTGTGTGTGTGTGTGTGTGTGTGTGTGTGTGTGTGAGGCTGGTCGGGGGCGGCCGCCATGAGTGCGACAGAGACGGGAGACGCTCACGCCGCCCGAGCCGAGCCGAGCCGGCAGCAGGCGCCTGCGGACCGCAGGGTAGGCAGTCCCGCCCGGCGCCTGTGCGCGGCGGAGCTGACGTTGGCTACCCTGCCGGGCGCTCCGACGACGACCCCACGGCCCGACCACCCCCCATTAACATCCCGCGACTTACACCGCACGGCACGGCACGGGAAGCCCCGGACGGCTTTCTCCGTCACTGCACAGCACACACGCGGGGCCGGACCCCGGGCCGGACCCCGGGCCGGCCTCCGCCGTGGCCATTCCTTTGTGTCCCGTCGGCCCCGCCGCCGCCGCCGCCGCGGCTGCTGTGCCGTAGAGCCGCTGCTCTTATGGTTGGTACGCCGCGAGCAGGGCAGCAGAGCTGCACAGGGAAGCGGGTGCGGGATCCGGGCTGCATACTGCAAGCCTTCCTCTGCCGGCCGGCCGGCCGGCGGCACAAGCAGCACCGGCGGCGCTGCGCCGTGGCTGGCCGCGCCCCACCGTGCGCCTTCCTTCTCCCTCACACGTACTCAAGCACACCTTCCCTACACCATAAAGCGTAGAAATGAGGCTGAAAACTAGTGCACACACACATACACGCCTTCTCTCACAGCTTGCACGCACACACACACGCGCGCGGCCTCCTCGGCTGTTCTCTACCCTATCAACCGCGGGCACCGCGGCGTACACTGCGCGCGGCGCGGCCCCGCGTTTGGCGTAACGAAGCGTGTAATACACATAACTCATCCCCACAAAGGAGGAGGAGCGGAGCGCTGCCGGTGGCGGTGTACGGCTACTGCCCCGCTGTCGTTATCCCGATAAGCGAGCACGGCGGCGACGCGACCCGTCAGGGCCCCGCCCCCGCCCCCCCACCGGGAGCATCTTCCCACTTCCCACGTCGGCCCGGTCCGGCACACAGGGCCTCATTGCATCACACGCACAGTGGTTGCTGTGCTCCCCTCTTTTCTTTCCTTTTTTTTGGGGGGGGGGGGGCGGCGGGCGTTTTGTTACACATGCATTGCACCCCGTGGGACCGAGGGCGGAGCCGTGCCGTGTTTTGACAACGGTGCGGCTGGCGGGCACCAGTGCCCCTGCCGGGAGCCCCGCTGGCCTGCGTCCAGCGCGGCAGGACTCGAGGCACGCAAGCCCTGCCCTGACCTCGCGGCCGATGTCCCTCCCTGCCTCTCCCTTTTGTGTCACTTCCCCTTTCACTTTTGTCATTCCCCGTTTGGCTACCGATCGCCGCGGCGGGATCGCTTCGTCTCTGCCTCGCCCGAACGTGACTTGACGTCGGGCGTAGGACCCCTCTTTCTCTCTCTGTCCTCCCTCCACACCGCCATCTGAGGTGGCAGGCAACAAGAGCCGCACCAGGTCACCAGGTATAAATATATACACGAGTTCACCCGTTATCAGGCTCTGGTCCTCTAAGTGTGTGTTACCCTTTCTGTGATGGCCAACTACCCTGCCAATTTTATAAACCCCCTCATTTTTATGTTTATAAATGGGGTTATCAATAAAAAAACAGATTCTGACGGCCAAATTCATATTTAATTACCTTTATTTATAACACAATATCAACAGTTTAAATATGTACAGTGTGTCCACAATTTACCCTCCAAAAAGCCAAAATTTACTACAGCATCTAAACAGAATTCAATTATTTAGTGGAAACTCGAGTGCGTTTGTTCCAGGCAAAGTTAACTCCATAATTCTTGACTTTGGGCTCCTTGGTTTTAGGCTGATCGATGTACCATTGCCATCCGTGCTTCTCGCAGTGCGCAATGGCTTCTGCCTCGGAAGCAAACGAAAGCTTCAAGTTTGAGAGAGGGTCAGCACTGCAATAGCAAATCATCAATGAGAAGGTGCACAAAGATAAAAATTGTGCCTCCAAATTAGAACACAAACATTGATGAAAATAGGGCATAGGTTAAGTTTCCAAATTAACTTACCTGGAGGACCAGCCCATTAGAGGGTTCTCCCAGCGTTCGCGGGTATCAAACTCCATTTCCCAATGGTGAGTGTTAGCTGAACCAGATTGCATGGTATTGCGAGCTGGTTTGAAAATACGGATAAGCCTATTCTTAATATGCTCCTCAGGAATTCCCGTTACAGGGGAAATGTCCTCCTGAAACAGTATAAAGAAGTGGATGTAGAAAATTTTTAAATAGATGGTGAGGTTCTTGCATCCTAGCAACCAGACAGGGTTACTTACAACACCAGAAATCGTAATGGTAACTCCACTTTGATGAGGCTCAACAGTCACAAGAGGAGCCTCCACTTTTTTTAATTCTTCGTCAATTTTATCATTGCGCACAGGCCCCACAGAGAATGAGGCTGAGGCCTGTCTGCTGACCCTGTCAATGAGATAAATAAACTTAAGTATACAAGCGTCAGGTATAGGCAGAGGGAGAGAGTACGTATGCCAACATGGCATTTCATTAGGCAGATGATTAGGTAACATTCAGCATAAAAGAGAACGCCCTCAATAGACTCGTGAAAAACGAAATACACCAAACAAAAATTATAACCAGAAGTCCATCAAATGAGAGAAATTGACAATGGGCACAATACAAGCTCGGAGAGGTTAGGAACAAAAAAACGCCAAAAAAGAAACGAGAGAATGGTGCAGGACTTAAAAAACAGAGGAATCCACTGACACACATAAGCAAGTAACATTTAAATAAGTTGTCAATTTCAAATAGCTTACTTGGACACATTTTTGAAAAGATTGAAAGAAGCCTGTGACAAAATACGTGACGCCATGTTGGACTGAAATCTGCAACTGACGACCTCATGAAAAATTCTTCTGTCTTTACATAATTTTTCATACATTATTCGCAGAACAGCATTGACAAAGTCTCAACAACCGGTAAAATTTTGGAATTCAAAGATGTTTATTTTGTCATGTGGCCTTTGGAATCAGTGTTGTTAAAATAAGAAACGCTCTGTTCCCATTTTCACGTCTTTTTTTCTGAACTTTGTTTTCGGTTTTCCTCACCAGATTCTTGCTAGATTGGGTACATGGCTGATAATATAAGGTTTATGTTTATATTATTCTAACCCTATGTAAACATATACCTTTTGCATGTTTATTAATAATTTGATTCCTCGACAAATATTCAATATAATAACGTTTTAAGAGCGGCATAGTTCACTAGCAATGGAAGACAGACTTCAGATAATTGATCTGGCTAACATGTCATTTGGAGAGTCTGGCTGGAGTTTTAGTATATCCAATGTGTCTGTGGGTGAGTGGTCTGAATATTGATGGCTATAGAGTACTAGAAATCACTTGCTATGATAATTTATTCTCTCAATTTTCTCCCCAGATTATTTAGATCAGAATGATTCTGGACATTACTCTGCAGGAACATCAGCTGTAGTTCGTGTGGAACGGTCCAATGGGATATTTAGAGAGGAAGTTGGATATGGTGTTTCTGTTGACCAGGACAAAGGAGAAGCTATTTCAAAGGCAAAAAAGGTTACAATCTCTTCAATTTAAACGGAAGTACTGGTCTTGTATGCAGCATATGTATATGTAATTTGTTTGTTCTCAGAGTGCTGTGACAGATGGTTTGAAAGGGGCGGTGTTAAACTTTGGCGGAGACATTGCAAGAAAAATTAAAACAGTTACTCCAAAAAAATGTATGAGTGGAAGTTCATCCTCAATTAGTTTTGATGGAAATGCCATGACCAAAGTTGCTCAGACATCTCCTTTACAAGCGACTGTGAAACCGAATTCAGCTTACAAATCAAGCTGTGGTAAGAATTTTTCATTTTAACTTTAAAATGTAGAAAAAAACTGATTTTGATTTTGTACTTGATCACTTACAGGGGGGCTAACAAGATATGGAAATCAGATAAATGTTCCAGTTAAACCTTGTGTAAATCCTTCTGTGGTTTCCTCCAAAGTTAGTCCAGTGCCGAACCGTGTTGCACCCTTGCCTAGGAATTCACCTCCTTTGGCAACTCCATTGCCACAAAATGTTGGTACCAATGGAGAACCAATATCAGATGAAGAGGTAGCCAAAATTGAACGCAAAAAACTACAACAGTTGCGGCAAGCAGAATTCCGCAGAAAACACTTGCTGGAACAGGCACAAGCTCAAGCTCAAGCATCTCAAGATAAGCACACTCCCAAAATCCCACCACAGCAGTCCCGTACTCCATTAAAAGAACAGCCACCTAATCAACATATGAGAGCAAATAATAGTAAGTAACTGTGGAAATGTTTACTGAGCTATTTGCTGCTTTTGTTTTGTCACAACAGTATCGTTATTGTAACTTTATTTAATGCTTTCTGTTTGAAATTTAGATGACATTGTCAATGGCTTGGATGCTGACGATGATGTTCTGCTGTCTACTCAGGATATGGAGGCTATGGTTGAGATAGCTGCCAACAATACCAATATGTCAAGGCGATCACCACTGATCTCCTCACCTTCCATAGCACAGTAGGAACCTATTTCTTTAATCCATTATTTGCGATGATATTTGTTGTTTGGTTCAAGGCTGTTGTCTATCTCATCTCATCATCCATTTCCCAGGAATCCAACTGAAAATTCGAGGTGTTATGCAAGGCCAACCGGGCAGAAGAGACCAGACCTAACCAGCTATGCTTTTAATCCAGAGAAGAAATCACGTGGTACTTAGGCGCTACCACTACAGTGGCTGCCTTTTTAGTTACCTTATTTAGTTTATTTGATTCCTAGTGTTTATGTTGAGACTGGAACAGATTGTCTAGTCCACAGTGTTTTGGTTTATGTTAATTAATCTAGTTGATTCAGCTCAGAGTTATTTTATTATTTGAATGAGGTGTTTCATTGTTATAGTGTAAGAGGGATTAAGGTTAAAATAAAAACTGTAAGGAATATTTTGATGAGATTTATTTCCTATTGTTGACTATTCCTATCATGGTCTATGAATTTTCCTAGTCTTCCTTGGGAATCATTGCATCACCGTTAGGGAAATGGTTTCCACTTCACATTTCACTACAAAATAATTGGCACGCAAGTCTTCATTACCTCTAAGGTATCAAAGATCATTTAAAAGAAAATAAAACAAAAATACATCCTACTAATGAAGCTTACAGTAGCAACAATTCTCAAGGAAGGCTGGGGGCCAACAAACCTGTCCGTGTCGGACATTTGTGGCTCTTGATATGACACATCTCGCCTTCCACTGCATTACTTCTTTATCACAAGCCTGGTTGCTTCCCACGTTCACAACATAACAAGTGATGGGGGTAAGATGAATCTCAAAACAAAACAATCCACCACAGAAGGTGGGCAGTTATTAACAATGTACATAATGGTGACAAATCTAGTAACAATAACCTCGCATACAATTAAGAACCTGATGGCTTACGGGTGATAAAAACCCAAAAACTAGCAGGAAAAAAATTGTGCTGACATTTTTTTTCAATGTTCGCTTATTTTCTAACAAAAAACAATGTAAAAAAAATCTACCAGTAAATTCTACATTTGTATGTTGATGCCAGTACAGACTGCTAAATGACTAATTCAACTTGGCAGTGTAATATTAAGTCGTTCAGCACCTGTACAATACTCTAGTTCAGATTTTTGTACTATCATAGATCGATTGAATTTTCATTCTACTGTAACTATTACTACTCGTTGAGCCCATTTTAACAGCACATAGTATATACATATCTTTAAAATCCTTTGAGCAGTCATCTGTGAAATTTCTGTAACCTTAACTTAATACTAAACATTGGGAACAACATTAAAAAGAGGAAGAAAATCAATGTTGAGCATTATGTAGAAAAATACTCAGCCTTGCATTACCACAACCTGACTACCAATTTGAAGGAGAAGGAAAGCGGTCATGAAAGGATAGTAGATCAAGGGACGGACCACTTCTTAACAATCAACAATAAAGGCCGCTCCAGTAACGACACGTAATCACAGGTTTCATTATCTTTAACACTCCAACACTAAAATCAGCTTAACTGACCAAATTTAAAACAAACTATTATCTGATATAAAACATTGAATTAAAACAAATGGAAAATACCATTTCCAAAGAAGTAAAATTTAAGACAATAAACAGACCTTGTACTATAAAATTATTGAAAACTGCTATATTTTCAATTCTTAAAAGTTGATAAAAGAACTCTGCACAACTTTAGTAAGGTACATAAAAAATTATTCGTCAGTTGCAAGTCCATCTCTGAGAGACCAACCTTCCTGCTCACAGCTTCACCAAGGCACGTTGATTACCTTTTAAATTTCCAAAATAAATACTTCACTTTCCAGTACATTAGAAACAAAACAATATCGTAATCAAAAACACTTGCCGTGTTTAAATCAACAGTATTCAAATATTGACTGGAGGGAAATGCAAATGAAATGCTTGCTCTATGGCTGTGGGCCCATTCATACTGCAATAACTAAAGAAAGAAACATTTCATTATTTGTCAGTAGAGTTTAGAACACATGCACTCTCTCTTAACGTTACTCAAACGTACCTCAAAAGCAATTCATTATCACAAGAATGACATAATATACCTAGTGACTGCACCTCTCTTTTAGGCACTAAAGCTTACACTGAAATACAATTATGATCAATTGACTCCCAGTCAAATGTACACAGAAAAAGAAGAAAGCAATAAAAAAAAGAAACACAAACCAAACGACAAATGTTTTACAGTCCCACACATACAAAACTACATGGCTGCCGTTGCAAGTTGTTCGCGTTCGCGCTGCTGCACCGCAACTGCTGCCTCGACTAAAAGGTACAGACACTTGAACTTGTCCCGGTCCTCCGAGTCGTCCGGGGGTGTCGGGGGCGGGGTCTCCTGCTGGTGCGGGGACAGCGGCGAGAGGAGGCGCGCGTTCCAGTAGTCCGCCGCGCTCTGGGCGATCACGTTCTTCGCCGCGGCAGAGCTGTCATCCCTGAGAACCGAACGGAAAAAAAAAATTAAGACGAGGAGGTCATGCGAAGCCGGCACAGTAAAACGGTGGCCGCAAAGTCACCCGCGCCCGTCCGGGCCGGACCGGGCCGGACCCTCACCTTGGGGAACCCAGCAGCGGCCTGTGCTGGATGTTGTTGTTGTTAATGTTGGTGGTGTGCGCCTTGCAGTCGTCCTGACAGCCGTACCGGCAGACGATCACCGAGTGCCAGGGCTGGCCCGGGCCGTGGCCGTGTCCGTGGCCGTGGCCGGCGGCGGCCGGCGTCGCCTCCTCCTCCGACGGCGAGCTGCTCTCGTACTCGTTGGGCGAGTCCTCCTCGCTGCGGTACATGACCGTATCGTCGTAGTCGTGGTCGCTGCCGTGCCGCTTGCCGCTGGCGCCCGGCGGGCTGGAGCTCGACGAGCTGCTCGCCTGGCTTCCGCCGCTGCCGCCGCCCAGCTTCTTCCCCCGCCTGGAGATGGTGTAGTTCTGGGGGTCGTTGCCCTCGCGCCGGATCATCTCGGGCAGCACGCGTCGCCTCGCGTTGATGAACCAGTTGCACACCTGCATACAGACAAGGAGCGTTAGCACCGGCCGGAAACACCGCGGCAGGGAGACGCCGCCCACGTCCGACCCCCCCGAGACGCACCTGCAGCACCGTCAGGTTGGCCTCCTTGGACAGCGACACCTTCTCGGCGTCGTTGGGGTAGGCGTTGTAGCGGTGCTCGTACAGCCACCGCTTCAGGATCTTGACGGAGTACTTGGGCAGGTTGCCGCGGCGCTTGCGCGCCACCGAGCTGCTGTGCGACGACGAGTGGTGCGAGGACGCCGAGTGGTGGCCGGCGCGCAGGCCGCCGAGGCCCAGCCCGGCCTCCTGATCGTGGTCGTGCTCACCCTCCGAGCCGCTGTCGGGGTCGTCCGTGCTGCTGGACGACGGGAAGCGCTCGCGAGCTGCAACAGAGAGAGAGAGAGAGAGGGGACGACGTTAGTCATGAAGGAAGACGCGCGAGGCAGAGCGAGTAAGGAGACGCACAAGGAGGGGGGGGGGCGCCCCCCGAAAAGGGCGAACTGGATGGAACCGGGCGGCACCAGGTCAGCGGGCATGAGCGGGACATGGCGGCAGCCTAGAGGGCCTCAGAGGCCGTGGTGCTCCCCACAGCAGGCCGGCTCCCGGGTGCGACAGCGAGACCATCATCTTTATTTCGATCATAAAATAATCAAAACGACGAAACGCCCGCGACTCGGCATCACACCCCGATCTGCAAACGCAGATTATCGACCGATTGCGATCGCTGTCGCCCTCTTTCAGCGACCGCGGCCCGCGCGCTCGTGCCGCCGGTGGAGCGCGCGGCGCACGCGATGATCCCCGGCGCCGCGCCCACCTAACCTAACCTAACCTAACCTAACCTAACCTAACCGGGCAGCGGACAGCGGCCGTCACTGTCACCGCAGACAGCTTCCGCCAGGCTTCCGCTCCCCCCGGTCGTGGTGCGGGCGGTGTCTGCGACCTGTGCTGTGACGGCCGCCGCCGCCGCCGCCGCCGCCGCCGCCACGCCGGCCCCCCTGCGGCGCGCGTCTTCCCAATTTAAGCCCCGCGCAGGGAAGCGGGAGAGGGGGGGGGGGGGGCGTTCAGCGCAGGCAGGCCCGCGGGTCAGCAGCGCCGCCGGCGCGTGCTCGTGCGAGGGCGGGCGGCCGCCGCCGCCGTCATCATGGTTCATGGGCCCCGCCGGCTGTTGCCGCCGCCGCCGCCGCAGCTGCCCATCCGCTATTTCCGTCATGCGGACGCACGTACGCGTCGGACGCCACCCACCCGGACGAACTAGGTCGGCGCGGCGGCGGCGGCGGCAGCTGCAGCTGCAGGCAGGGCCGGTACAGTGTGCGGACACGGTGGCGCAGCTCCGGAGGCGAGCGAGCCGCTGCTGCCGCCGCTGCCGTCCGACAGGTGCTTTTGGGCTGCAGCGGCAGGTGCCTCCGTGCAGGGAGCCCGCCCGAGACTTCGCCCCCCCCCCCCCCCCCCCCCTCCTCCTCCTCCTCCTCCCTTTCAGAGGCCAGTTGGTGTCACAACGCGATGACCCAATTCGCGCGCGCGCTTTATCGCTAGTCCCACACAAATACTACCGATACACCACACCACACCACTCCTTACCGCCGCCGACGCCGCTGGGCTCGGCTGCGGAGGCCGTCCGCAAAACTGCAGTTTTAGGCGCACCGAAGACAGCCGCTGCAGCCACTCGACGCCCGCTGCAGCGCGGAGAGAGAGAGAGAGAGAGAGAGAGAGAGAGAGAGAGAGAGAGAGAGAGAGAGAGAGAGAGAGAGAGAGAGAGAGAGAGAGAGAGAGAGAGGGAGAGGAGGGAGAGGAGGGAGAGGAGGGAGAGAAGAGAGAGTGAGGAGAGAGAGAGAGAGAGAAAGAGAGAAAGAGAGTGAGTGAGTGAGTGAGAGAGAGAGAGAGAGAGAGGGGGGGAAGACAGAGAGAGAGAGAGAGAGAGAGAGAGAGAGCGAGAGAAGACAGAGAGAGAGCGGCAAGTAATCGCAGGGCGCCGCAAGTACTCGGGTTATCGGCCCGCCGGCTGCGTTTCGACTCGGTTCGGTCCCGGCCCGGCAGTGGCAGCGGCAGGCGGCGCCCAGATGCAGCAGGTGGCGGTGGAGGCGCTGGGCGCGGGGCGCCACTTGAGCACATCACATGCACGGCGGGACCCGAGCGCCGAGAAGTGTAGTACGACCCCCATCACCCGCTGCTAAAGAAGACGCTCCCGCGGCAAAAGGCGGCGCGGCAGCAAAAAGGACCGTTGAGGGCCAATAGACAATTTATTACTTTAATTTCTCAATAAAAAAAATGAATAAAAATGTCCCCCACGCGGCAGAGGCTCACAGCGACTAGGCGGCGCGTCAGAGAGTGTGTGTCGGGCCGTCGCGGCGTACACACCTCTCCACTTCCTTACGCCCTCTCCCTTCCTCCCCCCCCCCCCCCCTTCTCTCTGTCCCGGTCCGCTCGAATGAATGAACGAAATGAATGAGGAGGACCGTGTCACTCAAATCCGACAACTGTACAACACGAGAGAGAGAGAGAGAGAGAGAGAGAGAGAGAGAGAGAGAACGCAGAACGAGTACAGCAAGCGCAAGTACAGCGCGCGCGAGACAGAGAAAGAGCACACACACACACACACACACACACACACAATCTAACCCAGAGATACCGCTGCTCGGACGTCAACACGACATCCGCACATTATTTTATTTTAGAATAAAAAAAAAGGGGGGAAACAATAAATAACACATATATAGTGTGTATAGTTCCGTATCGCACCGCTGCATTAGAGAGAGAGAGAGAGAGAGAGAGAGAGAAAAGAGAGAGAGAGAGAAGAAAGGACGGGGACAACAGACAGGATAGCACGCATACGTGTGGGAGAGAGGAAGCAAATCAGATCACCCCCCCCCCCCCTCTCACACACACACGCACAGACAACACACACACACTAGCATCCGAGTAGAGCAGAGGGCGCCTACTGCGCCTCCTTGTGTGTGTGGAGGCGGGGAGTGGAGGGGGGGGGGGAGGGAGGCTGTCTTATCAGCCAACAATGTTATGCAAAATGGAACGTAAGTCAGTCCGCGGGCCCAGCAGCCAGCCGGCAGCCAGCCAGCCGGCAGGCAGGCGCCGCCTCTGTTCTGATAGTGCCGGGCGGAGGAGGGGGAGCAGGGGGGGGGGGGGGCGCAGGCGGCGGCTGCTGGTGCTGGTGCCCCCCGGGGGCAACGCCAAGGCGCCGCCGTCAGCTGTCTAAGAGCACAACAACGCCGAGACTGAGACGGGGAGGGAGAGAGAGACGGCAGAGAGAGAGAGAGAGAGAGAGAGAGAGAGAGAGAGAGAGAGAGAGAGAGAGAGGAAGCAAGTGAGCAAACTGTCACTCGCCGCCTGGTTACACTCACCTACAGCGGAAGCATGATTAAGAATGGAGAGAGAGCGATGAGAGAGATGGAGAAAGCAAACGAGAGAGAGAGAGAGAGAGAGAGAGAGAGAGAGAGCGCGCAAACGAGAGAGATAGAAAGAACGAGAGAGAGAGAGAACAGGGGTGAGAGCAGCAGCAGACCCAGCTGGCACTGGCAAGCAGTGAGCGGTGCCTCATTTCTTTCTTTCCCCTCCAGTTAGGAGGTTCGTGCTAACGGAACGGACGTACCCAGAGTCAATCCCGTGGCGACGCGTGTACCCCCTCCCCCTCCCCTCCCGAGCGACACCGCACCGCACCGCACCGGCCGGTGCCGCCGCGACAGGTGCCCGACAGCCCGCACCGCTAGAACGCAAGTGTTGGGTGCAACGCACCGGTTTGGAGTGTTCCAATGTACAGTGCCTTCTTCCATCCCCTCCCCCTGCCCTGTACTACGTCACATTCTACAGACACGCATACAGTGCATACAGTGTGAAAAGTGTATATACGCTCCCACCGCAAAGAGTAAAGCCCTCGTGCCGTGGTGGTGCCGAGAGGGAGATAGAGATAGATATAGAGAGAGAGATATAGAGAGAGAGCAATGGAGACAGAGAGAGGGGAAAGTAAGAGAGAGAGAGAGAGAGAGAGAGAGAGAGAGAGAGAGAGAGAGAGAGAGAGAGGAGAGGGCACAAAGGAAACACAGGTGCAGCCCTATAAACATATAGCGTGCTCTGCTCCGCCAGTGCCGTCCCATCTCGTCCCGTCCCGTGCATTTGCTCCACTGCTGCCACTTCCGTGCCGAGCCGGGGGGGGGGGGGGGGGGGAACAGGTGCAGCCACGGCTCGGCAGTATACCCACGGTGACGGCCGAATCCACACCGGGGGCCACATCCACTCCTGGGCACACACACACACACACACACACACACACACACACACACACACACACACACACACACACACACACACACACACTTTCGTCACGAGCACGCGCGGCTCGGACAGGCGCCGCGCCCGCGCGCTGCAGCGCCACCTAGGGGCGCATCCAGAAAGGAAGAGGAAAGGGGGGGTAGGGGGGGGGGGGGTAGGGGGGGGGGGGGGTAGGGAGGGGGGGGGGTAGGGGGGGGGGTAGGGAGGGGGCAGCTCCTGGATCCGCCCCTGCTGGCGCCACCACAAGAAAGCCCGTGCAACGTTGTCACGCCGTGTCAGTCAGTCAGTCAGTCAGCCAGTCAGTCAGTCAGTCAGTCAGTCAGTCAGTCAGTCAGTCAGCCTCAAAGCACGAGGCGCCGGACTCTGCCAGGCTAGAACAAACAGGCCGGCTGCTGGCCCGGCCACGGCGACATAAGCTGGGCGCAGCTCAGCTAGCCGCTAGGCGTCGCCACCCAAAAGGAAAAGGTGACGAGGTCGCTATGGCAACCCGGAGCGGCGGGCGGGGCAGCGGGGCCACGGGGCGCGCCGCGCCAGGCCAGGCCATGTGGACGGCCTTGCACCGCAGTCCACGACATCGAGACCGCCACCGCGATACAGTGCCCGGCCCGGCCCGGCCCGGCCGGAACAGCGGACCGCCAAAAACCACGAGCACGGCGGGGCGGCGTCTGCACAAGCTGCACTGGACGCGGGGCACCGGGGCACGGACCACGGAGCGCAGCGCGTGGCGGCCGGTCAGACGGGGGGCGCGGACAAAGCCCCCCACGTGCGGGGCGCGCCCGAACATCGCGGACCCTGCCGCCGCCGCAGCCGCCGCCGCCTCTCCCTCTCTTTGTCCCGTTCGCGCGAACTCGCACCGCGACGACAAGGACGCCGCGGCCAGGCCCGCCTGCCCGGCCAGCCGTCCGTCCGCGTCCTTGGGCGGCGGGCGGGCGGGCGGGCGGGCGGCGTGCCGTGCCGTGCCGTGGCCGTCACGGCCCTGACGCGCCGCAAGCCGACGCCCGCGGAAGATGTCAATGCGGCCGCGCCGGCGTGGGGCCGAGGGCCGGGCAGACGATAAAGAACAAGGCCCCCAGCCCCCCCCCCTCCTCCCCGCGGGGGCACCACCGCCACCGCCACCACCGCCGCCGATGAAAATAACACAAAATCCTAGACGAGACCGTCGGCGCCTAGACAAGACCACGATCAGATGCCGCCCGACTCCAGCCAGCGCCGTGCCGTAAAAACCGGACGATTGCCATCATAGCACCGCCGTCGGCCGGCCGTCACCCCGGCAGCCGGCCGAGCCACGGTCCCGCGGGAACCCGTTCGGGCGGGCGGGGAGGCCGCGGGCCGACACGCGGGCCTCTTTAAATGTCCACCAGGTGCGCGTCGACGACACCTCGGACCGCCGAACCGGGCAGAGCACGGCAGGGCAGAGCCGGACAGACGACTCCCCCACCGCGAGGCCGCCGCCGCAGAGCCACCGCATGCACACAGCCGAGGGGAGGGGGGGGGGGGGGCGGGGGCACGGCGACGCGACACATGAACACGCACGCAATGCATACACACACACACACACACACTGTGGTGAGGTCGTACACACATGAGCGGGTGTGAGGTGGAGGAGAGAAAGACAATAAGAGAGAGAGATAGATTCATTTATTTTTAGTATTTAGATGTATTGTTGGGGGATTTCATTTAGTTTTTTTTTCAACCGGGCAAGAGTAATGAGAGAGAAAGAGAGAGAGAGAGTCGGACAAAGAGAGAGACAGAGCGAGGCGCGCTAAACAAGGCGACGAGCAGGATGGGCAGGCCGGGGGCGCGCGACGCTGCCTGCAGCGACAGAACTGCCGACATCACCACCACCGCCGCCGCCACACCACGGGTGACTGCCAAGTCAAGGACCGGCCGCGAGGCCCGCGGCCGGCGCAGCGACTGCAGCGACTCCAGTTGCACTTGTCGAGGCAGAAAGGCGAGCGATCGAGGAAACGGGGGGGGGGGGACAATACCGGACGGCGGCGGCGGCGGCGGGGCCCGCGGTCCCCGCCAAGGAAGGGGCTGACATCGGCTCGACGAGCCTATAGAGCCTCGCCTAGCCGGCCAGCCAGCCTATCCGTCAACACCATCGACATCGGGGCTCGTCCCGCCCCCACCCCTCACTCCGACCCGCGCGCCCGCCCGACCCGCCACTATCGTTTCCGATAAACTCTTTAACTCTTGGCACGAGGAGGACTGTTACATTCTGCCCCGCACGCTCTTGTATTTTTATATTTTTTGGGGAAGTGGCCGCGGATCTCGACACAAGCTCTACGCTTCCTCTCCGTCTTTCTCCCATTTTCTCTCTCCATTCCGCGCCTGCAGGGCGGCGGCAGCGGCAGCAGCAGCAGCAGCGCCGTCGCTGCCTCCGCCCCGCTCACGTGACACATTTAGACATGGTAAGCAAGGTGAAACCCGAGGAAGTGACATCTCGGCCCTCTAAAAATAGCGGAGAACAAGTGTGGCGGGCGACCGGCCCGCCGGCAGGCAGGCAGGCCGTGCGCGGTCCCCCGCGCCCCCCCCCCCCCCCCCCGGGAGCCCCCCGTGGGCCCCCGCTGTTACGCGACACAAGGGAAGAGGCACCTCCTCGGCCGAGGGGGCTCGGCTGCTGGGGCGCCGGCCGCATGCCACCGCCGAACACCCTCGGGGCCCAAGCCGGCCCAGCCGGCCGCCCCGACGCACCTCCTCCTCCTCCTCCTCCTCCTCCTCCTGCCCGAGGCACGCTGCAGCTGCAGCCGGCAGCCGACGGCGCCCGCCGGGCAGGCAGGCAGGCAGCACCCAACGCCACGCGCGTCGTGCGGGCCGGCCTACCCCGACGCTCGCAGGCGTCAGCCGCGGCCCAACACGACACGTGTCCTGCCGGGGGGAGGAGGCGCAGACGAAGGGGAGGACAGCGCCGAAGGGCGCGAAAAGGGAGGGAGGGAGGGAGGGAGCACGTTGCGACACCGCAGAGAGACTGCACACGAAGGACCAGTCCCTTCGTAACGGCAAAGCAAGCCACAGTTCACAAACAAAAATAAACGCAGTTTTCCGACTTTCTTCACGGACTCTGGCGCGGGGGAGGGGCTGCGGAGCCGCGCCGCGCGCACGCAGGGCGTTAGGGACGGCGGCGAGGGCCGGGCGTGGCCGGCGGCACTTTCTCTGGCGGACCGCCGCGTCCCGTCGAGGCAAAGCCTCTCGCCAGGGCCGTCCGCCGCCGTGCCGCCGAGCTCCACGCGGTGCCCGCGCACCGGACGGGACGGCGGGCAGAGTCCCGCCGCACCGCGCCGGCCGGGACCAGACGCAACCCGACGCCGCCCGCCGCGGGGCAGCGGAGCGGCGGAGCGGGCGGGGAGGGGAGGGGCAGGGCGTCGCGGCGCCGGCCCGGCCCGGCCCGGCCGGCAGGTCTGCGCGGACCGCCTCTGGCCCCGCCGCTGCTCCGCGGCCCCCGCCCGCTCCTCCAGCCGCCGCCACCCGGAAGTGACCTTGGCGATATTCGCCGCCGCCGCCGCCGCCGCCGCCGCCTGCTTGTTCGGTCGTTCGTTCGCCGGTGTTGCTGCTGCTCAGTCTTTCATTGTCTGACGGACCGCCGCGGCAAGGATTTGCGCGGGAACGTTTTCGGCGGCGGACCCGACCCGACCGCTCCCGCCGCGCGTCTGGGTCCGTGTGGATAATGACCGATCTCAGGGACAAACCAACGGGCTGCGGCGGCGGCGGCGGCGAGGCAGACGGACAGGCCGCCTGTCGGTGGGGGCTCGCCCAGTCCGGGGGGGGGGGGGGGGGGAGGGGGAAGGGAAGTCCACCAAACCAACCGGTCCGCCACCCAGCCCGCAGGCCGGAGCGCAGCGCGGCGCGGACCAGCCCAGCAGCTACACGCAGCCAGCCAGGCAGACCCAATGAATCGCCTGGTCCACTCCACTCCACGCATCCCGGCCCGGCCGTGCTGGCGTGCGTGTTCGTGTGAGAGTGACAGAGAGAGAGAGAGAGAGAGAGAGAGAGAGAGAGAGAGAGAGAGAGAGAGAGAGGGGGGGGGGAGACAGAGTGCACGAGGACCCGACCGGCGCAGCACAAAGCTCATCAGCGGCGTCCCGCCTGGTCCCGCTCTGCCCCGCGTCATCTCCGACACACACCGCGACGGCACAGGAGTCCTGCACGGCCCCCGCGACACACCGTGCCGTGCCGCGGCGTTATTTTAGAACCGAGCCATGTCTCAGCCGAACGGCCGCCGCCGTAGCAGCAGCGAGCCACCCACACAAACACACACACACACATACACGCGCGCACGCACGTGCCGACACGCAGCCACGGTCACGCCGCGTGCGTGTCTCGTGTTGGTGTGTGTGTGTGTGTGTGAGCCACGCCGCTCCTCTTTTCTGGCTACCTCACGACGTCCCCGGGCACCCTCCGGTGGTGCTCACACACACACACACAGCCCAGTCGCCAAGGCAAAATCGTGTCCTTCTCCCTTCCCGCCATCGGCACGCCGTGCAGCGCTGCGCTAGGGTGGCCTGCGCTCCGCTCACACACAGGTCCGATCCGTCCCGTGTCGAGTATCCGAGACCCGCCGCCGCCGCGCCGCCCGTCCTGGGAAATCAACAAAAACACCGCGGCGACGACGACGACGGCGAAACGGCAGCAAAACCGAAGCTCGGAGGAGGCGGGCGCGGCGGCGGCGGGGCGGCGGGGACAGCCGAGCCGAGCCGCGCGGGGCCCGCCGCGGCCTGGCCGGCCGTGCCCTGCCGCCACAACAAGTCTTGCTTCCTTTCCTTTCCTTCTCCGCTACGTCGTTTCGTCCGCGCGGCCCGTTCGCGTCCACTTCCCGGTATACGCCGCGCCACTACTGCCGCCGCCGCCGCAGCCGACGACGACGGAAACACACACCATTTGCATGGGCCAGGTTTCCGCCGCCGCCGCCGCCGCCGCGAAGGGCGTCAACAGCACCGAAACCATTCACGATTTTCATTGCGATATTAAAACCAGCACGGTCCGGCAGGCGTCGTCGCCCTGCCCCCCCCCCCCCCCTCAACCCCGTACACCCTCCCGACATTCAGCAAGTCGAGACATGCCGCCGCCGGGAGAGGGGCAGGCCAGGCACGCCGAGCCGAGCCGGCTGATTCCGAACCCTAAACACTCATGCGAGCTCCGTCTCTGTCGCACTAGAGTGGAGCGTGAGGGAGGGGAGAGAGGGGGGGGGGGGGGGGGGGAGAGGGGGGGGGGAGAGAGGGGGGGGAGAGAGAGAGGGGGGGCGGTGATTCTTTTATACAAGTGAGCACGCAGTACGGGATCGCACCGCGCAGGACCGCGGGCGGAGCTGGACAAGTCCGACCACCACGTGGGCTCCGCTCCGCACGTGGCCTCACCACGTGGTCAGGTGTGTCGCATCGCGTCGCGTCGCGTCGTGTCATGTCCACCCATCGCAGCCCCCCGGCGGGGTCGCGGGTCCGCGCGCGCGCGCACACACACACACACACACACACACACACACACACACACCACGGTGTTTGCCCACACCGCCGACGCTGTGACACGGCGCGACACGACACGCCACGCCACGCCGCTACTCCCAGGCAGCAGGGTGTACGAACAGCGACACCACCAACCAGCACCAAGGCAATACCTCCGGTGGAGGCGGAGCGACGACGCACTAAACGGTCGTTACTTAGCGCGCGGTCGTCTCCCCGCCCGGCCGACGCGTGCGTGCGTGCGTGCGTGCGTGTCACTTTGCAAAGTCCTTCGGCCAAGTCAGCGAACGCCGTGCCGCCGCCGACATGGCGTGGTACAGCACACACCATCTCTCTCTCTCTCTCTCTCTCTCTCTCTCTCTCTCTCTCTCTCTCTCTCTCTCTCTCTCTCTCTCTCTCTCTCTCTCTCTCTCTCTCTCTCTCTCTCTCTCTCTCTCTCTCTCTCTCTCTCTCTCTCTCTCTCTCTCTCTCTCTCTCTCTCTCTCTCTCTCTCTCTCTCTCTCTCTCTCTCTCTCTCTCTCTCTCTCTCTCTCTCTCTCTCCCCCACACACACTCACATAAAGCGCCTCGCCATCCTTATCTCGCCGTGTGCGACTCGCCGGGGACGACGGACCGGGAACCCAACGGTGCAGAGCCCGTGTGGGGGCCGGCGGGGGCCGGAGGGGGCCGGCGGTGCCGGTGCAACCCGACGGGCAGAGCAGTGGCGGAGCCGCGGAGCCCGGCGAGGTGCAGCGCGACACCACAGCGGGAGCGTGACGCGGCAGATATGTCCCCCACCGCTGCCGCCTGCCCGCCCAGCCAGCGGCAACACCAACACCACCGCGGCGCCCAACCAGCCCGGCCCCGGCCAGGCACGGTCGGTCTGTCAAACCGGAACTGCACCCGGCAGATGGACGGACGGGGCTGTTTACTATACTGTTTACCCCGCGCAATATTGACCAAACGTTTTTATTATACTTACCGCCTCCGCCCACCCACCCCGATCCTCACAAAACAGAGACACACGAATCTTGCCGGCAAAAAAAGGGGGGGGGGGGCAGGTGCATCAGAGCTGGCGGCGGCGGCGGCTCTCCCCCACTCCCCCTGCCCAGAGAGCGAGAGCGAGAGAGAGAGAGAGAGAGAGAGAGAGAGAGAGAGAGAGAGAGGTAAGGGTTGCGAGGCGGTTCTCGCTGCTGACGTGCTGCTACCACACTACGTTTACGCTCGGACCTAACACTCTCCACGCGGTTGGGAGAAGATGGGGGGGGGGAGGGGCCGTGGCAGCTGAGAGATTGTCCCAATTTACAGAGCACGCGTCCGAGCCGGCGGCAGGCGGCACACACACAAGTGGTCCGTTGTCCCCCCCCCCCCCCCCCACCGTATCATCAGAGAAAGGGAGAGATGGAAGGGAGTGAGAGTTCTGAGGGAGACAGAAGGAGAAAGAGAAGAGGCGTCGTAAAGCAGACGACGCGATGCGTGCAGCGTGGACCTCTTTTGCTCTCTCTCTCTCTCTCTCTCTCTCTCTCTCTCGCTTGCCCCCTCGGCTGCCGCTGCCGCCCCCTCCTCCACTCCCTCGCCGCCGACGCGCAGCACAATCGAACACGCACCGCGGCCGCGCGCGGGGCCAATGGCCAGCACACAGGGCGGCACGGAGCGGCCGCGCATCCATCTGGACCATCGTCCACCGTCCACTTCTGTCCAGGCCGCCGCCGCCGCCAAGGCGAGTGACACTTCCCCCCCAGCGTTTCCATCATCGGCCGCCCAGCCAGGCAGCGCGGCGCGGCCGCGTCGGTCCTGGTCGGTCCGCTCCGCTCGGCCAGAAAGTAACTCTATCTACTACTACATCACCCTCCGCCTCGCGGCCCACAGATGAGGGAGGAGGAGGAGGGGGGGGGGGAGATACAAACGGCGAGCCCGCATCTTAAATTCAAATGCGGAAGGCGCTCCGATCAACCCGAGAAAACAATTGAATGCAGCGGCGGGCTTTATGAAGGGAGGCGGGGGGGGGGGGGGGGGGGTACGTACTGTAGTGTGATGCGTGTGGCTGTGGGCGACGGCACGCGTATATATATAGTACATGCCCGGATCACACACGGGGGAGGGGGGGGGGAGGCATTAACTGGGCATCACCCAATGGAGAGAGCGCGGGGCGGCGCCGCCGAGTGCAGTGCGGGCGGGAAAACAACACAACTGACGGCGGCGCGGTGACGGCCATTCAATGATGACGATGATGATGAGATAGCGGAATGACGTCCCCACTTGCTGGGTTGGAGTTCATGACAGGGGCGGATCCAGGAGCGGCTTGAAGTGGGGGGGGGGGGGGGGCAATATGCAAGCCCCCCCCCCCACAACCTTTTCTCACTCCATCAGCTTACGAGACAGAGACAGAGAGCGAGAAAGAGAGAAAATGCGAGCTGTGGAATCGGACTGCAGCTGTCAGGGCGGGCGCGGCAGACCCGCGGCGATGAAAGAGAGAGAGAGAGAGAGAGAGAGAGAGAGAGAGAGAGAGAGAGAGAGAGAGAGAGAGAGAGAGACGGCATTTTTAGCCGAGCGCGATGGGCACAGCGCGGCACTCGGGTTAAGGTATTCAAAGCGTCACGTGACCCCGCGAGGGGCAGCCGGGATGTGGGGGGGGGGGGCTCCCCGAGGGGGTCTGGCCCTGCACCTGCCGCGGCCGTTTCCATACAATGGAGGGGGAGAGGGGCGCGCGCGCGCACAGGACGGGCGTCAATGCAAAACAGGCCGGGGGGGGGGGGGGGGGGGGGGGGAACTGCAGCGACGCACCAAAAGCGCATCGCGGCCCGCGTCGCGCGCACCGGGACTCGGGCAGCGGCGGCAGCGGCGGCAGCGGCGGCGCACAGCCGGTCAGCTGACTCGGAGCCGCTGGCTGGACCTGTTGAGCCGCTGCCCCGCCCGGCCGCAGGACCCGGGGGGCACGCGGGCCGCCCGCGACGACGAGTTGCGCAAGAAAACGCCGGCACTAGACCAGAGATAGGCCGCGCTACAGGAGGAAGGCGGCGCTGTCTCTGTCGCACCAGCCGGGGCGCCCCCGCGTGGCGAGAGCGAGACAGAGACACTCTCGCGCTCGCCCGTTCGCGACCCGGCGGCGGCGTGGTGGCCCGGCTGTCAAAAGCAAAGCAGGGAGAGGAGAGGAGAGAGGGCCGCAGGGACACCGGGACACACACACACACACACACACACACACACACACACACACAGGCCGTCCTTGGGAGAGAGAGCCGGACGGACCGAGCCCAGCCAGGGCCATAGAGCCGCGCCGCGCCGCGGGCCGGGTCGGTGCGAACAGCGAGGGCCGCGGCCACTGAGTGGCGGCGGGGAGGGCGGGGAGGGCAGGGCGGGGCGGGGCGGTGCGGAGGGGAGAGCGCATGTAAATGGCCACATCAATTAGCATCGGCCAGGCAAAGGAAGCGAGTACGAGGTCCAAGTCCAGCGACGCCCCGCGCCCGTCAGGCAGGCAGCGGCAGCGCCGCGCCGCACGCCACACCACGGTCACGGGACGGCCGAGGCCGCGGGGGGAAGTGCCAGCGCCACCCGCACCGCACCCCATGACAGCCGAGGCCCGTGGGGGGGGGGGGGGAGCCGCCGAACCGAACCCGTGACGCCGACACCCACGCCGACACCACGCCGCCGGCGGGCCGCGGCCGCGGGGAGCCTGACGGGGGGAGAACCTCCTCGGAGCACCGCGACGGCGGGGCACCGGGGGGGCACCGGGGGGGCACCGGGGGGGCACCGGGGGGAGGGGAGGGCACTTATGGTCGGCCATGGCACCGCGATGGCAGCCGCCGATGCATGCGGCCTCACGCGCCCATTAATATTTAAACCGAATTCCAAGCGGCGCTAGCGACACCGCGACCACGAGCCGAGGCCGGAGACAGGCCGGGGGGACAGGCAGGCCGTGGGCCCAGGACACCTACCGGCTAGGAGGGAGGCCCGTTGGTGAGACCGCCGGTGGTGAGATCCCGGCGGAAGCATGGCGCACAGACGCAAAGTCAAGTCACTGGGAGGCGACACTGTCACTGCACTACTCCACGTGCCTCATGGTCCGCACGGACCGGACGCACGCGGCGCCGCGCGCACACACACGCGCGCACACATATGCACACGCAGACACACACACGCACAGACGGGCACACACACACACGCGCGCGCACACAGCGGCGCCGTCGTCGTCGTCGTCGTCGCGGGCACGTCAAGTCCAAATCGGCGCGCGCGGTCGGTGGCGGATCCAAGAACGACTCAAGTCGCGTCGATGTCGATCGCGAGAACGCCACGGGGGAGACTGATAGCGCGGGCGCGGCGGCAGTCGGCCGGCGGCGGGGGCCCGGCGGGGCAGAGCCGGCGGGCGGGAGCGCGCGGCGGCGGAGCCGGCAGAGCGGCAGAGCCAGAGCGGCGGGGAGGGAAGGGGAGCCGCGGGCCCCCGACCGCCAGCCAGGCCGCCAGCCAGCCAGGCTGCCAGCCAGCGGTCGACGTCGACTCGAGCCCCAACGAGTCGAGCAGCGCGAGGAGCCCCTCTCGCACACTGGGGCACACACACACACACACACTCGCGCACTCTCACACGTGGTCCGCGGACCCGCCGCGCCGCGCCGCGCCGGCATGCACTGCACTTCCAGCCGGCCGGAGACACATCAAGTTTTTACGACAACGTTGCGACCTGTTGCGTCAACCTGCAGCGACGGCGGCGCCGAGAGGCGCGGCGGGACACTCGTCCAGGACGACGTGCCGCGCGTCGTACACACGGGGGGGGGGGGGGGCGCCCCTTCCGGCAGCGAGTTAGGCAACCCGCCCGAGCGAGCCCCCGCCGCCGCCCCCTGCCCCCCCCCCCCCCCCCGCAGAGACGCGCCCGTCCCGTGCGACAAGCCTATTTCGAGCGCGGCCTGAGGCCCGTGAGGCCCGAGGGTCCGCTGCCGGTGCCCCTACAGCGGGGTGGTGGCGCATGGTGGAGGCTGGGGGCGGGGGGTGCGGGGTGCGGGGTGCGGTGTGCGGGGTGCGGTGTGCGGGGTGCGGTGTGCGGGGCGCCGCGGCGGTGCCAGGTACCGGCGGGGCTGTCAGGCAGGCCCGGCAGGCAGGAGCGCGCCGGGCCCACGGTGCACGTCGTCTAGGTGCACGCCGCCGGGGACCACCGCCACGATCGACCTGAGCGCTGACGGGGCGCGCGCCGCCGGCCCGGGGGCGGCACGGCGGCATGACGGCCCGCAGGCGACCGCGTCCCCCCGCCGTTTACAACCACCCACCCCGAGCCGAGGCGCAGCCCAGCCGTCGCCCGAGTCACCATCTTGGCACGCGGCCGGTTCAAACACCCACCGCGAGCCCTCCGCCGAATGTTACATCCTTCTGCACAGCCAACTTCACGACTTCCGAAATATAGTAAATGTCACACACGCCGCGGCGCCGGCGGCGGCAGCGGCAGCAGCAGCAGCAGCAGCAACGTGCGCCGCGCCCCGGTCGGGCCGCGTTGTGGGAAACCCTCCGCCCCGCCCCGTCTAGCCGCCGCTCACTTTCCAGCGGCAGACATTTGTCATACGATAAAAATCGCAGCCGTATCGGAATAGAGCCGAGCCGGGCCGGCCTACAGCAGAGGGAGACGCGAGGCGGGCGGGGCGCTGCGAGGCTAGGAGCCGTGAGGCGGCACAAGGACGTGGGGCCTCGCGCCTCGCCGTGGGGGGACCTGGGGACCCCGTGGGGGGAGCCCGGGCCGGGCGGCGGATCCAGAGCCCAGCCAGCGCCTAGGAGTAGCATCGTGATAGTGATAGCCCAGCGCCACTATCTCGTCGACGGATTATCATTGCCCTGCCCCCGACCCACCGGCCTTCCGGGGGCAGGGGGCGCGGGGAGGAGGTGTCGGACAGGCGATAATAAGGAGAGAGGAGGAGGGAGGGGAGGAGCAGAGGAAGAGGAGGAGGACAGGCCGGAGCGAAGGGGGCCTCTTCGCCGTGGCGTCGTCGGGCGTGCGAGAAAACGTCAAGAGCCAACGGGGGGCGGCGGCCGGCAGCGCAGTGACAGCTTCGGGCACGCCGCCGCCGCCCCCCTGCAGGCCCTGCAGTCCGGCCGGACGCCGGCACGATGACCCGTCCCCCTGGCCGACGGCCATCCGGCAGCGCACACGGCAGCGGGCTAGAGTCCCCGCCTGCGCCCGCCCCGGCTGCCCCCGCCGTGAACTTTACTCGCTGCCAGGACATGCCGACGGCAGGCCAACGAGTGCGGCCCGGCAGCCCGCTCTCCACGCCCCCCCCCCCTTCCCCCGAACCCCCCGCGACAAAAGGTCGCCACTATTTCCAATGCGACATGACAAGGAGTCCGAGCTAACCCCCCGCCCCCCTCGAGGCGCCCGGCAGGTGGCAGGTGCGGCGGCGGCGGCGGCCCGGGGCACACCGGGGGACACCCCGCCGCTGCCGCCGCCGCCAGGACGTGCAATGCATAGCGACAACTGTCACTCGCGGCCTAGTTGCAGAGAGGGAGAGCGAGGGAGAGCGAGCGAGCGAGAGAGCGAGAGGAAGAGAGGTGAGGAACCCCACGGCGTGGCGTCGAGTGGCACCTTAGCGCCGCGGGCAGCCGCGGCCTGGGATGCGGCCAGCCAGCAGACGGACGACAAATGTCGGTACCAAAATACACCGCGAGCCGAGAGCCAAGCCAAGGAAGCCACGCCGGCGGGGTCCTGGG
The DNA here is from genome assembly GCA_026979955.1 of Megalurothrips usitatus. Taxonomy (NCBI): domain Eukaryota; kingdom Metazoa; phylum Arthropoda; class Insecta; order Thysanoptera; family Thripidae; genus Megalurothrips; species Megalurothrips usitatus. Next base: position 378,296 of record CM049600.1, on the reverse strand, counting down.
GTCCCGGTGCCGGCGCTCCCGCCTGCTCCCCCAACCCCGCAACCTTTTTTTCTTTTCTTTTTTTTGAGGTGCGCCAGGACCGCCCCTGTGCGCAATCACCCCCGCTGTATGCGGAAGCGCCCCCCCCCCCCTCCTTTACTCCCCCCGTTTCGTGTTGTAATGCCCGCGCCGCTGGGGCGGTTTATTACTCGGCCTTCGGGAAGCTGCCGCGGCTGCCGCCTCCTAGCCGCCGCCGGCCGCCGCGCCTCCCCGACACTCTCCTCCGACCCGACCCCCTCCGACAAAGAATATAAAGCCTATATTGCCACTCGCGCCGTCTCTCTCGCACACCACCCATTGTCCTGAATTGAGTGCGACAGGCAGCACACTGTTTCCAAACGAAAGGCACGCACACGCACGCACAAACGTCACTTGTTTCGTCAAAAACTCTCCTTCGGGACATTCTTTCCGTGCCCTCCGCTCCCCCGCCGCCCCCTCCCTCCCTCGCAGCTCACATGACTGCCCCCCCCCCCCCCCCGGCTGTCACGCGGCATACAAACAGCGCGGCCAAACATGCACGAGAGCCAGGAGGAAGGCTGGGCGAGGTCCGCGCTAAACTGCACCGGCACCGACAATATACCGGGACGACCGCCCGGCCCTGACGCAGCCCGACGTCGTCGATAGAGACGACACACGAGACGAAGGACATGCGTGTCCGAATGTAAAAGTGCACAATCCCGATCCGGCGTGACGGGGCCGGCCCAATCTGCATGCGTCGCAGCAGCCTTGGGATTCATTGTGTGGGTCCGGCATTCCTAGCGGCCCCGGCGGCCCCGGCAGCAACTCCCCCCCGTAGGAGGCGGGGACGGCGCGACTAAAGCCGTGCGCCGCCGTGCCGTGGAGGAGACCGGCCAACGTCGTCGTCGTCGTCGTCGTCGTCTAGCCGTCTAACATCCGAAATAGACCATCCCGCCGCGCGGCCGCGGCCCCCCGCGCGCAGCGAGTACCGGCCGCAGTACCGAGCGGCGGGGGCGCCTGCGCCTACTCCGCCGCGGGCTGGCGCCTGGCGGCGCCCCCGCAGCAAGGACGACCCCGCGTCCTGCACCCCCCCCCCCCCCGCGGGGCCCAGAGGGGGGGGGGGGCTGCGAAGACGCGCGCGCCGCGCCGGGCCACACCTTATATAATGTGCACGAGATTTTCGGCCCGCCCCGAAGACGGCACAAACTGTCTAAATTTAGGGGGGGGGGGGCGGTGAAGCTGCTTACATAATAGGGGAAGGGGGGGGGGGGCAGCGGACGGCCGGTCAGCTTCACATCGCCGCCCCCGACTGCCCCCTCGAGGGCCGCCGCCGCCGCCACTGGGGCACGAAAAATCACGAGAAAAAAAAACGCGCGGAAGAAGCCTTTAATGGCGACATTGTCAAGACATGGTGTCGAGATTAGTGTAATACATGTGGCAGTTCGTCGGTGAAATCCGACGGGCCCCCACCGCTGCCGGCCGCTGCCGGCCCCCCGCCGCCTGAAGTGTGACAGCGGTGTCACAAGGAGCAGCTGATAAGTGTCAGTGTGACAGCGCGCCTGTCATCCGCCATTCCGCCGCCAGGAGTCTAGGCGAAAGAGTGTGTCATGCCGTGACATAACGGGAGTCAATTAAATAGGTACACCGCTTCTGCCACAGACACCCCCCCCCCAAAAAAAAAAGAAGAAACGATTACATTAACCGCGATTTGCTCTCAAATTAACTCGCGCCGCGTTTCATGACACACCCCGCCCTTCTCGCATCGGGAGTACATAAATAGCACCCCCAACCCCCGTGACATTTACACAGACAATTTCCCGATTTCGTATCCTTCCTTTTACTTCGAATGCCACAGCCTCCATGCGCCGCGAGAGCGCCACACCGCGCCACATGCTCATGGCCACATGGCGAGACGGGCTAGACACGTGATGACACGAATAAATGGACCTCCTCATGGCACGGCGCGACACGCGGCGCCCGCACTTCCCCCATGCCCCGCCGCGCGCTCTGTCTCTGAAAATGTCTCCCGCTCTCTCACGCAACCGCGGCGCCGTCAAACAGGCAAATCCTCCACCTGGACCCGAGGCGAGCCGCCGCAAGGGGCAGCCTTCCGTCCGTCTAACCTTCAAAACGGAACGCGGCCAGAAGTCTAGGGGCCCGCCGAGGGGCGCAAAACCTCGCAAAACCGCCACGGAACCGCGCGAGACAGAGGAGGTCGGGACAGGGGAGATCGGGTCAGAAGAAGAAAGCAATAAGAGGCGTGAATTAATTTGAATTGTGCCGCGCCGCAAATGACATTTGAGCCGAGAGGCGCCCGGGGGGGCGCTCGCCCATTGGCCGGCCCCCGCGCGCCTCCCCTCCCCGGGTCCCCGGGCCTGCGCGGCCCGCGCCGTGCGGCCGCTCCGTGTGGCCCCCGTGGTGTTTTCACAGCCGAGCGCGGCGCGGCAGCGTCCGCACGGCACCACGTGTTCTGCGCTCGGCTCAGCTCGGGCGCGGCGCTGTCGCCCCTAGAGAGGCCACCCTCTCCACTAAAGAGGCGGAGACAGCCCGGGCCGGGAGAGGCTCGGGTAGAGAGACAGCAGTGGGTGATACTCACAGCGTTTGTACTTCATGAGCTCGGACGGGAAGACTTGGGAGAAGCGGGCCGCGAAGCGCAGCGACGAAGGCGACCCGGAGCTGTCACCGCGGACACTCGTCTGCTTCCAAGGGCGGAACTTGTTCATGACGACAGTGTCGTCGGCCGGGGCGGCGCGCGGGAGCAGCGGGCGGTCGAATGTCCTGGCGGCGCTCGCAGCCCGGGGCTGGCGAGTCGGCGACGTCCAGCGGGGCGCCGTCAAGACGGCGCGCCACGAGGTTAGGAAGAGTTTCACTCAAAAGGGGCCCCGCTGCTCGGGTCCGGCCGACACGGGGACTCAACACGTTTCACAGGGGTGGGGCGAACTGTCCTTGCGCGACTCCGACTTGCAGCGACTCTCACTGATTCTAAGTTTACAAACACGGTCAATGTTTTCGTCAGACGACAACACAGGGCCCCTCCACATGACAGCGACGGCGTGCTGTTGACAGGATTTTTGAGTTGGCTTCGTGCAGGCGCCGCTGCGCGCTCCGCTCCGCTCTCCCGAGCGCGCTCGGCCCGAGCCCAACCTGCCGAGCCGAGCCGAAGAGGAGCGAGGTGGGGCAGGGGCGTAGCGGGGCGGGGGAGGGAGGCGCCGGGGCCGAGAGCCGAAGGGTGGCCGAACACCCGAACGGGACTTGGAGGACGGCCGAAGATACCCGAAGCAGAGCCGAAGCGCTCCTCCCGGCCCCGAAGCAGAAGCAGTAACGTTCCTGTTCCTGTCCACAAACACGTTTTTGGTGCTATAAATATGTTTGGTGCTAAGTCCTCTCTCGCTTAACGCATATGGAGCGTCTTAATTTCACACTCTTTCCATACCTAATACGCGATGCACATGACAGTATTATGGAGTGTAACGTGGGAAAACGTGATCCCTGGCTCCTCTAAATCAGCTGTCGTTTTATTTATATTTTGAAAAATGTGCATATGGCGTCTGCTGGGACTGGTACCAACCAGAAAAAGTAATTTGTCATCAAAACATGGGATTTCCTCATTAGCGTTCGTGGAAGGGTCCATGACCGAAGAATAATGATTACGTGTCAGGGGCTCGGCGTCTTCTTAACAGATGTTTAATCAAAAGAAACCTAATTCCCCCCAAAAAATAAATTGTTGGACCATCTAGCCATTATTCGCAGCCCTCCCGCTTTATTCGCAGTCACAACGTCTTCTGCTTGCCTCTTCTGCTTCGTATTGAAATGATAGGGGGAATGATTTGAGGAATGGGATGAAAATCGCAAAGAGTTCAGGAGGAAGGTAATTTGATAACGATAAACCTGCTTTTAAAGTCTTGAAGCAACACTTTTGTTGACTCGATGATATTGCTATGCAGGCAATGGTACTGACCTACCGTCAGTTTCTTTTTTTTTTCCTACGGAAAGGGTTAATACAGGGAAAGGCACCACTCCTATGTTTGTTTTTCAAGAAAAAATTGTTTATGTATCCTGCGCAGTTCATATAACTTTTGTCATAAGCCCGAGTCGGCATGGGTGTTCTAGTGTGTAGTGTGTTATCTGCAATAACTACTATGTTGTTGAGTTTACCTGCTAGCTTGTTTACATTTCATGAATTTTCAGGGTTTCTTACAATGGCAACAGTTTGTCCAAAGTGCCATCAACTGAAAAAAATGGCTCGTTCCATAGGAAAGTTCCACTCACTTTACTCTTTGAGTCCTTCAGCTGCCTCCATAAGAAGTGTCACCACCAACTCTCCACAACTACCATCTGAAGCTCAAGTTGTTGTTTGTGGAGCAGGAATTGTTGGTAATTCAGTTGCCTACCATCTTGTGCAAAACGGTCTCACTGATGTATTAGTGATTGACAAAGAAATGTAAGTTGTACGTAGCTCACCTCATCTTAAAATCAATATTTTTGTGATCTTGTAAATTATTATTCTCATTTTTCCAGGGTCGGAAGTGGCACTTCTCACTTCAGTTCTGGAACCTTAGGATTGTTTAAGCCAACTCATACCCGAGAAATCATAATGAACAGTATTAAATTGTATAGGCAACTCCAAGCAGATGGCCATGATATTGGTAAAGTTTAGGGTTACAAAAAGAAGAAGTATTTAAATTTTCATTCTGTTTGCTTGTTGACAGTATCTACATATTCATTTCTGGCAGGTCTTCGTGAATGCGGAAGTTTAAATTTGGCCCAAACTCATGAACGAATGATAGCTTTAAGGAGACGTATGGCTTACAATTTACCATCTGGTCTTCACTGTGAGGTAGATTTAACAGACATCAGTATTTTTTAAATTTATTTACATTTTCAATATCTTCTTATTAATATTTCACCCTCAGGTTTTAAGCCGTGCAGATCTCTTGAAGATGCATCCTCTGTTGCACTCTGATGATTTAGAAGGTGGTATTTGGGTACCAGATGATAGTGTTGCTCAGCCACAAGCAATATGTCATGTCCTTGCATCTCTTGCTCAAGCTGGAGGTAACATCTTGTATACCCTTGCCTCTTGTCCATGTATAATCATCTTCACCATGTTACATGCTATTTTATTTATTCACTAATTTAGGCGCAAAGTATGTGGAGCACTGTGAGCTGGAAAATATTCTCATTGAGAATAGAAGAGTGTATGGCATTCAGACAAATTTAGGCACAGTCAAATGTGAATATTTTGTCAACAGTGCAGGAATGGTATGATTTTTTAAAAACTTTTGGTTGATATTTTTTATTTATATGTAGTTTTTTAAGGATAGGAATTTAAAAAACTCTGGTCATTTATCCCTTGTTTTCATTAGTGGGCTCGTGATCTAGGTCTCAAAAGTAATCCACGAGTTGGGATCCCAGCTTATCCTGCCGAACACTTTTACGCAATAACAGAGCCATTTGATGTAAATTCAAACTTGCCGAGTATACGAGACTTTGATGGAAGTATATATGCACGAGAATTCAATGGAGGTGTTCTAGTTGGTGGATTTGAGATGGAAGCCAAACCAGCTTTCACAGATGGTTCTGGCATACCCAAAGACTGGAAAGAGCGTAATACATCGGACTGGTCTCACTTCAGTAAGCTAAAAATATTTTTCCTCATGACCATCCTCAAATCTCTCTCACAATTTTTTTACTTTTGTAATCTTTTTATCAGAACCTCTCTGGGAAAAGGCAGTGCACAGACTTCCTGTCTTGGCCAAAGTTCCAACACCTCATCTACTCAGTTCTCCAGACAACTTCACTCCTGATGGTCGCTGGGTCATTGGGGAAGCTCCAGAGGTAATTTTTTGATATGCAGGAACTCTGGTTGTATATTGTTCATAATATGTATGTTTAAAATATTTCTCATCTGTCACAAAGTATTTTATATTTATTTTCAGGTTCGCAATTATTTGGTGGCTGTTGGTATGAATGGTAATCCACTGGAGGGTGGTGGAGGCATTGGACGAGCAGTAGCTGAATGGATCATAGATGGAGAACCAACTCAAGACTTGCTTAATTTTAGTGTGCAACGTTTCCTGGATCTCCATAACAACAGGCAATATCTTCAACAACGTAGTAAAGAAGTAGTTGGGCGGTCTGTACATGTGTCGAATAACATTATTTTCATGAAAGTTTATTGCTGTTAAAACTTTATAAATTGTTTTTATAAATGGTTTTTTCTCATGAACAGGCATTATGCAATAATGCATCCAATGCAATGCGAGTATAAATATGCTCGTAAGCTTCGATGTTCACCACTCTATAGTGTACTAGAAAGATATGGAGCTGTCTTTGGAACAAGAATGGCATTTGAAAGACCTCTTTACTTTGATTCTTCTCAAAAACGTGAGACTTCTACATAACCATTTTTCAAAAGGTGTGCATAGCTATATTTTTTATTTTAATAAAAATTACAATTTTATTTTGATAGACTGGGATCAACCAGCCCAAATGCCTCCGGGAACATTTTACAAACCAAAGTTTTTTAAGTACATGCAGGAGGAGTACCTTGCCTGTCAAGAGGGGGTTGGCATTATTGATATGTCTTCTTTTTCTAAAATTCTTATCAAGGTGAGAATTTTACATCAAATGTATTTTTATGGGAGTATCAGATGTAAAGGAAGCCTAAGGAAAACTTTGTTCTTTACATATATTTTCTTTGTAGTCAAATGGTCCTAGTGTTTTGAAATATCTTCAACGACTTTGTTCCAATGATGTGAATATACCCGTTGGTGGTATTGTACACACCGGCATGCAAAATGAAAGAGGTGGATATGAAAATGATTGCATTCTTGTCCGTCAAGATAAGCACTGGTAGGTGCCTTTGGTGTTCCGTTGTCATATGGCCTTGTTCAAAGATTTTCTAATCATACTACTTTTTGTATAGTTTCTTTATGGTGTCACCCACATCTCAACAAACTCGTGTATTTGAATGGATGAGAACTCATTTGGATTCTGATGGCTCTGTTACACTAAAGGATCTAACTTCTATGTACACTGTTATAAATGTAGTAGGACACAAATCCAGACAGCTTCTATCAGAACTGTCCAATTCAGCTGTAAATCTTCATTCGTTTACCTACCGTGTAAGTAGATTTATTAATCAAATCATAAAATTTGAGAACGGTAAGTTACATCATGCCATTTTATTTATTGCTCGACATTTCTTTTCCAATTTAAAATTTGTTCTCTTAAGAGGAATAGAGTTGATACTTTCTTTTTCACCTATCACAGAAACTCAATGTGGGTTATGCATCAAATGTGCTTGTGATGGCCTTCACTCACACTGGAGAACCAGGATACTGCCTGTACATACCATCTGAATATGCCCTCCACGTTTATGATCGACTAATGAAAGTATGTATTGATCTCGCTGCCAACATTTACACATGCACCGGCGGGCCATAACAATGTCTCTCGCAGGTTGGGCGAGATTATGGTGTTCGCAACGTCGGCATGCTGACGCAGAGGTTTATGAGGATAGAAAAATTTATCCCCTTCTGGGCTGAAGATCTCAACAGTGAAACAACCCCATTTGAGACGGGCAGCGGTTACCTTGTGAAATTTGACGTATGTACCCCACTCCAGCTCCATTTTGCACCAATAAATTGTCAGAAACGCTCAAAAATAAACTTTTGCAGAAAGAGTACTTCATTGGGAAGTATGCTCTGCAGCGCCAAAAGAAAATTGGTGTGACCAAGAGGCTGGTCATGTTTAGCCTAGACGAAGTAGATCCTGACAAAGATGTGTGGGCCTGGGGGGGAGAGCCCATATACCGCAACGGCGAGTTCGTAGGAACCCTCACATCAGCTGGGTAAGTATTTATCAGCCTTGTTACACCATTATGATCAGAATTTTTCAGCAGCCATCCTCCCACACCAGGTATGGATTCACGTCAAACAAACTAATAGGGCTCGGCTTCGTAAGGAAGCCTGGCCTTGGAGCAAGAAACAAAAAGTCTCAATCTGAAGGGGAGCATCTTGTGACGCCCGAATGGATAACCGACACTACAGCACGATATGAAGTTGACATTGCTGGTCACCGCACACATGCCAAGCCCCACATTTACGTTCCCACCTTCACATCAATGGCCATGGAAGAAGAGAAACAGGGAAGAAGCTACAAACCCACAGTTGTAAAATCTGCCACATAATCCCAATGTAACCCTATGCCGAAGTCTTGCTATGTTAACTGTTTTGGCTGTGATAAGTACTTAAATGACTTGCCTACTTATCTGTATTATGTTGTACTTAATAAAATGTCATTGTTAATCGAACTTGGTTCGAACTCATAAAACTTAAAACACACATTGTGGCTTTCAAATTTATTAATAAGACCTTATTACAATCACTTCTTGACCTTGCTAATATCCTCAGGATTTTCAGCAGCATCCTTGATACGCTTGGCACGGATGCCAACAAGTCTTGCATCAGCACGCGCCTGCAAATAATTTGACAGTCATTAATATGCCCACGGCAACAGAGATAAAGAGTATAAACATGATAGGCAGCCAATATACCTTTCTGAGAGCAATGTAGGGTGAGAACTTCTTCTCCTCCTCCGTGGGAACACGAACAGAGAAACTGATCTTGGGTTTCTTGATGGGCATAACTTCAGTGGTGAGCTGAGTGGCAACCTTGCGCTCCTCCTCCTACAAAGCAAAACATTGGATTTAGCCCTAGGGATATCCAGACATGGACACAGAAACAAGTCAAAATCAGTAGCAAACTTACAGTGGCTTCACCCTTCCTCAACTTCTTGGACTTGGACTTGATGGGGAAGAGGATCAGCTTAGACTGGTACTCCTTCAGGCGCTGAACATTTGTTCTCACTGATTCCAGAGACTTGTTGCGGCGCCTGTGGTCAACAGCAATGCCGATGGAGCGGGCATAGCTGGCACAGAGACCGGCTTTCTGTAAAACACAAGTAGAAGCACACTCAGTAACTGTCCACCATAGAATCCTGTGAAAACTGCTGTCATAAGGCCACAACATTCGCTCAGGCAAACAGCCTTGAAGTCCACTGCACAGACCGGCGTGCTAAAGCCCAAAACAATGTCCAGACGAACGCGTACTTAGACAAGCTCCAAATGAGCAAAATAACTACCCTCAACAAAGCCACACGGAACGAAGCATAAGCATCATAACCTCAAAAGTAAAAACAGGTTAACACAGGACTGATAATAACAGTAAATCGGACTCACCTTGATCTCCTCGAGAGTGAAACCACGGCCGGCACGGACTTTGGTGTGGTACCTGACTGTGGGGCAACGCACTACAGGGCGAAGAGGGCCTTTAGCGGGTCTGGGAGCGACGGCTTTGGCTTTCTTGACGCGGTTCTGGTGGCGACGGAATTTACGGGCAGGCTGGTTGAACCAGCAGCGGACGTAACGCTGCCAGTCTTTGTGGAAGTGCCCATTCGGGATAATATTGTTTCCCTTGGTCATCTTGAAGCTGAAACACAGAAATACAGACCATGTTTAGGAACCGCATAACCTAAACAATACGCATGATCGGGACACGTCACATAACCACCGGGTTAAATAATAACGCGCGCAGCGCTTGAACGGGTGCACTAACTTATTTAAAAAATCAGCAAGCTCCTTACATAAATCTAAAGACCGAGATGGACAAATTCCAGCCGGATTTATGTTAGAACCGTGCCGCTTACCGTGTGTGTGGACACCTTCACGCCGGAAAAGAGAAGTAAGGACTATGATGGCGGAAGTGGTGCACCGAAGTCAAAGCGACATTCATGGTGGCGGCGAGCACTGCTAGCACACGCTTCATAAAAGCTTACGAACTAGAAACACAAAAAAAGAGAATAATAAAATTTTGTTTAAAAAAATCTGCAATATTACTCTTTTGAAGAAAGTCTATGTGAATATCAGCACCGAAACACTCATAAGACATTCATCTGACTAGCTGTGTTTGGACAGGGGAAACCAAAAAGTAAATAGAGAATCTCTCTGTTCAATTCCCCTCTGATTAGTTTAAATTGTTCTATAATGCGATACACGTAGGACTCGTCCCGATTAGTCTCCATTTCGCTTTCTGATATTTTTTTTAAAGCTGTCATCTCTTGCGGAATGATCTGAAATTCACATTAACGTATTTGTGTTCGGTTGGCTGCGCGGTCTTGCTCAGCTGATTTTTCCTCATTTTAGGTACGATAACGCCTTTGCGGATCAACAAGTTGGTTTTCCATCATCAGTTGTGGTGATCTGTTTCGATGACTAATTTTCAATCGTTGGCATTTGCTTTATTGCTGTCTTCATTTTTCCAGGCGTGTTACCCTCAGCGTCATGGAAGTCGTGACAGATGCTATGCCTTCCCCAGCGCGGGAGCGGGTGGAGCCCTCAGGTGCCTCAGGTCAGCCTGGGCCCCAGGATGAGCATCAGCCCAAGGAGCAGGACGGTGGCATTCCTGGTTCAGAGCAAGTAAATGAGACCAAATATGGCGAAGGTACGCAGGATTCGGAAAGAAAGTCAAGCAACCGATCGTCGTCGGCGCGCCAAGAACACCCTAAAACTCAAAAGAGGAGACCATCAAGCTCAAAACGTTCTAACCAGATCCAGAATAATATACACAGTAAGTCGCCATAAAAATGCCTTTTTGGTAATCTTCTTGTGGTTGTTTTCGTTTTTCAATTTATAACTGTTCAACCGTGGTGTTCAATACCATTATCATTTTACAGTTCAAGGCTGCCGTGATGTTACGTTCGGATCCGTTACCAATCATTTTTATGATTTTAATGCCAAATCTAAAGATGTTATGCAGATGAAAGACGGTGTACCCAGGGTTCCCAAAGAGCTGAGAAGTAAGTATGATACTGATGGCGACGGACCTCATGTGTTGCTGTAAGTCTCTTAGTTACTACTTTCTTCTATTTTTTTTTTTTTTGTAGAACTCCAAAATTCAAACAAAAATGTCTCAGATGAGGATTTAATCATTGTTTCTGAGAGTGTAGATATGGATGGTCTGGAAAATTTAGCTACAGAGCTTGGGATAGAGCCAGTTGAGTTAAATAGAATCAAACACAACTACAAGGACAAAGGGTTGCAAGAGGTAATGTTTGCAAGCATTTGGAAACTGTTTCAACAAATAAAGTGTGACAATTTTTCACCATTTTCAGTTACATTTGTGTTGTTCCAGATTGCCTACCAAACCCTGAAACTGTGGTGTGATGTGTCTAGCAGTGGAGAGAACCAAGCAGCCATGCTGAACATTTTATGTGATAAAGTGTATAAGATTTATAGCAATGGTGGAAAGGAAGCTTTGAAGACTTTATGTAAAACACATTTCCCATCAAGTGAATTTGGATTCTAGCCTGTCCAAAGGTTCTGTTTTCAATAGTTCTTATTATGGGATATTGTGTCTTCACCTACTTTAGACTTAATATATGTATATATAATATATATATAATATATAATATTTAACTACTGTGATAAAAATAATAAAACTGCAAAATTTCCTTGTTTTTAAAATTGGGTATTGAATAATATTTTTTTCAGTTTGTAAAACTTACTCAATCTATTTCCAGTAACAGACATGTGGTAACAAAAGTAAAATTTGACAACTACACTTATAGCCTATCACAGATTTCAATAACAAAATGAAATTGACACACACTTCCGCATGTTGAACCCCTCTCTACTGCATTTCAGCAGCCAAACTAATGGAGATCTCCCACACTGAAAGACAGTCTTCTTAATTCAAAGCTTACTCTAAGTAGAATGTCACAGTGAACATTCAATTTGGTACACAATTTGCTGCATTAACACTTTCCTTAGTTCAATACGTATATAATAGAAAAATCAGATTTGATCTCTTGGCAAGATATGTATCAGATGCTTGAATTGGCAGAGGGTAAAAAATGTCAAGAAGCTACAGACATTGAAAGACATGACATCCATCCAGAATCTCTAGATCTTTAACTATATTCAATACTACAGCTTTCGGAGTGAAATCGAAGCAAAATTGTAGCCCCAGGTGAAGGCATAATACTTTTACAAATGCTGACTTTAAATAAAACCCTAACAATTACCTTAGTGTGATATGATCACACAAGAATGCCATTGGGTAGCAGCAGAGATCAGTCTTGAACATGAAAACATCACAACCATAAAGCAAGTGCCTGCTAGGCGACTTAAAGTTATTGCACAGAATGGTACAAGCTGTTATTTAATTATTTTTTTCTTCTTTACTTTTGCAGAATATGTTGTCAATTACTCAATGTACTCAATTATAATTTTTGAGACCTGCATCTTTGCAGGAAGGGGTTGCACTTGATTTTTACTCAAGGCTAAACGTCTTGTCGAGAGTTAAAAGCTCAAGGTTGCTATGTACTCTTGGGCTACGATGCATGACAACAGTTTTGAAGAACACAAGTGAGATGAAACACATACCTATTATTGTCAGAAAATCACATTCCTTTAAAGAGGAAAAGAAGTCAAGTATGTTCTATGAATCAGTCCAAACTTCAGATTTGGCAAACAAGAAAACAAAATTTCTGGGCCAAAATTATTGAGTTTCTAAACCCTGCCTAAATTTAAATCGTCTTTGGTTATAGACGACTAGGATACTGAGGAATGCAATGTTAATGCGTAAAACACAAATTAAGAGGTAAGTGGTTGTAAGAGTGATATAAACTATAAAAATGCAAGGAAAATTAGATATAACAATGAAGTAAGGAGCATAGAGGCTAAGCCCTAACATAAAATCCATTTAAGAATTGGTTAGAGACAACAAGACAAGACAATTGAGAAAATAACAAGTTTCTAAAGAAATTTCTTGAACTTAGCTAAACAGTAACAATATGTAGAATTTGCAAACTGTGAGGAAAAAGATAAGTTAGCCCCGTTTTACAATAACAACTTTTTTCCAGCAAAAAAAAAAGGCCTATCTTCAATTTTCTGTCAAATTGGGCTAAAACATAGAATAGAAAAGTACACGCCCAAGTACATTATCATTCTGTGAGACTCTTGTTAAGTGGGGGAAGCACAGTAATGACAATCAATCAACTTTTCTTTTTGCAGCCCTCTGGTTTTTCATCCTGCAAACAAAAGGGATTTGATTTCAAGTTATGGCACAATTCTACTTGCATTTACAATCCATCAATCTGTGTACATGTCACACACCTTGTATAAAGCACATATCTCCTTCAAAAGATTTTTTAAAATGGCTGGCTGGTTTTTAGTACTCTGTAAAGCGAAGGTAGTTGAGTAAGAATAGAAAGGTAAACCCAAGATTGATTTGTAGTATTTTTAAATCAACCTACTCCTTGGAGTGCAATGGTTGGAATGAAACTGATGTAGCCCAGCTTATCCGTCTTCTTCCCATATAATGACAAGAGCTTGCTTCCTTCACTGCCTCTGGCACATTTCCATATGGCTTCCCAATCAACATTATGTTTTTTAGCACACTGTAAAAACGAAATGCTAAAACAAGTTCCAATACACAACCAAAGATTTAAAAAAAAAAAAAATTTGTATACTTACACTTGATCCAGCTTCTTCAGCATTAAAATTGTCATTAATCATACAAACAGCATACTCAACACGAATGTCAGAACTCTGAATCATGTTTTGAGCACATGCATGAACCTTGTTAGCCAAGCATTCTGGTGGACCATGTTGACACTCAAATTTGAAAGTATCGCCCCAAGGAGTGGTCTAGATGAAAATTAATAAAAAGTAATGCAAAACAATGACAGAATACTGTCACCAACTTTTCAGCTAATTTTCTTCTTACCTTTGCCTTGCCATATGGAATAAGCTGAATATTCATGGCTTCTGAAATTTGTTTGTAAGTAGGTAATAATTGAGTTAAAAGAAAGCTCCTAGAATCAGGGCAGAGTGCTTCATAGTAGACCTCCACTAACACTGGAAGAAGAGTCACGACAGTTGACAAACCATCCTCTGACACCTGCAAAAAACATAATGTAATTACTATACAATAGTGTACAATTAAAGTAGAAACAGACTGGGATAACTTTGGATTAAAAGAGGGACAATTAAAATTGTCAGAAAGTGATTTCTACAAACCTCAATTCTAGTCAGTGAGGGGGATTTAGTAGAATAGTATGTTCGACTAAATGTCCAGAAAACGATGAGGACAGAAGCAGCGAATAAAACTATTTTAAGCTTTGAAGCAGAATGGAATTTCCAAGACATGTTGAAAATGTGTACAAGTACAAGAGGGTTAGGCTACGTTTCAACCGAAAATCGGGTTGGTATCTCATACAAGTACGTGAATAAATAACAATTGTTTCACTTTGACATCTCTTCTAGAACGTAAAAATCAGTCAAGCATTTTTCAGTTGCAACGTATGCAAGTAATGACACAGAGTGTACATTGTGTGTGAAGCCACAGCACAGCAACAGCAGAAGACCTATCGATATATGTCGAGACGATCGAGTTGCAGTTCGAGACTATCGACTTCTGAACCAAAACAAATCCAACGCTCCAACGTTTCAAAGCGAAGCCGGTTTCAATTTTTAGGTTGCAAATTCATGAAGAAATTTGAAATCCATGTAGATTCATGAACTCAAAATGGAGATTTCTAAGGAAAATAGGGATCCTATTACTGAAGAATGTGTGGGAGATAACATTTTGAATACAATAGTTGCTAGGAACGTCGAAAGTACAAAGGTACTGAACATAGCCAAGAAAGAGTGCTTCATTTACTGCTGTACAGTGTTCCCGCAGGTAACAGCATACTTTGTTTCCCGTGTTTCACCGCTATTTTTTCGCATTTGTTTCAGCCTCCTGATATCCAAGATTTTAGTGTCATCAAACCAATCAGCCGAGGGGCATTTGGGTAAATGAACTATTAATATAATATACAACTATAATAAACTGTCCTCTAATGCCCTCTCCAATTGGCAAATGATGTGCATTTGCATTTTTCTGCTACCTCATGTGGAATACGTCCTTACCCATTTTTTGCCATATTCCCATGTTTCAGTGGTTTTATCACTGACTTTTGTTTTTGTAAATGTCTCCAGGAAAGTCTACTTGGGCTGTAAGAAGAATAACACAGATCAACTGTACGCCATCAAAGTTATGAAAAAGTCTGAAATGATTCACAAAAACATGGTTAGCCAAGGTATGTTGCACTGAACTTGCTATACATACCATTCAAACCACATTTCTTGTTTGCGACTATTCACCTCGTCTTTCCTGATCCAGTTGTTACAGAGCGAAACGCATTAGCCCTGTCAAGAAGTCCATTTTGTGTTCAACTTTTTTATTCTCTTCAAACAACTTCTAATATTTATTTGGTTGGTTCAAGATTTTGGTTGCCTTGTCGTAATTTTTTTTAAATCACTAAACTCCTCATTTCATTTAATTATTTATGTGTTTTTCAGGTAATGGAATATATGGTTGGTGGAGATTTAAAATCCCTTCTCAGTATGTATGGGTTTTTTGAAGAAGGAATGGCTGTATTTTACATTTCAGAAGTAGTTCTTGCTCTTCAATATCTTCATAGGTATGCTATGGTGTTTTGTGTGCTGTAATACTGTTACTTGCTCTAACATCATCACACTTTACCTTCCAGTCACGGTATCATTCATCGAGATTTGAAACCAGATAATTTACTCCTGTCTAGCCGGGGCCATGTTAAACTCACTGATTTTGGGCTTAGTCGTATTGATGTAAATAGAGGTAAAGTGTGGTGTCTGGAAGACCATTGTCTATTGACCATGAACCAAATATTTTAAATGATGAAATATGCATTATCATTAATAGTTCCTTGTTTTCTCAATAACTGTTCGATTTTCTAGATTTGGAAGTATCTGATTTAACGAAAGGTACGCCCAGTGCTTTACTGCGTACACCAGGGCAAATTCGTTCTCTCACATCTCATCTCTGTTTTGTAAGTACTCTCTTATTTTTGTATGAATTTTTACTTCTTTCAGTGTGACCATATCATGTTCAGGATAGCTTTCAATCCTCCAATGTGTTTTTATCAGGGCTCTGAAAATGGTTCAATATTTAGTGGAAATTCTAGTAAGGCTTCCATCATCTCTAATGATCAATCAGATGTATTCAGTCCATGTGGGGAGATAGAAGGAGACACGACCGCCACTACAGCATACAGTAAGCTCATTAAGTACTGCAGTTTTAATTTTAAAAGTTAACAGGAATAATACTTGTACCAATGTAGTGTTTTAAATTTACATATCTTTTAAATTGCTCAGACTTACTTACCTTTTCCTTTTATAGATGGAAGAGCTGGGGTGAAAGTAACACTCGGCTTTGAATGTGAGGGGCAAGACTCTGTATATGAACGAAAGTCACAGAAACGGTTGCACTTAGAATCCAATATTACTGGATCACCTACTATGGATCATACTGGTTAGAGGATTTTTGTTATTGTTTTTCTGAATGTATCAACGGTAATGGTAGTACATGTGTATTTTATTAATGTGAATGTATGATTTTCAGCTGCCACGGTTGTGAATAAAACTGAAAATGATAGTCATATATCAGGGATTGCTGCCTTCCATTCAGCTGACCATAGCTTTCATATCAAGTCCTTATCGTCTCACAGAGGACTTCTAGGAACTCTTAATGAAAGTGACGACAATGTTGGTGATCTGAGTGCCAATGGAAGCTTCCTTGGAAGCAGTTGCAATGGAAGTGGAGCACGGAAACAGGAACGGGAAGAAACTGATTCTGAGGATGAAGTCTCAACTAGTTTATCTTATCACACTTGTTGTAGCAGTGGTGCAGATTCATCTAGCAATAATTACAGTAATGGATTGAATTCAAGATGCGGAGTGTGCCTTTGTATGTCAAATACTAACTGTCTATATTTGTCTCATATTCTCATATATATCTTTTGCTGTGTAAACAAAAATATGCTTCTTGAATTATGTTTTATGAAATCTAAATTAACATTTAATTATAAAATATATTTTGTATTTTTCAGCAAGGGACTCATCTGCAGGAAGCCTCCACTTATCTCGATCAGCTCATCATATAACATCACCTACATCAAGATCCCCACAGACTCTTTTGCAAAAGCCTTGCTGTCTCTTGGGCAGAAGGAAGCGCAAACGTTTACCAGGAATATCGGATACGCGCTTGTACTCTCTTTCTGACCCAGCTCATACTGGTCTCACACAGGAAATTACATCACTACAACTGCTTGCAGAACCCCATCAGCCACAAAACCTATCCTCACCACCTACAGAGTCTAAGGGTGAAGATCTTTGTAAGGAGAGTACTCAGAAGCATGAATTTCCTACGTCGCATAAGAAAGCCCTTAATAGTCCTCTTAAAAGTGCTCTCAAAATCAGGTCAGATGTATCCCGTAGTTCAACTTGTATTTTACGCACAAGAGTACATATTATTTTAACATTTGACTTTTTCTTTAGATCACTATCAGATGAAGATCTTAGATGGGCTGGCATTGCAGATAAAACTGGAGCAGGTGTCATGTTTTCAACACCAGTAGCCATGCGGAAACCATTATGCAATTCAGATTCTACTAAACCTACCAAGATTACACGCTTTGAGTTACCTCCACTCCCTGAAAAGAAACCACCATCTTGTGCACCTGATGGACTTTTGAATGGTCATATATTGGTAAGAAGAAATTCCTTGTAATTGGCTATTCAATTTAACACTGCAACAATTGATATGATTCATGATTTTATTATGGTATGAGAGTAGTGAGGTATGTTCTAACTGTCTTATTTTGCTTTTAGGAGGACCCTCTCAGTCCTATTGCCACAACACCTTTCACAACTCCCTTCTCATCTCAGCAAACACCATTTCGAACTCCAAAGTCGGTACGGCGTGGAAAAGCTGCAAGTGATCAGCGTATTCTTGGAACACCAGATTATCTAGCACCAGAGTTGCTTCTTCGTCAAAAGCATGGTGGGAGTTTTACTGTGGCACATTTTGAATTAGTGAGAAACATAATTGTGCAGGTTCTGGAAGTATACTAAATTTTCTTCCCTCTCTCTCCCTCGCATTTCTTTCAACTTTAATGCATATTAAGGCTCTGGTGTTGATTGGTGGGCTCTTGGAATTTGTCTATATGAGTTCATGACTGGAATTCCACCTTTCAATGATGACACACCTCAAGCTGTTTTTCAAAATATTCTCAACAAAGGTGGGACTTTGTAGCACTGAGCATATTAGTTTTCAATTCATCAATTGCTTGTGACAATTACTTTCATTAAAACTTAAAAAAAATAACCTTTTTCAGATATTCCTTGGCCTGAAGGTGAAGAGCTTTTATCGAAGGAAGCAGTGACTGCAATTGAAACTATACTCACCTTAGATCCCAGTGCAAGACCTAATGGAGCTGATATACGTAAGATGGATCTCTTTAGTGCAATTGATTGGGACAATTTACTAAACACAGAAGCTCCCTTTATACCGCAGCCGGACAGCAGTACAGATACATGCTATTTTCAAGGTGAGATTTTACGTTTGCTGTTCAATATTGTGTACCCTGTATGATTTGACAAGTAATTCTTATGTTTCTCATAAAATTATTTCAGCTCGGAATATATTGCAACATTTGAATGTCTCCAGTTTTGAGTAAAACTTTTTCAGCAGTTAATGAAGAAACCAATCTCATGACACTGATGGGAGCAGCGTTTTCTATTGAATTCTGTGATTTGGGGTTTATTTGTTGTTTGGTCTGTTGTGTTATAGTTTTTTTACCTACCTAAGCCATAGGTACTCATAGCAAAGCAACAACATGCCAGTACTATTAGGAGAATGGAAAATAAATAGAACCGAATGCTCTTCGCTGTGAAGTTGAATTTGTGGTATCTTTTGGTTTTGCCGTTATTACTATACTTTTAATTATTTTAGTCATAACTGTGGTCTTCTTTTCTTTACTTGATGCTAAAATATTAAGAAGCTACACTATACACTATTATTGATCTTGATTTTTTCTGTCACATTGTTATTGTTAAGATGACACTGAATCCAAATTCGCATTAAGAATTTGCCTGTTTGTTTTGGAAGTCTGTAATTTAATGAACTGATCATGTTTCTGAGTCAGCCAATCAACTCCAGTTCCTCAAGGGATCTCAGCAATGTCACATCAACTTTTATAAATTGTATTTGTATGCTTGTACATCATTTCCTTTTCAACATAATGAAGTGTGTAGGAATGCTTTTCAATCCTGTTGAGAACACTTTTAAAATGAACGTGCCAATCATCATACTTTTATTTGTTTGAATTTCTTCAATTAATAAATATGTCATATCTTAACAGTCATACTATAGTTTTGCTATTCCCTTTCCTTCGTCTGTTCTTGTCATATGGCCAAAACGAGCCAAACTCAATCAATAAATATTTCATGGACTTGTTAAACAGCTTGGTAAATTAGCGAGCACTGCAAAACTGTTTGCAGCATAAGTATTATATGTGAATTATAGACAGGTCTTCAAATATCCACTTTGTACTCTACACTTTATTGTGTTTGTGTAAATCGTAAAATTGCAATAGTAGACACATCAAAATAAATTAAAATTATCAGTGAAATTATCTATGAGTATAAATATGGCTTTAAGTAAATCCCTCACTCCCATTCGATCTGAAGCTCTTGTCATTACATATCACATTTCAGTTATGGTATGTTCTTATTACACATCCTTCACAGTTCACTTTCAGCACTATGTTAAGAACATTTTGTATGTAAAACTTCCTCTTCCCTACTTTAACAAAAAAAAAAGAAGATGTTCATTAAACATGGTGTGTACGTTATCTACTTGCATTTTGCTGTTCCGTAAACCATCCTAAAAAATACTGTGATCAAAGAGCAAGTTACTGAAGAAAGGCACCTTCCATTCCTTCAAACTATTAAGTTCATAATCATATATACTAATTTACCATAATTACACGTTAGAAGTCTGTGACCAAAATTTGAGCCATTGACGCTGACTCCTGTGGGCGGCCACATGTGTCCCCACAACAGACCACACACACACACCGTCCTTCAGGGGTCATTGGCATCAGCAACAATTTCATGGGGGCTCTGGGCTCCCCGCAAATGGCACAATCACCGGGCTCTGGGCTCTGCTCTCTGCCCTTCATTCTACCAATGCATTACCATCAGATTCAAAAGAGAGCCGACGAAAAAAGAAAGAAAAGAAAACGCAGATGCCCTTCTCGATCGGGCACGAAATAAATAGCACGGTGGACAAATAGTTCAAATATCACAAATTGTGGAATATCGGCGCGTTTGCGTGCCCCGATATTACGTTTGGGTGGCGACGGCGACGAGATCCGGCCAGGCGGGGCGAGGCGAAGCGAGGCCGGTGCTTGGAGTCCGAGCTCGCAGGCAGGCTGCGTTGGCTGGGGCTGGGCCCTCGGGGAGGGGAAGTCCCGGGGCCACGGGCCGCGGCCTGCGGGCTGCGGACTGCTCTGCGCCAAGCTCCTCCCCGACATGTCCCCCCCCAGCCACGGGGCCCGACAAGGGGCCGCCATGACCATCCGGGTCAAGCCCAACTGCTCAGGGCTCAGGCCCGCCGCTACTTGAGGTTCTTGGTGATCCAGGGCATGAAGCTGGTCACCCTGGTGTACACGCCGGGGTACTGACCCTTGCCGCACCCGATGCCCCAGCTCACGATGCCCACCTGCGTCCAGCGGCCGTCGTTGACCATGAGGGGGCCGCCGCTGTCGCCCTGCGAACGGAAGGGGAGAGCGTGAGAGCAGGGCCCGGAGGGCGTCATGGTCACAGCCTGGCCACAGCCTGGTCACAGCCCGGCCGCAGCCCGGTCACAGCCTGGTCACAGCCTGGTCACAGCCTGGTCACAGCCTGGTCACATCCTGGCCACAGCCTGGTCACAGCCTGGTCACAGCCCGGCCGCAGCCCGGTCACAGTAGAGCCGCGGTACTCACGCTGCACGAGTCCCTGCTGGCCTGGCCCGCGCACAGGAAGGTGTCGATGATGCCGCCCGGCGCCGCGTTGCCGTACTTCTGACGGCACTCGGCGTTGGTCCACACGGGGATGTTGACCTCCTGCAGGACGGCGGGCTGCGGGCCGCCTGGCGGTGGGAAAGAGGTTTTTAGCCCCCTGCTGTGCTGCCGCGCTGCTGCCGCGCTTCTGCCGCGCACACGCCCACGTCCTCCCCCGCCCCCGGCCCCTACTTACTCTCGCGGAGGCTGCCCCAGCCGATGACGGTGGCCGTCTTGCCGGAGTACTGCTGGCCGCCGCTGCCGGGCATGCAGATGGGCCGGATGTCGTGCCGGTACTGCACGGGCGAGTCCAGCGTCAGGATGGCCACGTCGTTGTACTGCGGGGAGCGACACCAAACATAAACCATGAACAGTTTTTCTTTTGCGGTAACATTTTTTTTTCAGGTTCCGTATTTTTTAAGCACAGACATGGAGGGGGTCCTGGTGGAGTGCCAGGGGCAGCTTCTCGCCACCCCTACACCAACCCCCGTACTCACCAGAGTCCTCGAGTCGAAGCCGCGATGCCTGACCACCCTCTGGACCTTCTTCTCCACGTGCCGGGTCTCGGAGTTGGTCCTGATGTTGTGGTCGCCCAGCCGCACGGTCAGCCTGGCCACGTCCCACGAGCTCATGCTGCGGACAGACAGACAGACAGACAGTCAGTGACCCGGGCTCAGGCGGGGTGGGCGACGGCATGTGTGAGGGGAGGGAGGGTGCCTACTGGGCCACGCAGTGAGCCGCCGACAGGATGTGCGTCGAGTCGATGAGGGACCCCCCGCAGAACTGCCTTCCGTTGTTGAACAGCGCCGCCTGAACACAAACAGAGCAGGGCGTCAGTCGGGTCCGAGGCGAGGTCCGGCTCGGGGCGGGACGGCGGGGCGGCGGCTACTTACGATCCACGGCCACTCGCCGATGTCGGCGTTCTGCCCGCCCACGATCCTCTCCTGGTCCTGGTAGCCGTTCTTGGCGCCGCAGCTCGCGTCCATGGCCTCCGGTGCCGGCGTGGGGCCGGGCAGCACGGGGACGGGCGGCTTGGGGGTGGGCTTGGGCTTCGTCGGGGTGGGTTTGGCCGGCTGCGGCGGCCAGGGCGCCAGCGTCGGCGGCTTGGTGGCCGGAGGGTGGGTGGGCAGCGGCGGAGGCCAGTTGGGCGGGATGGCGGGCTGCGAGGGCGGCGCGGGCGGCCCGGGGGCCACTACGGGCTGCACGACCAGCGGCGGCCTCGGCTTCCTGGTCGTCGTCGTGGTGGGCTCGGTGGTGGCCACCATGGGCGGCTTGCTGGTGGGGACGCCCAGCATCGGCGGGTGGGTCGGCAGGGGCGGGTGGGTCAGCATCTCCGGGGGGTGCGTGGGCAGCGGGGGCGGCCAGTTGTCCGGGATGGGGTTGGGGTTGGACACGACGGGGTTGTCGGGCTGCGGGCTGGGCGCGGGCTGCGGCATCTGCGGCTCGGCGGGGGCCACGGGGATGACGGCGGGCGAGGAGACCACGCCCGGCGGCCTGGTCTGCGGCTCCACGCAGCACACGCCGAACATCTGGAGGCGGGCGGAGCGGAGAGGTGAGAGCGAGTGCGGGCGACGCGCCCGGGAGGTAGGCAGCGCGCGCGCGGCCGTGCGCGGCGGGGAGGGCGCTGCCGGGCGCTGCCCACCTCACCGCCACTATGGGGCCGCACTCACCTGTCTGCCGGCGTCGCCGAAGTAGCTGCACGTGTCGAAGACGCCCAGCACCCACGACTCCCAGGTGGAGAAGTCGGGCAGCTTGAAGTAGGGGTAGCACGAGCGGAAGCTGGTGCACTGGCCGAGCCGCCCCTGCGTGGTGAAGCAGGGCCCCACCACGCCCGGCAGCACGGACTGCCAGGCCCCGAGCTGGCGGCCCCCGCGGCCCGCCTGCACTGCGCCCCGGTCACTGTGGTCGTCCTTCAGGCCCCTGCCGCCGCGGGCCACGGCTGCAACAAGAACCACGTCGCTTTTATACCTGAGCCAGGAGTTCGGCAGGTGTTGGTAAGGTAGTGCCCGGTGCCCCTGGCCTCCCCGCCGGACTCGACATCTGTTCGAATGGCCAGCTGCCACTGTGCGGTAGGGCCCCAGTCTACAGTGCAGCCGCGGCGTGGGAGCGTCAGGCTTCAGGCGCGGCGGTGCCCCGCCCCACGATCGTCGGGATGCTGTGTGGACCCAGGTGCAATAGCGCCTCCCGCGGCGAGGGACCCCGGGGGGCCGCGGGGGGCGGCGGCGGCGGCGGCGGGGCCGAGACGGCCCGGAGCAGGAGCAGGGGGTCAACAACTTGACTGTTGCGCTTCATCAGGCACTGACATACCCGCCCGTCCCCACCGCTCCGCCACCGCTTTCCGCACTTGCTACCGGCAGGTCTTCCACCTCTCCGTCCACACGCCCGCCTGTCCGTCCGCACGTCCGTCCGTCTCTCCGCCTCTCCTCCATCCACAAATACATCGCACACTTCTTTGTCTGCTCGCCTTCCACCTTCTCTTTCTTGGACGGCCGTTCACCTCCGCGCTGTAGAGCCGGAGCGCCGGGCTGAGCTGGGCTGGGCTGGGCTGCGTGGGGCGTGGCGTGGCGGGGCGTGGCGCGGCGTGGCGAGAACGTGCCGACTGCCTGACGTATCGCGAGCGGAGAGGAGCTCAAGCGCTCGTACCGCGGAGCGGAGCGCAGAGCGTTGCTCCGGGCGCGGCAGCGGTGGCGGCGGCGGCGGCACGGGGATGGGGCGCGGGGCGGAGCACGGCGGGCATCGCGTGCAGCGGGGCGGGGACGGCGGGGACGGCCGGCCGGCGCCAGCAGCACCGCGTCAGCGACGCCAAGGAGGTCCTCGGGGCCCGGACCCGACCGGCCGCGGTGGGAAACGCTCCTCCTCCTCCTGCCTCATCCTGCAGCGCTAATGGCCGTACTACTACCGAGTCATCCCACCAACCCCCGGCGGCGGCAGCTGTCTCTGTCGAACCCGTGTAGGGGATGCTCCATAAGTGAGAGACCGTGTTCGGAATCGCTCTGCTGTGGTGTTTTCCGCGTCGCTTTTGTGAGCGGCAGAATGGGCTGCGCGGCGCGAATGCTTTGATAGCGCTCGTCAGAGCAAAGAGAGGACTGTCCGCGCTCGCAGCTCTGCTCTGCGGCGGCAGGCTGGGCTCGGCGGCTCCGCGGCTCCGCGGCGCCACACAGAGAGTACCCCTCTGCCTTGCTGACGGCACAAACGCGGGGTAACGAGGCACCGCGCCGCGTGTGTGGTCCGTTCAGTAATTACGTCACACACACACACATCGACACATGCGTTCAGAGGCCGTCAGAGACGGCGGCTTGCTTGTACAGACTACTCGCAGCCGCCGCGGAGACGGCTCGGAGCACGTCGTCGGCGTCGGCGTCAGCGTCAGCCCGTGTGGCGCCCGCGGCACCGAGCCACCCGCTTCGGACACGAGGCACGCCGATTTATATCGTACGCCCGAGCAGGAATGCCCGCACGGCTCTGCGGTGTGTGGGGGGGGGGGGGGGGGGGACAATACAAGCGAACACCGGCGGGCAGCTCCGGCACGGGCACACCCCGCACACGTACATGAACTCCCGGGGCAGCCGGCCCGGAGACACCCCTCCCCCCTCCTCCTCTCCCGGTCCAGGGTGTGCCGCCCCGCCGGCCTCTGGGCGCCGCCGGAGGAAATGTTTCAGAAATCTAACAAATTTTTCCAAAAATTTCAAATTAAAAATCAGAAAATTAAAAAAAAAAAGCTCCGAAAATTTCACAATTTTTTCCAAAATTTTCACTATTTTAACTACGGAAACCCTACCCCGGGGGACGCTCCGGGGAGATCGGTATCAGCAGTCCGGTCGGATTGTCGGAGGAGCTCTAAAAGACACGCGACATTCCCTCCGCCGGTATGCAAAATAACCGCGCGATCCGGGCGCGGCGGCGGCGGCGGTCCGTGGGCCGCGGTCCGCCGCTTGTCCGCCACAGAGCCGCCGGCGGACGGCCCGTTCCGTTGCCCCGCCTAACCCGTTGGCAAAACGTCGCTCTTCGCATGGCCTCGGCTTGGCGCCGCGCGGGGCCGGCTGTGTTTGATATGAGTCGAGACCAGGCCGCCGCCACGCCCCGCCCGACCAGCTCGGCCCGCCCCGGAGACGCCTTCCGCGCCGTCCCCATTTCCAGTGCAAAATAAAGACGGAGGGGAAGAAGAAAAAAAACAACAAAATGACCAAACTTTCACCACCGGCGGCGGGTCAGCGAGCTGGCCACTTCTGTGGCCACATCAGCCGGGCGGGAGTCGCCCGGGCCCCGGACGCCGGCATTCGCCGCACCCTCGCCCCTAATGAACGCGAGGGTTGTTGGAGGCGCGGTTCAGGGTCGTCTAAGAATTAGGTAACGCCGCCGTCTGCGCAAAAGCACACCGGCCGGTATAACGTGGCCGGCGGCGCGGCCCGGCGGAATGCGCGTGTGTAAGGCCCCCCCGCCCGCGCCCGCCCGGTCCGGATATGCCGGCATACCCGACCTAACGGGGGTTTGACCCAGGTCGTTGCCAAAAAAGAGCATTAGCACGTCGCCGTAGTAGTACGGCGGGGCGGGGCGGGCCCGGCGGGGGGCTGCCGCACCACAACACAGCAGGGCACGGCAGGACGGGTGGACAGGACCTGACGGGGCAGGAGGACGGCCCTGCCGCCGCCGCCGCCGCCGCCGCCGCCGCCGCCACCCGGCCGGGTTCGAGTCCTGCCCTACCCGTCCCGGTCCCGTGTTGTGGCGTCGTCGGAGCCGGCCGGCGCGGCGCCGCGCCAGGAGTGGGGGATGCCCGGGGCTGCCGATCCGAGCGACGCCGGGGCCGCGGCCAGCCACTCCGCACTCCACGCCCCTGACATTGACCGCTATCCCGACCACCCTTCCCCTCCACCTCCCTCTCCTCCGCGTCCTTCGCCATCTCGACCGCCGGCGTTCTCTCGACGTGACAAGCTTGGAGGCGTGAGGTGTGCGAGTGCGAGTGCGTGTGCGTGTGTGTGTGTATCGCTTAATGAAATCTCAGTCGACTTTTAGCTGGGATGGCGGATAGAGAGATGGAGAGAGAGAGAGAGAGAGAGAGAGAGAGAGAGAGAGAGAGAGAGAGAGAGGGGGGGGGGGATGCCGACGAACAGAGGCAGGGCTGCGTTCGTGTCGTGTAAGGCTCATCAGCTCAAACCCCAAATGTCATTCTTCCCTTGCGTCCTTTGATCATCGGCGCTGGCGCTGCAGCCGCTCCCACCCGGCACTCCGGCACTCCGGCACTCCGGCACTCCGGCACCGCACAGCGCACAGCCACCGTGTCTGCGTGTGTCCGGTGTCCGGGGGGGTTCGTGGCGGTGCCGCTGGCTAGGCCGAGGGCCGTGCAGCCGAGACGGGGCCCCGCACCAGTGAAAGTGACGGGGAGGGCGGCGGGGGCGTGTAAGGAGAGGGGAGGGGGGCTGATAAGTTGCGTAAGCCCTCCTCCCTCCCCCCCTCCTCCCGCGGACCGCGCCGTCAGCGACCGGCACTATGATATCTGTTAAAATCTTGGCGTAGCGCCTGGTGAGGTAGGCAACCCACGGCTCCTGCGTGCCGGCGTGTCGTGCGGGCCGGCCTACCCGGGCACTCGCAGGCGGCGCCCGGCTCGGGCAGCGCGGGGGTGACACGGACACGTAGAGCGCCTCGTAGAGAGCCCCGTAGAGCCCCTCGTCTCTCCAGCACCCGCGGAGGCCGCCCGGACTAGACTCCGCGGACGAGCTAGCCGACGCATGACTGGCCGCTGGACCGTGCGGCATTCGCAATCTGAAGCTGAAGTGTTTGGCTGCGTATCGCCGGTCGTAACGGTATTTAGCGTGTATGCGATGGCGTGTGTGTGAGGGAGAGAGAGAGAGAGGGGGGAGAGGGGGGGGGGGGGGTTGCTGCTGTATTGGCGCGCGCACACACACACTCGACGTACACGCTGCGCGCAAACATACGTGTATATATTTGCATACGCGTTTGAGCCCGATATGTTGTGCCAAAGGCGATAGAACGAGATTGGAGATAGACAGCGGGGAGAGACTGGGGCAACGCGAGAGAGAGAGAGAGAGAGAGAGAGAGAGAGAGACTGCTTGACGACAGATTTGGAGAAAGAGAAGGGGGCGGTCGGGGGCGGCGGTGGCCGGCGGTCGCGGGGTCTTGTCCTGTTGTTTACCCTTTCTCCGCAGCCACATCTATCCAGTTCCGGCGAGCGCCGCGGAAGAAGACCGCTCAACGTTTTTTTCTCTTCAGCGCCGCTGATTTCAAATAAAAACAAAACCAGAAGCAGTTTGCGGCGGCGGTGCCGGCGGCGAGATTGAAAGAGAAAATGGGGACGTAAAATGTAGGTTACTACCCCCATAACCGGTCCTGAACGGAAGTGGGGAGGGAGGGGGGGTATCCAAACACTGCTGTAAGGCCGGAAACGCGGGGCAATCGCGACGCAGAAGCGACGGGTAGAGAAGCCACGACGACGAGAGCGAGGCATAAAAGCGTTGTTTTGCCGCTGTAAGTTCGCTGCGCTCCGTCGTTGGCCTCCTCTCCGCTCACTTGCAGCCGTCCGGGGTGACCGCCGACATCCTGGTGCGAGACGCCGCCGCCGCGCCACAGGTCCTCCAGATCCGCCAGGCCTTCCAGACCGTCGTGGCGGCGGCGGCGGCGGCGGCCCCCTGCAGCCGGTCACAGCCGGGCACGCGGCTCGGGCCCGTGAGTCATCGGCGTGAATACCAACACGCGGCGCGGCGGCGCGCTTTCGCTGATTGGACAGCAGGCCGCGGGCGGCCGCGAGCCCCGGCCCGGGGGGGCCACCCTCGACGCCGCGGGCCAACTCCGCGCCGCGCCACGCGCCAGGCAACAGCGCAGTCCGCTCGGCTCGTGCCGCGGTGCCGGACCCCCGTGCCCCACCGCGAGTGCTGTGTATAGCCGCCGATGACAATCTCCACCCTCTCTCTCTGTCTCTCTCTCTGTCTCTCTCTCTGTCTCTCTCTGCTCTCTCTCTCTCTCTCTCTCTCTCTCTCTCTCTCTCTCTCTTCCCACCGCTTGGAGAGGCTTGGGGTTTGCGTGGGGGGGGGGGGAGATCGGCGATCGCTGATCGAGTTCCTCGGATTGGCGCGGCAGGCGGCAGGGCGGGCAGGGCTGTGGGCTGCGCCGGCTGCGCCCGGTGGCTCCCTGCCCGCACTGCCCGCCCTGCACCGGGACCGGCAGATGAGGCCGGGATGTCGGCAGGACTGGTTTCCCCCCTCAGGAAATGGCGATGTACGGCGGGGCGGCGTCAATACCCCCGAGCCTGTGCGGGGGACGGGCCGCCGGAGGGGCCGCGCCGGTCAGAGACCTCTCGCACGTCCGAAACAGTAACAACACAACAGCGACAGCTTAACGTTCAATTTGAAACTCGCGCCGCAGAGAAGACGGCAATTTCAGGGGGACGGCAAGGGGAGGAGGGGAGGCGGCCTCAAAGTCAGAAGCTCGCCCTCGTAAACACGCATTTACAATTGGTCCTCCCTTAAGCGGGCCGCTCACGGGGGTCATTGACACTGAACGCTTAGCCGCTACACTCACCCGCGGACTCGACGACGACGGCGTCCTCGGTGACCCAGGTGAGGGGGTCGTCGTGATCCTGGCCGTCCTGGGCGGCGGCGCGCACGGCCGGCGCCAGCAGCACGGCCAGCAGCGCGGCGCACACCAAGGCCGTCGCGCGCATGGTGGTGGCGCTACCGCGTCGCCGCGTCACTCCGGGTCGCGGACACTGGCACTCGGACACTGTCTCTCCCCGATGGTGTCGGCGGCGGCGGCGGTGCGGTCAGAGGCGCGAGGCGTTCGGCACCCGGCTCAGGCGTGAGCACCGCGCGGCGTGGCGTGGCGTGGCGTGGCGTGTCGGGCAGCACCGCGACCGCCACCGCTCGCAGTGTGTGTTGGCGGGGTTAAGGACTGATCGCGACTGGTGCCGTGCTGTGCCAAGCCTGCCAAGCAGCGGCAACAAGAAGAAGCGGTGGAAGAAGAAGGG
The DNA here is from genome assembly GCA_026979955.1 of Megalurothrips usitatus. Lineage (NCBI taxonomy): Eukaryota > Metazoa > Arthropoda > Insecta > Thysanoptera > Thripidae > Megalurothrips > Megalurothrips usitatus. The sequence continues at coordinate 349,345 of CM049600.1, read as the reverse complement.
GGGCCCAAGGGGCGCGGTGCGGCCAGGGGCGCGGGGAGCGGCGGGGGCAGCGGGCGGGGCGGGGCGGGGCGGGGCAGTCACCACACGCTCCCCGCGGGACGGGACGGGCGGGACGGGTTGGGGTACGGGACGGGACGGGACGGGACGGGGGGTACGGCACGGCACGGGGTACGAGAGACGAGGCGGAGGGGCCGGTGGCCGGTGGGGGCGCGGGTGGAGCGGCGAGAGGCCGAGAATGCGGGGAAGAGGAAACAGTCGGCCGATCTCCGCTGCTCCCGTCCTGCACCGCGTCCGCGAACAAAGGACTCATCACCTGTGTACGCGTCCCCGCGCCAGGCCAGGAAACCGTTATTACATATCCTGGAGGATTGCCTCCCGCCCCCCCCCCTCTCTGTCTCTCTCTCTCTCTGTCTCTCTCGCTCTGCCAATAAAAATAAGGGGAGCTCGGATTTTTATAAAAATGGCCAAGAGGCCTGAGACTCCGTGTGTAAATACATTGAGTGTGGGGTGCGAGTGGATTGGTTCGAACCCGTCCTTGTTGCCGATGGAGAGGAGGTGGGGAGAGAGGGGGGGGGGGGGGGGGGAGGGCTGCCGGGCTTCGAATGCCCCCGTCTTGGGGCAGATCGGCGGCGGGACAACCGTTAGATCGAGTCGTCGAGACTACTGCTCCATTTTTCGCAAGTCTAGAGCAAGCGCGCGCGTGTGTGAGTGTGTGTGTGTGTGTGTGTGCGACAGAGGGAGCGGCGGAGCAGCGGGAGGGAGGGAGATGGAGGGCTGACACGATGCGCGACGCGCGCAAAAACACGTTTAATTAATTCGGCGAAATCTGGTTTTGGAGCGCGTCACAAAGAGTGTGCTCGTCCCGGCGGCTGGAGAAGGGGAGGGGGGGGGGGGGACACTTGGGGGCAGGGACCTCGCCTTCGCCGCGGAGCCCGCTGGGGCCCCTCACCCGCCCGGCTCCAGCCCGCTCCAGCCCGCTCTCCAGCAGGGGGATCTCCGGCCTCCGCTCCGCGGCCAGCCTCCAGCGCCTGATAAGGTGGGTGCAGAGCCGCGGCCCCGGAGGTGCCCGGAGGCGGCCGGAGGCGGCCGGGGGCGGCCGGGGGCTCTGGCGGGGTGTCCTGATCCTGGTCCAGCTCCACAAGTCCTCGGCGGCGGCGGGCGGCGCTGCGTGTGCCACCGGCGTTGAGGTCCCTGTCAGTTCCTGGCCGCACGCGGCAGTCCCCCCCCCCCTCTTGCCCGCCGTCGTCTGCCCACGCGCCAACGCCGCGCGGGGCCTCCGCCTGGCCTCCGGCGGCCGGCCGGCCGCGGCCGAGGCGCCGTTCCCAATCGCTCCGCCGGCCCTCTTCATTTGCGCATGACTCATGTATAAATGTCCGCCGGCGGCGGCGAGGCGGCGAGGCGACGAGGCGGGCCGCCACGACGAACGTGCGGCCGCCGCCGCGGAATTCGCGCGCCGCCGCCGTTTAGCCAGCACACAGCCAGTGTCAACACCCGCCGGTGAAAGTTTTACGTGCGGTGGAAATCTAGGAATCGAAACAGCCACATGTGTCATGCACTCCTCCTCCTCCTCCTCCTCCTCCTCCTCCTCCTCCTCCTCCTCCTCCTCCCCTCCTCCTCCTCCTCCTCCTCCTCCTCCTCCTCCTCCTCCTCCTCCTCCTCCTCCTCCTCCTCCTCCTCCTCCTCCTCCTCCTCCTCCTCCTCCTCCTCCACCACCACCGCCGCCGCCTCGGGTTTTTGCATTTCTCACCTCCTTCATCACCGCCACCGCCGCCACGTTACCGTCACACACAGGACACGGCCCACTTGGTGCCCCAAACAATGGACCGGTGTCGGGGCCCCGAGGGGGAGGGGGGGGGGGAGGCGCCGGAGCTTTGGGCCCGCCGCCAGGTCCGCCAGCGAGACGCCTCTAATAGCTACACTGCACGACGCGGACGCCGCGGACGCGACGGTCGCGCGGACACCGGCACCGGCCAACGGTTAGCGTTTGAAAAAATGGCTGCAAGATGTCATGGAGGCGGGGGCAGCCTGCCCCTGCGCGCCCGAGAGCAGGAGCGCGAAAAACGAAAGAAAAAAGTTTGCGATTGCCGTGGGGACGTCACACACTGTGGAAGCACCATATCCGTCCCTGTTTTTACTTGTGCGTCGAATGTCGATGAATGTGTCGTCAAACTCCCTCCCCCCCCCCCCCTCTCTCTCTCTCTCTCTCTCTCTCTCTCTCTCTCTCTCTCTCTCTCTCTCTCTCACATACACACACACACACTCACTGAAAGAAATGGGGAGGTGGGCGTGAGAGACAGAGACGCCGTCCTCCGTTTCCGGCCGTCGCGTCTCCGGTTTGACCCGAAAACTCTTGCGTTTTGTCACCCCCGGGGATTATCCACCGGACCGGAGGGGGGGCAGCAGGTGCAGGGCGGGGACGTGTGTGTGAGTCGTGTGTGTGAGTCGTGTGTGTGTGTGCCCCGGCGGCACGTGCGGTTTTCCCATGGTCCCGCGCGCCTCACATCTCGCCCCTCACATCCCTCTAGCCGCGCCGCGCTAGCCCCGGTCCAGGCCACCGAGAGGGAAAGTGGCAGCGTGCGGCGGCCCTTTGACGCCCACGCCCTCCGGCCCTCCCCGGACCTCCCCGGACCTCCCCGGCCCTACCCGGCCCTTCTCCGCGGACACTTCTCCGACCCAAAACGAAAGTGCCCGCGATTTTCGATGTATTTGCTTCTGCGAAAATCCCCCCCTCCTCTCCTCCTCTCCTCCTCTCCTCGCCCGATCCGCCCCGTCCGTGATTCATACACGAATCTAGTTTTCGACAAGCGGGCCAACGGCTCCGCCGCCTTTAGATCGGGTCACAGATCCAACTCTCAGACGACGACGCGCGCTCATTTTTACTCCTTTTGTGATTTTCGTTTTTCTGGTTTTTTTCTTTCGTTTTTCTTTCTCTGCCGTCCGGCGGGAGCAGACGTCGCGGACAGTGGATGGCGAACGGCGGCGGAGGGGAACCTGCCTCAACATCGAGACGGCGCTGCGGCGATTGCCTCAGCGCCGTTATTCCCTCCTTTTACGTTATATTTTTGACAAGAAATATAAATGCGGGGAGGGGGGGGGAGGGGTATGAGTTTCAGATTTCATGCTTGTCAAATTGTTGAAAATGTTGCATCAATGATTGTTTTGTCGTGTGCGGTCGTGTGCGCAGGATCCGGGCACCCATTTCGTTGGCTTCAATTTTTGCGTCTTAAACCACATAAAGGCGGCGGTGGCAGCATCTGGAACGGAGACAGATGGATTGGAGGGGGGGGGGGGGGGAGCAGTTGCCTTTGCCTTCTCTCGCCGGGCGTTCCTGTTATTTATTTCATTTGGGACCGGAGAAAACCGCCCGAAATATACACAGTTGAGGAAGTCCACGGGTTTCGGAAACGTTCGGAGGAGACTACAGGGAACAATGGCAGGTATTTTAAAAGATCTATTATAATATTATACTATTAGGGGATTTAAAAAAATATTGAGAGAGGGAGAGAGAGGGAGAGAAAGAGCGAGAAAGAGAGAGTGTGTGTGTGTGTGTATAAAAGCAGCTTGGCAAATCACGTAGAATTTCAAGACTTCGCGGTTTATCGCTTCTCTGTGATGACAGGAATCTGGAGCGCTGCTCGCTGGAGCGCCGGCCGCTGGAGGCCGCTGGAGGCCGCTGGAGGCCGCTGGAGGCTGCTGGAGGCTCTGCAGGCGGCGGCGCGGCAGGTCCGGGGCCGGCGTCAGGTGGTCGTGAACTTGAACTACCGACGGAGACGGCTGGGGGGGGGGGGGGGGGAGCTGCGCTGGGCTGCGGGCGACCTTCAGGCTGCCGCGGGTGCTGCTGAAGCTTGACCGCATCCTCATCCCTCATGATGCAGCTGCAACTCCTTCTTCTTCTCTCTCTCTCTCTCTCTCTCTCTCTCTCTCTCTCTCTCTCTCTCTCTTTCTCCCTTTCTCTCCCCTCGTCCCTCCCCCATCAGCTCCCTCACGACACGGCGACGCGGCAACAAACACCAGCCCCCCCCCCCAAAAAAAAACTGGATATGAACAAATCACACGCCGTGCCATAAATACCGTGTTTTTAAGGAGGCTTTGCTCAAGGACCGCAGGGGTGTTCATTTTATGCCCCGAAAAAGGATGTACGCAGCCAGAGGGGCCCATACTCTGGACCCCTCGGGGGGCCGCGCATAAATTAGCAGACCTCTCTCTCTCTCTCTCTCTCTCTCTCTCTCTCTCTCTCTCTCTCTCTCTCTCTCTCTCTCCGGGCTGTCACCGGGCAGAACGAGACATGAACTGAGGCCGAGCCACGCCACCACATCGGATTCGCGCGGAGCCGAGGCGAGCTGAGCTGGGTCTTTTAGGCCTGGAGTGCGAGTCGGGTCGGGCGGGAACAGGTTTTCTTGCAGCAGACGGGGCCAGCTGGAGTCGTGGCCGCGTGGAGTGGGAAGGGTGGCAGGGAGGGAGAGCGGCGCCGCCCGGCCGCCCGGCCCGAGCACCGCCTTGCAAAAACCCGCGCCCCGCGATTCACCGACTGGTCCGAAATTCCGTTCGGATTCGGTCAGATTCCGGTCAAGATTCGTAAAAATTTAGTCCGCGTTATTTCGGGCGGCCCCGCCCGGTCACTGCCCGACTGCGCCGGGGAGGCGGGGAGGAGAGGGACGGGGGAGGGGGGGGGGGTGCTCCTAGCACTGTGTAGGAACCTGAGCAGCAGCTTCCCCTCCCCCCGGGTCTCTGTCACTGTGTCGGGAAGGGTCGACCGGGAGGGCTCGGCGCCGCTGGTCCCGCCCGGGCCGCAGGACGCCGATCAGGACGCCGTGCGGGGTAGGCGACGTCGCGGCGGCCCCGCGCGGCGGGCTGGCCTAGCTTTGGCTGGCAGGCGGCCGGCGGAGCACAGAGCACAGCCAGTGCGGCCGTGGCGGCTCGCCTCGCCTCAGGTGCTCATGCCTCTGCGAGCCCCCGGGGCAAACTTCGAGAGCAAACGGCGAAATAGCACGGTAAGTGTTTGTCGAGCGGCGAGCGGCCCCCCTGCCCCCCCCCCCCCCCCCAACATCGCGGTCCCTCGCGACCGTGACCATGACCGCCGTCGCCGTGCCCGTGCCGCGTAGGCGTCGCGGGGGCAGCCGGCCGGCGGCGAGGGCGCGGCGCAGCGCCTCTCGGCGCCGACCCTCCCCGCCGTCGTCGAGCCGTCCGACCCGAGAGAAAAAAAATACGTATAAAAATAATGAGATGTAATGTCGCTAACGAGTGACTGGCCGGAGCGCGGCGCGTGGGCACTGAGGGACGGCCCCGAGGCCCCCACAGCCCCCCCCCCCCCCCCTCGGGGCGCCGTCCGCCACCACGCCCCGCGTTACCGAGCCGCCACGGACGGAGCACGACCCGGGGCCCACCACCACCGCTATATAAGCCCCCACAGGCTCCGTTCGTCCCCAATTGGAATGCCTCGGATTAATTGCTGGAATTTTCCCCCGAAATATTATTGCGCGCCGTGGATCTGCTTGACGGCCCGTCGGCCGGGGGGCCCCCGGAGCCCCCGGGCCCCCGGAGCCCGCCGGACCACGCCGGGCCCCGCACTCCGCAGCACGTCGACAGCCCGACCCACGTAACTCGAGCAGCGGGCCGGCGGCACACCGGGGCCACATGGGCCTCGGGGGGTCACGTCCGCGAATGTCGTGCCGGCCTCGTCCGGTGTGCACACACAACCTGCCGTGGTCGATGCGGTGGCGGTGGACGCGGCAGCGGCGAAGGGAGGCGAAGCGAAGGGTCGTGCTTCGTGTGTCCTGCGGAGCGGTGCGGAAGCATCGGCCGGCCGCGCCGCCGGCCCCGCCCGTGCCGCCCGCCAGCCTGCGCCTCGGCCGGCCAGCCACGCCGGCCCGCCCGCCAGGCGCGTACGATGGGCTGCCTACACACCCGGCGGCCCCCGACGCCCCGCACCGCACCGGGGAGCGGAGCAGACGTACATCACCATGAGCTGACTTTAACAGAACAACTCGGCGATATTTAGTAGTGAATTTGAAAGTAATTTTAGTGTTGTATTCTGTTATGTTTTTGAAAGGATGTTTAATGGCCAGAAGGAGCCCCCGTGGGCCCCGCAGAGAAGGAGCCCCCGTGGGCCCCGCAGCACCCCGCGGCCATGCGCCAAGTGTTATTATTGTCGAAACCGGCTCTAACAAAAGCGTCGCTCGTAAAAATAAATAAATCATGTTTGCATAAATTTTTGGGTATGGAACAAAATTGAAAGACGTTAATGTCCGATAGGTAAGTGCTGGCCTTTTCAGTTAGAAGCTCAACTATTTTGTCTTAACGTCAGAACGCATAATACTGTGGTTGATCCGAACGGAAATAGTATTGGCATTGCCGCCTTCCCTCGCCTCCTTATAAAATCCTACCGTCGTTCACTTGAGGTAAATGAGGCCTTGTGTGCGCTCCTATATAGCCGCGCTCGGCCCGTAAGTGCCTGGATTGTGGACGAAAGTCCAGCGGCGCGTCCCAGCCAGCCCCGGGGCCGGGCCACCACCAATGTAGCCGCCGGGGCGGCAGCGGGCTAGCGGGCCCAGCAGGCAGGCAGACACACTAACACAGCATGATTGCCTTGTTTGCCGGCCACAGTTGTTGACGGGGGCGACACGGGCACGACGACGCGGGCCCCCGGCCGCTTTTAGGAGGCCGCCGTCGTCGCCGTCACCGTCGCGGGGATGGACACGAGCACGGCGCTGGTGCCATCCTCGGCCCTGGGGCCGCCCGCCCTCTGGCTGGGCTGCCGCCCGCTGCACGACGGCGGCCTCCTCCGCAAGGACCGCGTCGGCGAGGCTGCCGTCAGGGCCGCGGTGAGTGCGGCGGGGGAGTGACGAGGGTGGAAGCCGGGAACGTCAGTTCACAGCCAGGTCCTCGAGGGAACTAAATAGCAAGAATTAAGGAAAAGAAAACGAAAATCATTCCACCCTCAATTTAGGCTTGCCTGCAATGGCATGGCTGAAAATCAGGGTTGAGATGACATTTCGCTGGTCGCTCTTTTGGATACGTGTCATTTCCCCCGATGGCTAGATTTACTCAGATTCGCACTCGTGGCGGCACTCCGCCTTGGCAGCCAGGCCGAGCCACCTCACCTCGTCCCCCCTTATCGTTCGGGGCCTGTGGGACGCGCGGCCGACGTGGGCTAACACGGCCCGGCCTGCCCGCCTACAAGTCCGTCACGCCACGATACGCCACGCCGTGCCGCGCCACTCCGCCCACGCCTGTCTTTATAGAGCGCCGGGCGGGCGGCGCGAACGCGGTGAAAGTTGCCACTTACACGCCTCGGCTACAAAAAAAAAACACTGCGAGAGTTGTCACTATTTTTTTGTTTTGTTTTGCCGATAACGTTTCATGAAAACTCGGGAGCCGCGACGGCGACGGCATGGAGCGGACTGATACGCGCGGTCAGCGCCCTGCGGGGTGCGGGGGCGGCGGGGGCTGTCCGCCAACCACAAGTGCGGGGGTCACGTTGGCGTCCTCCCGGGCCGCAGATGCCGCCCCACCTGCACCTGCACGGCTGCGAGCGGACGCCGCCGTACCCGCCGCGGCCGGACATGGCGGCGGCCGACAGGGAGGCCAGCTGGCGGCGGATGCTGCACCAGAGGCGGACGCACTGCTCGTGGATAGCGCCCGCGCAGCGCGCCGAGACCGACGCCTTCTACATGGTGGGCCCCAGGGCCGCGGCCAGGACCGGGCCCGGGGGGCGGGGTCACCGGCGGGACTTAGGAGGCGCATAAATGTGATGAGGTGCCGCCGGGGCCCCCGCCCCGCGCAGGGAACGCGTGCGCCGCCCCTCACCCGTGTCGGCCGTGCTCGGCCCGCGCCTGTGCCACGGGTGCCACGGGTGGCGTGATTTACGGAGCGGTCCGGCCGGGCGCTTTGGTTCGCTTTGCCTCGCTCATGTCTCACTGGCTTTGGCTGCCCCGGCGCGGCCCCCGGCGTGGCCCCGGCCCCGACCCGCGTCCCGCAGCTCTGCCAGCAGCACCGCGACCAGCTCCGCGACCACTCGGGCCGGCTGCACCCCCTGGACTTCTTCGACGTGGCGGACCGTCCGTTCCACTGCCCCGCCGACCTGTTCACGTCAGTACTGCCGGCGGGTCAGAGGGTGGCGGCCGCCGCCGACGGCTTGACGCCCTCCCTCCTAACCTAACCTACCCCCCCCCCTCTCCAGGACGTACCGGCGCTACCCCGTCTCGTTCACGCGCTACCGGCAGCCGCAGGCACAGCCCCTCACGTTCGGCCGCACCATCGACGTCCCGCCGCTGCCGGCCCGGTCCCTGGTCGGCGACTACAGCCCGTACTCGGACACGCAGTGGAAGGGCCAGTCCAAGGCCATGTTCACGTAGTAAACTCGGCGCGGCCGCCCGCCCGCCCCCCACCACCCCGGCCCGCGGCCAGTCCATGTCCTTTCTCGGCCAGCGCTGTTGACGATGCTGGACGCTGACCTTAACGACTCGGTCCAGGAGTGACCCCCCACGATGCGCGCGCACACACACACACACACACGGAATGTGGGGCCGCGGCGGGAGGACAGATCACGACGATGCTTGAGCGGGGCGGATGTGCATGACGTGATCCTGGTCTCGGAGGGGATCACGGCCTACACCGTGTGGCCGCGGCCGACGAGAGAGCCGTCGCGGCGTCCCTCGCAGCACGTGCCTCCCATTGGCATTGGACAACCGTGGATCACGAGATTGTAGGGAGGGTTGGAGGGAGGGGGGGGGGATCCTTTGATGTATCGTTGTCCTGCCCAGAGGTTAAGCCCTTGTCAGGGTGGGGTGGGGCACGGAGGGGGAGGGGGGATACTACGGGAACAGCCAGCCGGGGTCGGGGGCAGGCGGGCGGAGGACGGCGCGGCGGCAAGTGGGGCGGGGGCCGCCGGGGGCCGACGGGGGCCGCCGGGGGCCGGCGCGGGCCCGTGCTGCGGTCGGCGGGCCCGGGCCTCAGTCGCGACTGGAGTTCCCGCGGAGAGAAGAGAAGAGGACAGTAGTGGTGTCCCGCTCCTCTGCGCGCATAGGTAAGTGTGCAGTGGTGTGCCGCGCGGATAGACGTAGTAGTGCAGTGGTGTGCCGCGCGGATAGACGTAGCAGTGCAGTGGTGTGCCGCGCGGATAGACGAAGCAGTGCAGTGGTGTGCCGCGCGGATAGACGTAGCAGTGCGGTGGTGTGCCGCGCGGGTAGACGTAGCAGCACTTGCTGAGGGAAGAGGAGGGGCGAAAGTTTGGAGAGGAAAGGGGAAACGCACGAAAGAGGGGGAAATGGCCGGAAAAACTGAAGTAGTCGGGCCGCCCCCACCTGTTCTAAATCGTCTTGACGTCCGCATGATCGTTGCACGGAAAAACCCCGCCGCCGCTGGCTCGGCGCGTGCAGCCTAGACTGCCCCGGGAGCGCCTGCCGGGTAGGCCGCCGCGGCTGGCTCGCGCACGCGTGTCGTGCGGGCCGGCCTACCCCGGCATTCGCAGGCGCTCCGTGGCCGTCGGCGTCGGCGCTTCGCACGCGCTTGATGGACGACGCGTCAGCCCGTGCCGGAGCACATCACGGACGTGGCGGCACCTCTGTGATGGTGGCCGTCGAGCGTTTTGTCTGTCACCGCGCCGGCCCGGTGAGGCGCGGGGCACACAGTACATGTGTTGTCCCCGAGGACAGGACGCTGGTCCGCCGCGGAGTCGAGTGGGTGTGACGGTGTGACCGGCGCGGGGCCCCCGCGACACGCACAGAGACCCGCCATTCCGGTCGGGCATCGTGTCGTCTCTCGCGAGCCGTGCAATTTCCGCCGGCTTGATTGCCAGCCGGGAAGACTCGTATCAACGGACAGAAGTTTGCGGAGCAAAACTGTGTGGCCGAGCATGACCACTGACCACGCGTGCCTCGGACACAGGCGGGCACAGCAGCCCCCCCCCCCCCCCCCCCGGGCGGAATGTCATCTCTTGGCTAAACTTCGAAAACAGTCAAGGCAACGGCGCCCCACCCACTGAGCCCCTCCTGTTCTAGCATTTCGAGATGGCGCGGTGCTCGGCCGGTCTGCTGCTGACGGGGGTGCTGGCGCTGGCCGCCCTCGCCGCCGCCCACAAGTACCATACCGGCAGCTGCCCCACCTACACGCCCCTCAAGGACTTCGACATGAACAAGGTGGGTGACTCTGTTCTCCGGACGCCGCGGCCGATTGAGTGACGCCGAGTGACACGACACACCCGTCGGCCCCTTGCAGTTCCTCGGAGACTGGTACGTGTACCAGAAGACGGACTCGTCGGACAAGTGCCTGGTCAACAACTACGCGCTGGACCCGGAGAAGCCGGGCGTGTACAAGCTGGAGCAGTCCAGCGTGCACCCCGTGCTGGGCCTGACGTCCCGCGACGGCCGCTGGCGGTACAACGGCGAGCTCAGCCTGCGCCCGAACGCCACCAGCAAGGCTGACCTGCAGGTCAAGTACTCCCTGAGTAAGTACCTCGCCCCCACTCCACCCGGCCCCCGGCCCGCCCCCGGCCCGCCCCCGGCCCGCCCCCGGCCCGCCCCCGGCCCGCCCCCGGCCCAGCCCGATCTGATGCGCCGCGTCGCCTCTCCAGACCCCGGGACCGCGGTGTACGCCATCCTTCTGACGGACTACGACAACTTCGCGGCCGTCGTCTCCTGCCAGGACCTCCCCATCGGCTACCGCGTCTCCGCGACCGTCCTCTCCCGCAAGCCGACGCTCGACGCCAAGCTCGCCGAGAAGGTGAGTGCCGCGCGGGTCGCGAGCCGCCGCCGCCGCCGTGCCGGGTACCGGGTAGCGAACGGTGGCCTTCAAGTCGTCTCATACGCCCGCAGGCACGCGAGGCCCTCGCCAAGAACAACATGGAGACCGAGTCCCTGAGCGTGCTGGTGCAGGGAGAGGCCGACTGCAAGCCCCCGAACCCCGGAGAGGGCTTCCACGGCGCCGTGCACCGCGCCGGCGACGCCATTAACCAGGGCGTGCAGGCGGTCAAGGACGGCGCCATCAAGCTTTACAACAAGGTACGAGAAAGGTTCCGTGTTCGCGGGTCGTGGGGAAGCCCACCCGGCCGGGGACAGTTCTGTTCTGTGTGACACTCGTGTTGGATGATTTTGGTTCCAGGTGCGGGGCAACGGAAGTGCTGAGAGCATGGAGGGTGTCGTCGGAAACTACACGGTCGGCTCTGACAAGGACGCGGAGTGGCTGCCCTGAGCAGTCCGGGGGAGATGAGGGACGAGGGAGCGTAAATAGAAAGTCTGATCAAGTATTTCCCTTTGTGAAGACCCGAAACAAAACTTTGTCACCTCACGGCTAGTGTGAAACTTTCACTACTGTGTATCTTAATTTAAAAAAATCAAGAATCTGCTCCAGCACTTGGCACCATAAGAAGCCCGCAGGTATAAATAAAAGACAATTTTTATGGGATTTTTGTTTATTTACTTTATTTAATCACAACTTGAAAAATGATTAAATGTATCTTACAGTGATGTTGGCACACAGAAACTGAAAAGGTACAGAAAGTGGAAGAATACGAAGACAATACTTAATAGATCAATGTTCAGAAGAAAAAAGATTGTGGAATAAGCATTGGCACAGAGACCAGACATCGTAAACAATTTAATAATCAAAAACTCAGTCAGAACCCCCTGCTTGCTGTGTCTCTTACATATATTATGGTAACAACAAATACTTGAATAATTGCATGATGCTTAAACACCATCAGATAAAAACTATAAAGAAAAACAATGACTTTCTCATTCTACCTCCCATATGGCACATGTTTTCTAGGAAAACAAAGAATCACAATGTGTTGTTAATACAAATAAAAAAGATGAGAATATCACACTTTTCTCAAGTAAAACTTGTGCAAAAAGAATATCAACACTTCTGACTAGGGAACAAATAAAAAACAAACAAATACACCTAAGCTAACTGCTAACAAATGCCAAAATGAAGGGAGGTTCAGATTAATTAATCAAAGTGGTAAACAATATCTGACATTACCCTACAATGGCATATGATAAAAAAGCAAACATAACAATGGTGAGGAATAATAACAGCTTCAGTATAAATTGCCAATACACCCTAATTAAATAATACAGTAGACAACCCTACCTGAAACACAAACAAAACCAGATAACAATATAACATTCCATGCTGATAGATAAAAATGACCCAATCATTAACCAATTAGTAAATTGTGAGAGCTCACAGTAGAACTACACTTACAATAATATTGTGATAATGTTCCTCAAAACTTCAATGGATTTAGCAAAACAGATTACCACAGTTGTTAATCAACTTACTTTGAATACCACACTGGAATGTCAAAGGCAGTTTTGTACAGTAGTTGCATTTTGAGCACAATAAAGACTAGACAAGTAAAGCAAAGAAAAAAATGAAAGAAAAAAGGCACAGACATGAAATGACATGCATAAAGTAAACAAAAAAATTGTATGCTGTGCCACAGTTTTACAATGGTAAAAAGTTAACCAAGAACTCTTTTCATGTGATTTCACAAGGTGAGGTCTTGTGTAGATGCAATTGTAGCTTCAATTAGCAGTCCAAAGTCGAGCTCAGCAAGACTTGCTAAAACAGAAAACATTTAGACCCCATTAATAATTTTCATTGGTTTTAAAATCAGTTAGAATCAGAAAATCTTATAACACTCGACTGTGAATCACAGATAATATACCTTTGGCAGTCAATAAGTCTAAGAAGGTGTCCAAGGGAGAAAGACGGTCTTGTGATGGAAATGCAGCAAGGCCTGAACATACAAAAATGACAAGTAAAAATCAAATGCCATACTGTGCAATATGAGAAAAAAATGAGTTGTTGTACCGACCTCTGTTAACAAGTGTCTGATACGGTTTCATATTTGCTTGTCGTGGCTTGCCACTTCGCGAGCGAGGGCCTCGAGCACCTTCTACACCACTCAGAATATGGAGAGCATGTTCACGTGCCCTCAACATCAGACTAGCAGGGTGAGGCCATGCATTAAGAAGACGTTTTGCTCGAGATCTAGGGAGCAGTTGCAGTAATTGTAGCTTACGGGCACTCCCCTCAGGAGTGTCAGGAATATCTGCAAAGAAAAATAAAAATAATTCAATTTTTGGTTTCCTTAGCTATTAAGAGCAAAAGAAAAAAAGCTGATACTTGCCAGACATAATTGCTTTCATGACATCAACTTGTAATTCAAAAGAAAATGATTGGGAATACTGCATAAAGGTGCTGAATGGAAGACTTCTATATCCCAAGAATGAGAAAAATGAGGTGAACCCCTGAGGCAAGGGAAATGCTATGGTATCCACAGCGAGAAGAAAACGCTCAAGCAGCCAAAATAACAGTCGTCGTCTTGTGTCATCAAGAGAATCACTGAAACAAAATCAAAATCAAGTAGTGAACTAAAACCCTCAATAAAAAAAGCTTAAGAGAATCAGATAGCAACTCATGGTTTCATACATGAGAGGAAAGCCACGCTCCCTTTCATGGCGAGGATCAACCTTAGCAGCAAGGCACAGTTGGCGGCACAACGATCTGGACATATCAAGTTGAGCAGCAACATATCTTGTAGCTACTGCGTGAACATGCAGGGGTGATTGTCCTCGATGAGCATGTTTCAAAAGATGGACGCTTAACTCTCGGAGGTTCTGGAAAGACATTTAATTTATGAATAGGACCAAACTAAGGAGAAGTATAAATGGGGGTTTGAGGCATAACAATTTAATGAGCTTACCACAGATATGATTAACTCTTGTTTGCTTGCCGCACATGAGTCCAACTCCAAAAAAGGCAATCCATTTTCTCTATCCTGCATGCATTTCATGCACCCATGCAAACAACATGCACTTATTCATTATTGTTAATATTAGTTTTAAAAAGAGCTTACTCATTAGCAACAATAGAGGATAAAATAGGAAGAAAGCTAAACACAAATTGCGTAGGTTTGATCTTTTTCTTTTGCTTTTTAGTATTTGAAACTAATAACTAGTAAATTAGAAATGAACTGAGTAATAATCTACTTACCACACCAACAGCACTACAAGGTTCACATGCAGGACAAGAGCACAAGTCACGGCCCTCAGCTTTTTGAACCTCTTCATCCTGCATGTACAATTTATTAGAAGCTATGCAGAAGTAATCAACTCCATCGACTTTACTGACATCAGTAAGGCAAAAGCAAAAGGCACTTTTAACTATAAATTGCAATCTATGGAAAGTTTTCCAATAACATTACTCAATTCAAAGTGACTACTGATTCATGGATTAGTAACTGAGTAGATGCCAACAGTAAAAGTTTAGCAGAGGGTTCCAAAGACACATGCACCATGCACTTGTACATGACCAGAAAGATTAAAAGAAGAGAGACTGCTAGAGGTGTGTACTGTGCAGAATGTCATATGAACTTACCACTGATATAACATGTTCCTGCTTGCTTGCGGTGCAAGATTCCGCTTCTTGAAATGGCAAGAAATCAAGTCCACCTGTTTTTCTGTTTGCACCAGTTATTGCAACAACATCTGAAAATGCAGCTCCTGAGCCCACAAAGTTGCCCCCAGGGGAGAGGGGGGTGGTGCATCGAGAAAGAGCTTCAGGCTAGCGAACAACAGTCCAGTGTACAGTTAAAAGTTGCACTTTTGAAGTTTTTGCGGTAATGTTCATAGGGCCAAAGACAAAAAACAGACTCATGTTACCTGATAGCACAAGAGAGATACCATCAATTTGTCTGCCACATGGCTAGGTCGAAACCGTGCACCTGAACGGCTGTCAGAGCTGCATGTGGTGCTTGTAGCTCTTTGTTGGGATGCAGATAGGCTGTCATAAAGACGAGTCCACATGTCACTACGATATGGAACCAAACGCTGTTGAGGTGACAATAACATCATGGCAGTATTCCAAAGCGTTTCTTGAGATAGAGTTAAGGTTGTATCATTTGTCTAAAAATCATTTTAAAAGATTTTATAAGGTTTTAAAATATGATTCAAGTATATCATTCATTGAAATCTCATCCATCAAACGCTTGACATACTTTTATTTCTTGGTGAATGGTAGGTGTTGCAACAGTGAGAGGAAGAAGGGGCAATAGAGAAGTGGCATCAGATGGCAAGTTCTTCTGAGCTGCAGCATATGCTCCTCCAACTAAAATTTCTTGCAGAAGACTTGGAGTTCCTACTTCCATACATTGACTAGCAATGCAACTCAGCAGCTGAAATCACCAAATAAAAGTTAGTTTTGCCATTGTAAAATTTTTAGAATATGAGAATACATATGAGAATGTTTCTTGCCTGCAGTAGTAATTCATTATTTCCTAAATGTACAAGAACATAATGCAGAATTGACAATTGGTTAGGCAAAAGAAAGTATTTCTTTTTGTTGCCTGACACTGGTGTTCCATGAGGTCCACCACGGAATGCACAAAGCAAATGAGCAGGTGCGATAGAAATGGGCACAATGTCTAGGGTTGATAAATCCAACATTGTGATCATAGGCTTTGAATTGCTGGAGGCAGATTCTTTAACTCCTGTTGCTGGCAAAAGAGGGACAAGGCAAGCAGTATCTGATGCAGGGATGGTGAGAGCATCATTGTCCAATAGAATGTGACAACAGGGCTCATGTTCAAGCCCAATATCCAAAAGATGAGTAAAGAGTCCTGAAGCATGCACCAGCATATGATGATCTGCACAGAAAAAATATATAAAGAAATAACAACAACACAAAAATAAATACATAATTTTTGAAATTAATTTAATTTTAATTTCACTTGTTTATCACACTGCTGTTAACATACCGCCATAGAGAGCAAAACTGGGTCGCATTCTTCGAGCAACATTCCATGGAATCCCAGGTACTACACAATGAAGCACACACCCGTGATGAAGAAGAGTAACTGAATATGCAAAATGGACGCTATCACCTGGCCTCTTATCTGCTTCACTTGTTTGAGGCCCAACCGGCTGTTCATTGAAAAAGGAAGAATGAAAAATTTATTACATTCAACATCTAAATGGTTATTGCTACTTAAGCAGCACAACCCAATAATAAAGTTACCTGATACAAATAGTGGTGACAAATGCAGACAATGCCTCTAGGATCAGAGACAACGGTCAAATCAAGAGAGCAGTCGTGGACTCTGAGAGGAATAGGGTCATCTTCATATAGGGAGCACAAAGTCCCTTTGGTTTTTGGAAGAAGAGGAAGATTTAATGGAATGTTGAGCTGCATTCAGGAGAGGAGGAATTAGAGCTGAGCAGTTCTTTTTTTTTTTTTTTTGAGAAAAAAAAGTTGAGACCTTACCACTGTCTCATGTGGCATGCTGTCATGGAATTGGAGGCCTGAGAGAGTGGGAGACAGTTCACTTTCCTGACGTCGTCCTGTTTCAGTGCTAGGGCAGTTGTTCCCCAGGTCATCATCGTCACCTTCCACCAGACGAGCAGCTGGCTTACGAAAATGTATGTAGAACAGAGACTGGTGAATAGGGTCCCACTGTGCCCAGGTGAAAGACCTCACCACACATTCTGCACCAGAAATACTTTCTGGCTTCAAAATCTAAAGTCATCCAAAAGGTAAACCAAATGACAGCTTTTATTGTGAATGCATACACCAAGATTGGCATGTATTGAGGTGATATATACAGACACTTACCTCTTCATTGTCAGCATGAAATACAGGCTGGAACTGGTACAGAGAAACAGCTATTGAAGAAAAAAATACAATGAATTTAAAAAATGCCATAATGAGAAAGCTACAGGCAAAAAGAGAAGAAGAAAATAAAAAAAAGAACAAGAGGAACTTACATTCATGATGTATGAGGACAAGAAATCTGTCAATATCACCAGGTTGATCTTTGGAACGGTACAAAAATTGAACGACAATTTGTGATGATCTTTCAATACCAAGATTCAAAGGTTTGCTTGGAAGCTTCCGATGGTTACTATCAATATCATCATCTCTCGCTGCTTCTTTTAGCTGGATTAGAAATGCCTGATATATGTCAATTTGTTTTTTCTTCTCATCACTGCAGCATTCGCTTTGCACACTGCTGCCATCTTCAATTGTATTCTTGGTCACATAAACTGAAATAAAATTGAATTCCTCAAAAACTGTATATAAAAAAATTACAAACTGTAGCGGATAAAAAAGAGAACAAACAGTTTACCTAACACAGTTTTAGCACTATTTGTAGAGGCTTGAACAACATTCAATTGGCTTTCAAACTGGTACAAAATCTAATAACAAGAATATTGTAGATATAACAAATGTACACAAAACAATAAATGGTACATAATAATTTAAAAAGTAATGCTAGGTCTACCTCAAGCTGCTTTTTATGTCTATGATAATATCCGATGCACGTTTCTGATGTTTTTGTGAGTACCCAGGCAACGAGGAGACCACCATCACGCTCCTGACCCAGAATCCGCCACTCACAGGTTTCAGCTAAAAATCAAGAGGGGGAAAATGAAAATGAAGTGTTGGAGCTAATGAATGGTATAAAATACACTGAGTTAATGCTATACAACAATAGTAAATGTCAGGTTAACAATGGCAGAGGTTAGCAGCATAGTTTGAAGGTGCACCAATAACTGCGGTCCATTACTTTACAAGTACTACCTTGGTTATAAATGAAATGGGCACTTTCAAATATACCAACCAGAAAATCGACGAGTCAAAATGCCGCTCAAAGTGGATGCCAAGTTCTCTAAGACCACCATGATTCTGTTTACAAAGATGCTAGTTTTCAGAATACGTTCCCCAAAGACCCTTACTAAAGTAAGTGCTTGACACAGAAAAAGGCATTTAAACCTTTACACAAATCCTTCCCCGTTATATAATGGTATATACACATTTGTTTACTTTAATGCATAGAATGTTTATCTTTGGTCCTTTCTTTCTGCTTTGGCTTCTGCTCACCCCCTCTGCTGTTCTAGCCCCCTTCTGCTCCTCTCCTTCCGCTCCTTCCCTCTTCCGGTGCCGACATTTTCTACACGCTGACCTACCTAACCGCACACAGCTACAAAAGCAACTGTAAACACAACAATGCATTTTTTCGCTGCATAATTTGCGCTTACAAATTAAAAGTGAATTTGAATTTGCGTCAAACTTAAGTGGTTGGAAATCTACTGAAACACCGTGAAACTGGTCACGCGTCTTGTCGAGCGTTGGCAGCAGTGCGTGACCCTAAAAATGCCGCGAACGAAGTTCGGCGGGGCGGTCATCTTTAACACCGCACGCCCGGCAAACCATGTCCATTCCATTCAAGGTCAGGCTTGTAAGCGAGTATTAGCGGACTCAAGATATCACGCATAACCGTCAAAAGCATAATTTTAATGCATGAGGCGGTGAGCCCCCTTAATTAACCGCGGCTGCTTGCGACCGCCACGCGGCCAGCCGGTCGGAGAGAACCGCCTTTACGTGGTGCAGTGCAGCGTCCGAGCGACGAGTGTAATGTTCAAGGGTGCAGGTAAGGGTTGGAGAGCAACGTAAACACGTTTTCAGTTTGTATACATGTATAATTTATTTAAGGACTACTGATTTACATCAATGTTTTGATAGATTTTGCCTGAACAATTGATAATGATACTGATTGGATTGCATTTCTTTGATGTACTAGAATGCAATATGTAACAAATAAAAGAACAATAAGATTCCCAGAAGAACATTGACAAATTGCAGCCGGATCAATAGCAGCTAGAATGTTGTAGTCTCTTAGAACGCCTACTTGATTAACTAGACATGTGCATATTTCAATAACATGTACATACTGATTTATGCAGATTGAAACACCACCTTCATTTGGTACAAACACACTCAAAGGAAGACAATAAAAATGACTCGAGTTTTACTTAAAAACAGAGTTCTACATGATACTCCATGGCTGAGTACACTGCAACAAGAGATCAACCCCCCGGAAAAAAAGGTCTAGGTAATTAAAGTGGCAAGGGGCTTGCTTCAGTGATGTAATGGCACAATGGTATCATTGTAGAACTAACAGCTTCAATTGGATGTAAACAGAAGTTATCTAAAGTTTCACTATGACCTAAGACAACAATTTTAATTTTTTAAATAAAAGCAAGAACTTGTTTCAGGTACTCAGCTCATAGATCATTTCCACCTACACTTAAAACTAGAAGGCATTTAAGATCACAAAGGTAATGCCATCTTGTTCACTGGTGTGTGCACATTAGTACAGAAAAACTGCACAGTGAGGTAGTGTCCATAGTTTACATACAATTATCATGAAGATTAATCTAATAAGAATTTTATTTCTTAGGGAAAGGGAGTACACAAGCCTGCTTAGGCCGACGCACAGTTAACATGTCTATCTCACTGATTTTAGCAAAATGAATGCATAGTAAACTAGAGCGACTTTGGTTGGCAATGAAAGAAAATGAAGTAAGATTCGGTCTCTAATGTAGTCCATAGTGAGTAAGTCCAAAACTATAAAAATCGACAAACACTAGATGAAGATAAAACAAAAATCATCCGAAGCCACTTTGGAATGCATTTACCTCCTGAGCTCAAAGCCATAAATGTCATCACATTAATGAGCCTTGGATATGTAGAGGCTAGTTCAACCATATTGCGAGCGCAAATAAATCCAAAGTTACCCTAGCTTACAATATACTTTGTACTCTACACTAGAAATACCATCACTCGGGAGGTCCACATTCATTCCCAGATTCTGATTGATTCAAGCTGAGAAAAGGAGCCACACTAATTCTCCAACACACAAGTAAAAGAAAAAAATGGATATCAAAGAATTTCATAATAAATCTGAAGAAATCTGTCAAAGTCTGCACACAGGTAATTAAATTATTCACATTCACATGACACAATGGACTCAAAAGGTACTGGGGTACAAAAGAAATATAAAAACAAAAGATAGTACAGAAAAATAAATGACAAAATGTACACATTTCACAAAATAGTGTTTAAGGTGGGATGGAGAGAAATAGTGAAAGATCACCATGAGCGTTCAAGTGATGCATTGATGAGGACACATGGAATATTTGATAAGAGGAAAAATGACACTACAAATAAATTTCCCTAAAAATGTACCCAGGTACAAAATATAACATGGTGACCCTTTCTTAGGACTCGAAATGCAACAAAACCTGCTGTGTCAATCAGGTACACATTAGAACATACATTGTGCTTGACAGGATGCAATCAATAATAAAAAATAATATTGCAATGCAATTACAACATGAATTATTCGATTTCAGGCATCGTCAATTCTTCAAACTTCATAGGGACTTAGGGAGCCAGCGGCTTTCAAACTTCGCCACCTTGATGGTTGACTTCGACGAATCACGAGCCTCTTGTAGGTCGTGTCAATATCTGTCACTTGAGCTATCGTGCACACTGCAACATACAAAGAAAAACAGTTGATAGTGGGTCAAGAAGACAGAAAAGCAAGCATGTACAGTCTTACACTACTAACAAGAATCCTAAGGTTTAAAAACAGTAGTCAGATATAACATGTTACATTCGTTTAAATGGAGTACAATGGTCAGTCATGTCCATTTCCGAAATATGTACAGCTGGGTCTTACTCAAAATATGCTAACGAATCATACAGCAATTATTAACAATGATAAGATCAGTTACTTCACACTAACTGAATGCCACCCCTCGCAACCAGTCTATGAAAATTGTTATGTTTGCATCATCAGCATGCTCAACAGATTTGGAACTAAAGTAGGTAAAGTTACGAAATGAGACATGCATTTTAAAATATTCCAGTCAATGACAATAGCAAGATTGAGTGCAAGGGATGGCAAGGCTAAAAATAGAAAAGAATAACAAATAACCAAAACCAAACCAAATAGGAAATGCCAAGGTAACTCATTCCAGATGCAGTCCAGGAGGCGAGGATCGCAGAGGATCGCAGGCAGAAGCAGATGGCCACTACTATACGGGAGTTAGTGATTCCTTGTTTCTCAAATACAGAACAACAAAATCACTAGTCTTCCATAAAGTTATAGCCAAAGCAGGTTAGTCCAGAGCCCACCAGTGTTCGCTCCAGGAGCAGCACTGCCCCGACACCACACCACACCACAGCAGAGCATTCAAGCCTTCCCACTCCATCACCAACAGTACCACAACCAACCAGACTGTAACCCCTCACCTCATGCAATAACCTCCATAGAGAGGAAACTTGATTTCAGATCCGAATCATAATCAACAGGCAGAGAGCAAGAGAAAAGGTACAACTCACAGTTGGAGACATCACTTAAAACCGTCAACTTCATGAGTGAAAGAAGTAAAAAACTGACAAGTTACATAGAAAATTGAGACCAAAATTCTAAGCAAAGGAGAAAGGTATAGAAATATGTGAGATCCACTGAACTGAGCGGTCATCAAATAATACAGCTCCACCCAAATGCACCACACAAAACAAAGAGGAAAACGTGATATCACGTTCATTCTTAAAGAACGTTCACCAAAGCGAGGCAATCCAGCCTTCCAAACTCACCTCTGCTGGAGGAGATACTGGGCCATTTGAATTTGGTTAGGGGCTCCACAAATGGTAATAACACGATCGTTGGAGCCCTCGGCGGGCTCATCAATCGTGATGCTGGCTCCCGAGTCCATGCGAATTTTGCGGATTCGAGAGCCTCCCTTGCCGATGATTGCCCCCGCCAGCTAGTAAAAGAAGAAAATTGCCGTTAATTATAAATATATCCCTTCCCTACCAACATTTGGGAACAGTTAAATATCCATTAAGAAAGGGCGAGTTGTTAGAAACCATCGCAAGTTAAAAATAAAAATGAAACAAAATTTTAAAGAATGGGGAGACACTGACAGCATTTAAAGGTAGGATACTACAGTTGGGTCAGGGAACTAAGATACTCCACACAAATTTGCACTACAATAACACTAGATGCACAACAAGTACATGCCAAAAAAGGCCAAAACAGGAGCGAATGCCTCAAACAAATTGGTTTTGAAGATTGAAATGTATGCCAAAAAGCAAAGTGGTGGTTAAAAGGAAAAACATAAGGGAAATAGAAATAACTTGCTGCATGTTTCAAAAATTCATATAAATGGAGTCCCTGGGAATATATATGACATGACCAAAAATATATATCTATAATACTCACATCCTTGGGAATGGTGACTTGGGTGGAGTTGCGCTGGCCTGACTGATTGCCGTTGCCCCCTACATTGGGACCCATATTGATTGGTGGCGGGTTTCCCATTCCATTTGCGGCTCCACCTAAGCATCATTACATGAAAGAGTTAAAAATCTGCGGGTATCAGGGGCATATATGTCTTCATAGAAATTAGCATTAAACCCATAGGCAAGGAGTGGAGGAGCTAGCTGTTTGGCCAAAACCCTTTCTAAGCCTACTGTATTCACAATCACATGAGAGCAAATAAGCCTAGCCCTCTGGCCCACCGAGAAGTAAACCAGTTTAGGAGTATTTGAAACATTAGCAAGGCGGCAATTGAAAAAAAAAATAAATAAAAACATAAAATAAAAACAAATGTAAAAATTTTAATTAGAAAATAAAACGATGATCTGGATCGAAGAAAAAACTAGGAGGCCATACCTCGTGTATGGCTTACAGTTAAAAATGGAAAAGCTTGGTTCCTACGGATGCTTCAATTTTAAGACGCGCTTCGAGGATCTACAAAATTAACGCTAAACGGCCATGCCGAACGCTCCTGGATCTACACGCATAACACAATACTGTATGAAAGCTGTGCATCAACGCGTGGCTCTTTACAGCAGCCGTTGCCACCGCCTCCGCCTCCCCCACATCCCCCTCTACACGCTCCTGCGTACCTCCGTAGTTACCTCCTCCACCGCCGCCTCCACCGCCGCCACCACCACCGCCGCCGCCGCCACCACCTCCGGCTCCGTAGCCACCGCCGGACCCCCCGTAGCCGCCACCACGTGGCGGAGGGCCTCTGCAGAAAAGAGAAAATCCCGGTTAGTAAAAACAAAACAATTAAATAAAATAAAAAATACACAGAGTTTGAAGAAAAGCTGGGCAGAAGCCTCACCCCATGCCCCCTGGTCCTCGGCCCATCTCCCGGTCACGGGGCGGGCCGTCGCGGGGCCCACCCCTGAAGCCGCCGCCGCCACCGCCGGGGCCCATCATGCCGGGGCCGCCGGGGCCGCCAGGGCCGCCGGGGCCGCCGGGGCCGCCGGGACCCCCGGGGCCCATGCCGCGCTCGCCGCCGCGGCGACCGCCGTCCGAGAAGCCGCCATACTCCTCGGCGTAGTACTCGTCGCAGTTGTGCGGGTCGTACGGGCTGTTGTGGCCCTTGATGGGGGTCTGCGACACGAGAAACAAAAGCGAGCCACGACACTCCGAGAAACGCCCGGTGAACCGAACCCCTCCGACCGGCACACCCCGGCAAGACTCACGTTCTGCAGGAGGTCGATGATCTCCCTCACGCAGTCGACGCAGGTGTTGTTGCGGCCGCAGATCTGGACGACGCGGTCCGTGCTCTGTGGGCAGCAGTTGGTGTAGATCTTGATGCGGGCACCCGTTTTCTGCATAAACAAAAAACGCTGAAATGAAAAATCACTACTCCCCCAGACGGAACAGAGAAGGACTCCGGACAAGCCGCCCCGCCACCCACGCCGGCTGGGGGCGGCGCCGACAGCGCATGCGCCGCCCGCCCCCGCCAGACCAGCAACCGCTGCCGCCGGCGCCGCCGGGGATGGCTGCCCGCCTGCCTGCCAGCCGGCACGGGGGGGTAAACGAACCAAGTGAAGACTGACAATTACCGGCACTCGGCCGGCCGGGCCCTGCCTGCCTGACTGCCCGCCTGCCTGCCCGCGGTGTAAACCATCCCCGCAGCGGCCAGCACAGAGACAGCGGGCCGCGCGCACGCGAGAGGGGAAGAGCGGCTCAAAAACCTTTCTCTCGCTATCCCTCACACGCGTCAAACCTCCCTCCCTCCCCCTCCCCTCCGACAAACACAGGGGCTGACGGACAGGCAGTCCCGCCCCCCCCCCTCCCCGCGCCGCTTCAGCCTACTCTGGCCGAGTGCGGCGAGGGGAAAGGGGTGAGGGGGTGGGGCGGGGTAGTATTGATCTCAGAGGGGTAGAGCCGGCGCGGCACGCCACGGCATGGCGCTACCCTCCCCGCCGCCTCCCGCCGTGCAGGCAGAGCAGGCAGGGCAGGCTTCCTCCTCCACCCCCGGCCTCCCTCCCTCCCTCCCATACACACGCCACGCGTCCGGTCCCGTCCGGCTTGCGCGGCGGCGGCGGCGTTGTACGCGCTGCTTAGGCCCTTGGACCGAGCCAGGAGCGGCAGGCAGGCAGGCAAGCCGGCCGGCCGGCGTCGCGGCGACCACCGCGCCATACTCACATCACGGAGCTCCTTGACCTTGAGGCCACCCTTGCCGATGATGCAGCCGGCCTGGCTCTGGTGCACCAGCATGCGCAGGTCCGTGCCCTCGCCTTCGCGGTTCACACCGGAGGTCTGGCCGACGCCGCGCTCGTTTCTCGCCGCCTGGAAACAAAACACATTCGGGTCAGCGTCGTCAGCTTCAGGGTCCGAGGAACGGAAACAGGGCGCTCGGCACAACGAGGACTCACCATGTCGATGTGGGGGATGATGTCGGAGACGACACTGACAACAATCTCTGGCTCCGCACATATCGTGAGCATCCTGCGAAAATCGGGTCCGAGTTAGCAAGACAACACGGCGGCCGCGCGGCGGAAAACAAAACAACAGCAAGGACACAGGACACATCAACTACATGGGAAAGGCTATAGTAACTCGCTCGTCTTCTTTGCGGAAAAGTCATC
Organism: Megalurothrips usitatus; assembly: GCA_026979955.1. Taxonomy (NCBI): domain Eukaryota; kingdom Metazoa; phylum Arthropoda; class Insecta; order Thysanoptera; family Thripidae; genus Megalurothrips; species Megalurothrips usitatus. The sequence goes on along the minus strand of CM049600.1, from coordinate 324,592 downwards.
TCGGCAAAAGGCCCTTTCCCATTCGTGCATGCAATCGGAAGAGAGACATGCTTAAAAATATGAAGCTTTGAACTGAAGGGTGAACGGCAGCGAGGGCCACAGTCTAAGCAGCTTACAAGAGAAGAGGAAGCTAATGTTCACCTTCAAAAAATTAAACAAAATCAGAGGGATAAGCCAACATTCCTTGGCTGCGATTAGAACCGTGAAACGAGAATCGGGATTTTATTTTGGGTATGCAGGATTTAATCCGCGTCCATCAAGAGTTTTAAAAAAATATCAAAAAATAGTTTTGGACAGCTAACGTAATACTCCAGGGAATTTTGTCTTAGCCTTAGTCAAATAGGAAAAATATGCAAAGAAGAAGCCACAATAAAGAACACAAACATCCTATATAACAATGAATACAAAATCTCAGAAAAATACAACAGATAGGGAATTGTCATGGAAAGTTCAGAAGATAAGGAATCAGTGTTGATACTGCAAATGGGAATCTGAGGAATGCCATTGAAAAAAAAAAATTATTATACAAGCCAAACTTCCCATGACATGGACCTTACCAAAAGCGTAACTTTGAACATTTTTGCAAGAAGGAGGTTCTACAAAGAGGAATGGGAGCTCCAAATTGTTACCACCAAAAAACAGGGAGTCTGAATACAAAACTACAGCACAAGGAAACACTTCAAAAGCCTCCCAGGGTATTGGACATCCTAAATGGTAAGTTTGTGTGCTCTCTAATTGGCAAACATCACTGATTTCTCAGAGACCATGAGTCATAATAATATCATGGTCCTTCAACAACCAGAAGAAATGTATTAAGGTAATACAAGCAGGAAGAAAGAAAGAGTGGCAGCCAGCCAAAGTTGCCAGAATCATACAATATCCTACTGGCTCGGGATTCAGTTGACCAGGAGACATCTGCTCTACCAGTTTTACTTGTTGAGAATCAAGGCTACGGCAAGGCTTTGAAATGGAACTTATTGGGATAGTCCAACACCTCCAGTGTTCAAAAACATTGTGTTGTTATGCAGTTTATAGAGGCACGCGAATACCGAGGAAAAAAAGCTTATGAAAAGGCGTTCAGCTGTGTAGATGAGCACTGCAGACAAGTGCAAGGTGACACACGATCAGCCCCGCAACGTGTGTGCAGCTCACTAATTCGCGCACCTCCATAGGGTGTGAAACGGAGATGTGACAGTCACACTACAAATACATGTACTATGTGTGTACACATCATGTTGCTGGTGCAACCCAAAACATGTTCCATGCACACATGCTGTTTGTGACCTCCAGACAAAATGTATCAACAGTCCAAAACTTTTCCAGCTTTCTATTCTTTTCCGGCGACCATTTCAAGTCCGGTCCGGAAGGGAAATTAAAAGTTTAAGACACAGAAAGCTTCGGGGCCAACACAGACGAATTTTAAAACGGGGGGCATTTTGTCTGGAGAACAGTGTGAGTCGGTGTATTAAAGAGGCATTCACATGTTTCAAAATACGAAGGGAGGCTCCCAAACCTGGCTAACCCCCGACCCTACGCTTAAGAGAGAGAAGTAGTGTAGGATTTACCGTTCCGGGCCTGGACAATCAGGGACAGTGATGGTGGCTTTGTACTGTCATTCGACGAAAGGGCATAATTTCCGGGCGTTGGGCAAGCGTTGGGCGGGCAGTGGGCGTTGGGCGTTTGGCGAAGGGCGGGGCCGGGGCCGGGGCCATCATACCATTGGTCATTTGGGGGACCAATCAGGGGCCACGAAGGTAACAAATATGGGGCAAAAACATGTTAACAAAACAGCCTCGGTGGCCACAACGAACAACAACACTCGTCCTCGTCAGAAACTGCCCCCGTCCGCAAAAGGGGGGCGGCGCCACCGTCCCGCGGGGGACGTGCCCCGGACAGACCTCCCCGGGACCCTTTGGAGGCCGCCGGGCTGCCGTCGGAGCACGTTCCCGTCAGCACGTCCCCGTCAAGCCAGCCAGTCGCTCCCGGCAGCAGGTTCTGACGAAGACCGGACATTCAACTCTGATCACAGGGTAGAGATGGGCAACAGAACAAGGGTTGGTGCCGGGGCATCACTAGTAACACAAGGGCACTCCAGCGAGGAGATGAAACAATTTCATAGAGGAAGTTTTCAAAGTCGAGTGTGAATAAAGGAAATCTTTAGAAATAGTATCAGTGCAAGATGACAGGTCCCGACACTGAGTCTAAGCTAGAAAAATCACTGGCAACTTTCTCAGGTAATGGCAAGTCTATCATAAGAAACCGCTACACAATTTTTGGTCGATAGAAATGTGAAATTAAAAAAAAAATCTGAATGGAAACGAAAGTCAAAGTCTGAATACTGTATCTGAATGATCAGAATTAATCGAGTCAATGGCTCTAAATTCTAACAGGATATTTAATAGAAGAAAAGCACTAAATTACAGTTAAATTTTAAGGAAGCATCACAGGTAAAAAGGTACAGGATAAAACTGAGATGGAAAATGCGGGTAAAGGGGGGACCACTATTTCTCAACGTTAGAAGGCACCGTGACAGTGACGGACGCCGTGGGCAAGAGGTAACCGCGAGCAAGTCCGCACAGGGCCGCTTATACTAAACAACTCCGAAAGTCACATTACTTTCGAGCAAGCAGAACATTGCCAAAGAGTCCCAATTCTCCGATGCGTGGTGTGACCGCTTAATATAAATGGTGCATACAAAGCATTATATTTTTTTTAATATAAAAAAATATGCAAAATGTCAACAAGTGAATGCCGTGTCATAGATTTGGCGGGAAAGGGAAATTAGTGACCGTCCGTAGACCCGCACCCATTACAATAATTAACAAAATGCTTCCATAAGTTTGATAGTAAAGGGAAGTAAAGTGTGCCGAGGGTTGCGGGCCGAAACTCACCTCCGTTCTCAACTTGGTAATATTGTTTCCGCTTCGTCCAATGATCGAGCCAGCAATCTAAGGACAAAAGAATAAAAAAATAATAATTTAAAAGCACGCCAACGAAACAACAGGAACAAACGAGCCGTTAACAAAAACGACGGAAATAGAAAATCCCACCAAAAAAAGAGAGAAAACGCCTCACCTTGCTGGGGATCAGAAAACGCACTTCCACATCGTCCGCGCTGCGGGAGCGCTTCAGCGGGGAGCCCATGTCTGCGTGATCGCCTTCTCGCTTCATACCTGGAACACACACACACACACGGCCGTCAGCGGAGCGATCCGAAATAACAAAACAAAAGAGGGAAAAGGGAAGGGCCCTCCAAGGGCCGCGCGGGCTGCACTGAGGTCTCTACGCCCTCCCGGACCGAATCAATACCCAGAGGGGGGGGGGGGGGGGGAGGCGCGCGCGCGCACGCACCCACCCGCCCACACACACACACACACACACAGACGCGGCGCACTTCACAGCCACAGAGACAGACGACGCGTTCACTACAAGTACCTCCAGAATGTTGATGTTCGCGCTAGGCGCAGCGGGTTGCCTACGGTCTGATAGGCGGCGGGGCCCGCTGGGGGGCGGCGCGGGCTGCGGCTAGGGGCCGGCCGTGCCCAGGCAGTGCCAGTGCTAGGCTAGGGGGACGCCTTGCCACGCCTCGGCGCCGCGAGTCCACGTCTGGTCCGGGGAACGGCTCGGCTCGCACTGCACCCCGCCCGCCGGGCCCGCCGCCGCCTCGACCCTCGACGCACCACCGCCACCGCCGCCGCCACCCCCAGGCCGGCGTCGCACCACCCTCCCTTCCCCTCCCACCGGGGCCGGCTAGCCGCCGAGCCGGCTCCTCCGCTTCCCCCCTCCCCCTCCCCCGCTTGCTCAATAGTCACCCCTTCCCCTCACCACACACCCGCTCCCACGGACCGCCGGCCCCGGCAGGGACCCCCCGACGGCTAAAACCGTCCTGGGCGGTTTACGTTAGCGCACGCCCAACACACGGCACGCCCCCCCCCCCCCCGGCTGCTGGAGAACGGGAGGGGGGGGAGCGGCCGCCACCGCCACCCGGCGCCGAACACGGAAGGAACATGGACGGGATATTTCGACAACGCCGAGGACCGTTCCGGCGGCGGCAGCGAGGGCGGCAGCCTCATGCAGACCCGGCGCCCTCCCCTCCCCTCCCCTCGCCCGGAGCGGCCCGGGCCGGGCCGGCGCGGCGCCCTGCTTTGGGCCACCAGTTGATCTGGTCACCAGGTCACCGCGCCGCGCAGCGACGCCCGCACGGTCCAGGACCGCGCTGAGCGTCGCAGAGACCCCCCCGGCGGCCGCACACCTGCCCGCGGGGGGCGGCGAGGACGACGACGACGAGGTGAAACCTCACGGCGGCGACAAACGGGGGAGGAAAACCTAGAAAACGCGGAGGGTGTCGACGGGGGGCGCGGGGCGGCCCCCTCCCACGCGAGGCGTGTGTGGAGCGAGGCCCGGCAGGGCAGGGCCCTGGCCGCCGAGCCCTGCGTGTCGGCCGGGCTGGGCGGGCGGAGCCCTCACCGCCGACATCGACCGGGCTCGGCTCGATACTTGGCAGGCCGAGAGGGCCCGGCAAGCAGGCAAGCCGTCAAGCACCGCCACGGGGGGGGAGGGAGGCGAGGGGGGCGACAAGTACGCTACACGCCGCGTCCCGGCAGGGCGGTGCAGCGACAGCCAATCGCCAACACCGCCACCGTCACCACTAGCAGCAGCGCCGCGAGGCAACCGCCGAGGAAATGGATTAAAAGCACATCACAGCGCGAGTCTGACATTGTCCATGAGCGAAAGGGAGGCAAGTGGCGGCCAGTGGAGCACGGCTGCCTCCCCTTCGCCTCGGAGGGGTGGAGGCTGGCCGCTGTCCCCCGTCCTGCGCACACACAACACCTCCGCAGCACAAACGCAGCACCGACGCCGGACGGGCGGCACACACTGTTAAGTGAATCTGCCCCCCCCCCCCCCCATCCCTCCCCCCTTCTGCCCCGGTCACCCTCACATTACGCAAATTGGAGCGGGAGCAAGAGAGAGGGAGAAACAGGAGGAGGAGGAGGAGGGGCGCGGGAGATGTTTGGGCAGCGAGCGCCGGCGCCACTTCGGCACGCACGTTCCAGGAATAGGCGCACTCCAACGACGTGCCGGGCCACGCCAAAGCAAAGCCGCGGGGCAAGCAGAAAAAGAAGTTGGGGGGTGGGGGGGGGGGCGGCAGCCCCTCCCACCCCTCCTCCTTGTGAGACCAAGGGGCCCCACGGGCACGGGGACGCCCAAGCGTACACACACAGGTGTGACCTGCGGAGGGGCGCGGCCGGGGAGGGGAGGGGCCGCATGGGTGTGCCCCCACAGCGCCACCCCGCGCCCGCAAGGTCCCGCAGGGCCCGGCCACAATTACGAAAAGGGGTTCCGGGGGAGGGGGGGGGCGCTTCCATCTCACTTATGAGGACACGCACGGGCGGTGCGTCACGGGGCTGGACACGCCGAGGGCGGCGGCCGCCGGTTCGGGCCGGTGGCATATCCAGACACACACACACAACACACAGAGCAGGCACATGAGAGAGACAGACGGGGGAGGAAGGGGGAGCGACCGGGTGGGGGAGGGACGAGAGACAGAGACGGCGCTTGTACGAGGCGGCAGTGGGGCGGCCGCGGGGCGTCAACAAGGACCCGCCGCCTCCACAAAAACCCGCCGCCTGGCCGGGTCCGGGTCGGCCTGTCGACAGCCGGCCCCGAACACACCGGCCTCGCGGCCTCATCTACGGCGCACTCCTCGCGGCGTGCCCCGCACGAGTGACCGAGAAAGAGACAGAGAGAGTTTGCAGCGATCGGATGCCTCCGTCGCGCTCGGGCACAGTGCCGGACCACGGCAGCTGTTGCACGGCGCGGGGGGTCCGCGGCACCGCGGGACTCACCAGCGCCCGCAGTCACGACGGCGGGTGCGGCGGTACGGCCAAGTCCGGCAGCCGACGCGGCGCCGGTCCCACGCGAACACGACGCACACACGCGCGGCCCGCCAACCGACCGGTACCCGCTGATACCCGGCTCCGCTCGGCTCCGCTTAGCTCTGCTCCGCTGGCTGCGCGCGGGCCGAGGCCAACACTGCGACTGACGCCGGTGGGCGAGGACGCCCGGAAGTCTAGGCGTCCGGCACCGACCCCCCACCCCTCCGCAACCACCCCCGCCGACCGGAGGGGAGGGGGAGAGAGGGGAAAACAACCCCCCCGGCCACAGAGAGAGAGAGAGAGAGAGAGAGAGAGAGAGAGAGAGAGAGAGGTCTTAATCAGGCCGCAACGAGTGCGAAAGAGACAACACACGCCCCCCCCCCCCCGGCGATTGGCCGTCCGCAGCCAATCAGACGTCAGGGCGCGCCCTTCCCTTCGGGGCCCGCCGCCGCCGTCGCCACACCGTTGCCATGGACACGCACACAAACAGACAGGGCGCGGTACCGGCGAGAGGGACACCGTCCACCCCAGGTACCCGTCATGTGGCCGCTCACGTGCCGCCAACGCTCAATAATTCCCCGCCGGCCGCCGTCGGCGTCGTCCACAACCCCCCCATCATTACAACCACCACCATCATTACAACTCCCAGGCCATGCAGTATGCATTCCGCCATGGGACACGCCGCCGGCAGCGGAGCCCCGCCGAGCCCCGCCGACCACGACCACCGCGTCCCGGAAGCCACAGAGCTCCGAACCGGGTGGCCGAGCTCGGGGGGGTCAGACTGCGTCCGAAAGCTCCCCTCCCCCCCTGAAACGTACCCGCCCCGTTACACATAAGGGGGGGCTCCGGTACGTTCGGGCAAAGTTCCCGGACGCAGTCAGACCCCCCCGGCCGGCCTGACCGCCCGACCCGATTCGGAACTCTCTACCGGAAGCCAGCCGGCCAGAGGGACCACCACCAACACCGCCCCCGCAACCCCCCGGCGACCCAGTACACTTAGTACCTAGGAAGAGGATTGGGGGAAGAATTTAAAAAAAACGCTTAATTGGAGAGACAGCCCTGCGATCACCGCCGTCGACAGAGAGACAGTGTGACACACAGAGACAGAGGCAAAGACAGAGAGACAGTGTGACACACAGAGACAGAGGCAAAGACAGAGACACACACACACACAGAGAGAGAGCGAGAGAGACAGTGACGTGGTCGTCGGCAGACAGCCGGAGACATCGATCCATTTGCATTACGGCCGTCAGCCTTATCGCCCAATTACGGCGGCAGCAGCCTCTGGTTATCGGCCATCACGGCACGGCGCCCCCGCCGCGACACACACACACACACACACACACACACACACGGGCCCGCAACACAAATAATACCGCGACGAAGCCAAGTGGGAGCGAGTGAGCGGGCGGGCGAGGAGGTACGCAGCCCGTACGACACGCAGCAGTATCGGGAGGAAAACGTCACCCATCCGGGGCAGGGGAGGGGGGGGGGGCACCTCGTCGCCCCTTTCCCACCCCCTCCCTCCCTTATATTGCCGGGGGGGGGGGGGGGCTACACGACATACGACAGGAGGACGTATAACGAGGACGTATAAGGACGACAGACAGCACCCCCCCACCCCCGTGACAAAAATGAGGGGTGTCGGTGTCGTGTGACGAGCTCGGCAGCGACAGCGCCCGCAGGTAGTCGGGTAGGCACCGCGGCCGCAGCCGTGCCCGGCGCGCTGCCTACCCGGCCGGGCGCCCGCCCCACACACACTCACCTGTTGGAGTGCGTCGCAGCAGGCGCGGGAGAGAGAAGAGGGGAAAAAAGTGGGGGGGGGGAAGGCGACGCCCTTCTTGCAAGACGACTTGATCACACGCACACACACACCATACTACAAAAAATTTAATTAGCAGATAATTTTTTCCTCTCCAAAAAAAAATTAAATAAAAAATAAATAAACCGCCGCTTAGCCCGTACAGAAAGCCGCAAGACTGGAGCAGAGAATCGCCGTTGAAGAAAAAGAAAAAGTACATACGGAAATCGTATTTTTTTCATTTTTTTTATTAAACAACACGTACTAGTGCGCGAACGCGTACACAGTCCTATGACTATGATAATCGCGTACGGAGAACAACACAATACACACACACACACACACTAATTCGGTGTCATCTCGTCAATTACGCCTGGCATACAAACAGCAGCGCGAGCCCCCGGACGCGTACGGCCGCCCACGACAGCACAGGGCAGCACGTCGGCGACGCTATCTCCTCCAGGGGGGGGGGGGGGGGGGGGGGGGGGGGGGGGGCGCCGGCCTGCGGCACACGCCCCCGTCGACATGTGCGTTACGCCGGTTTTGTGAACGGGACAGCTGGACAGCCGAACGCAGAACGCCCGCCCGCCCGATTACGTGCGCGATAGCGGCGGCCAGTCGTCCGCACGTCCGGCGGCGCACGTCGGGCGCACGTGCACGAAGAGGTGAGGTGAGGCGAGGCGAGGCGCCGCCGGCGGCCCCCGAGAGAGTCAATCGATACACATCGGGAGGACACGGCCGCCCGAGCGGGTGACCCGCCGCGGCAGCCCTCCTCCTCCTCCTCCTCCCCTCCTCCCTCCTCCTCCCCCGGGGCCGCGGACAGCGCTCCCAGGGCCAAAAGTAGTGTGTTGAGATTGTGGCCGCCTCCGCCCGCCGACAGCTTGCCTCGTAGGCAGGCGGCAGGGCACAACCCCGACGACAACCCGAGGCGATTGGGGCCGGGGATGCACCGGACGGCCCCGCGGCGCAAGCACAGCTCGCCCGCGTCATGCGGGGGGCCGTCAAACGGTTCGTCAACCCCCCGGTTCCGGCCTCGCTACTTTTTTTTTTTGCCCAAATTTTCTCGGCAGCGCCGTCCCCAGGGTAGGCACCCCCCGCGACGCACCGGAGGAGGAGGTAGGAAGAGGATGAGGGGGAGGAGGAGGAGGAGGGGGAGGAAGAGGAGGAGGGGGAGGAAGAGGAGGAGGGGGAGGAGGAGGAGGAGGGAGGGCGAGGTCTTTCCTTCTCTTCCTTCTGCCTCCGCGCTGCTCGGGGAGGACAGATCAATGTTTCAGACCGACTCTCCATGCAAACGCTGCCGGGCTCCGGGCCCCTCCGGGCCCCCCCGGGCCCCCCCGGGCCCCCCGGCAGACGACACCGTCTCCACACTTGGCCGTCATGATGGCCGGGGGCCATGCATTAGCAAAGGTGTTGTCCGCGGCGTCGCCATGGCAACGCAGGCGGCGCGCGCGGCTTTCTTAACCCGCCGCCGCAATTATGCACGCCAAGAGAGGAGACACAGACGAGGGTGACGGAGACGGCGGCAGGCGGGTCGGCGGCGGCCGGCGGAGCGACAGGGACGGAGAGAGGACGCGGGACGGCAACTTTCGGGGAGGGAGCGGACGGCAGCGGCAGCAGGGGGCGGCCGGGCCGGCGCGACACGCGAGAGCAGAAAGCCATATCGACCCCCCCGACCGACATGAGACGCGTGGCGCCTCACGGGACAGAGCAGCGTCTCCACCAATCAGAGAAGAGAGGGGGGCTCGTTATGTCATCGTGTTGAGCCGCGCTGCTCAACCACACCACCATCCAAATGACCCCCATTTTCACGGCAAAACAGCCCCCCCCCCCCCCCCCCCCCCCCGCGGTGCCGCCAGCAGCGGGTCAGCTCCGGTCACCTCTACGCTGTCCGTCCGCCCCGCCCCGCCCTGCCCAGCTCGTAAAACATTGACGGGCGCGGCAGCGGAAGGGACAGGCAACACAAAACGGGGCGGCAAAAGCTTAAAATTTTAAACGCGTTTCCTAACCCCCCCCCCCTCCCCCTTCTCCCGCACCTGCCTACGGTTATACGATTTGCGCCGACCCCCCACCCCCATCCTCCTACAGAACCAACGCCGTCGTTTCAAAGAAATGGAAGGAAAAGGAAACACGTCCCCTCTTTTAAGAGAGAGAGAGAGAGAGAGAGAGAGAGAGAGAGAGAGAGAGAGAGAGAGAGAGAGAGAGAGAGAGAGAGAGAGAGAGAGAGAGAGAGAGAGAGAGAGAGAGAGAGAGAGAGAGAGAGAGAGAGAGAGAGAGAGAGAAAGAGAGCGGTGCAAAGAAAGGTGCCAAGAGAACGGAGGAAAACTCGGAACGATAACACACATCTCACACTCGACCGTCACGGAGTGGCGAGATAAGGGGCACCAACACACGCGCACCATCTCACACACACACACACACACCTTAAGCAGCAGGAGCGGCCGGCCACGGCCAACACGAGAGCACTACGCCCAATCGATACATGTAATATCGACATAAGATCGATTAGAGTTGCACCGGAAAGCCCCACGGCACGGCTGCCCCCCCCCCCCCCCCCGGCGTCGCCAGCAGGGCAGGGCGCAAGCAGCTCGAGGCGGCAGCGTGAGGCAAATCACTCGTGTGCACATGTATCACACACACACATATATACGCATATGTATATGTATACCCGCCCAGCCGCCGCGGAGCAGAAATCCATCAATTCAAAAACGACAAAATAGAGGGAAACTTCTATAAGAGTTCCCATATGCAACCATTTACGACAATTATCTTTCTTAAAAGTAATTAGTCACCGTCGCTCGTAATGGGAGCATACGAACGTCCTCTTCGTGCCCGCCCCGCCCGACCAACCAACCGACCAACCAACCAACCAACCAACCAACCAACCCCAGAGGACGGGCGACGCACGCAAAAGCAGCCCCCCCCCCCTCCTCCCGGCCACACGTACGGCAGGGCCAGCCGCCACAACAGGGAACACACCTCAGCGAAAAGCACAACGAGAAAAGATTCACGCATATTTTTTTTATTTTTTGTGCATAGTTCCACACATTAACGTGCAAAACGCCGCAACAAATTCTTTTGAAAAACTCCAACAACAGTATAAATGGTTCGGAAAATGCCGACACGGCATTTATCTCAGTGTAAGAGCGCGCGCAAGGGCGTTTTTTTTTTTATTATGCACACGAGGATCCACACTCCAAAGTTTTGACTTTCATTTCCTCAACATGTTTTTTTTTTTTTTTGAAACGGCCGCGCGCGGTGGCGACGTAACGCGGCCTCAAACACGCCTTACTTCGCCTCGGCTCCGGAAGGGTCTCGTTTTCTCCCGGCCCACGACACACCACCTGGACGACGACGACGGCACATCAAAAATGCACAGATCGTGGGCCGTCACGGTGCCGCCATCGCTGGCACCGATAGTTAGTTAATGAGCGCAACGTATATATCGACTCGGGGCCGGAGCCACCGCTGCTGCTGCTGCTGCTGCTGCTGCTGCTGCTGCTGCTGCTGCCGCCGCCGCCGCCGCAGACGGCACGAGGAGGTGCGCCAGGGCGCGGCCCCTAATGGCCCAAGTGCGTGGAGCCTTGACATGTGCGAAACCAGACGCCCCGGGGGGGTGTGGCATGCAGACAGCGTGCGTGCCCCGCGGCCACCGACGCACCCCCCGAGCGGCCAGCCGGCATTCACCTCCACCGCGACTGGGGTCGCCCACATTTCGCTTGTTTTTTTTTTTTTAAATCACCCATGTCCTTGTCGGAAACCGCGCGTGGAAGCTGCGCATAGCGTGACGTGCGGATGATACTCAAAATACCATTTTTTCCTCCGAAATTTTATTTTTTACTTCCAAAATGGCACACATACAGAGGGGAGGGCGGAGGGCAGCAGAGAACGCACGGAGCAGCACAGGCCGCACACACACACACACACACGCACGCCCCCGGAGTCGAGCGGCAGACGGTCCATTTGCTCATTCGTCAAAACTTTTCACGCCGCATAACATTATATACCGTACACCCCGCCGCCACAGAGAAGAGGCGCGCGGGCAAAAGCCACTTCCCTTTCCCACCTGGCGTATGGCACAGTGCCCCCCCCCCCCCACGTGATGCCCCGTTTGCGTGTTTGGCGGGGGTGAGGAGGGCGAGGGAGGGGGTCAGAGGGGGTCACTTGGTCCGTTTCCACGGCGACATGCGGCCAAACACAAGACCCCCCCCCCCACCCCCTCAGCCAGCAACACTCTGCCCTCCCATGGCACCGCCGATGCCATGACATACTTCATGGACTCGTGGATGATGAACTCCGTGCCGGGCAGTCGCGCGGAAAATAAAAAAAAAATCGCGCCGGTTTCCTCGACAACGGGCAAAAAAAAAATCACGGCGCGAAAACCGCCACAGCCGCAGCCCCCCCTCCACCCCGCCCGGAAGCGGCCCGAGCGCCCGTCGGGTAGGCAGTCCCGCCACGCGGGCGTGTCGCGCGGGCCGGCCTACCCGGCGGTCCGCGGGCGCACTGGCGGCGGCGGCAAAAGCTCCGGTCCGGAGACTGGAGACTCCCTCCCCAGCGACAGCCCGAGACGGGGAGACGCGGCGCCATCACAGAGGGGTCACCGCCGGCCGTCGCCCTCGCCCCTAAACGCCGCCCCGCAGACCGGCCGCAAAAATCGCCGACACTCGCAGACCCGCCCGTCCCTCATGCGCGCCCACACACACACACACACATGATAAAACAAGGCAAAATTTACCGAGCAAGCATGTTTAATTACCTTTGCAGCCTGGAAAAAGCGGTTGACGTATTGCACGGGAAGAAAAGGGAAAAAGGGGTTGGACGCGGAGGAGGGGGAAAGAGGGGGGGCGATGGTCGTGGCGTGCGTGCCACGAAGCTAACTAATATATTAATTACGCGGGACAGCGACATCGACCCCCTCCGGGCCGGCCCCGCCGCGTCGATACTCCGCCGGGAAGTATATTCATGCCTTTCCGCAGCGGACCGGAGTAGCGCCAGTCCAAACCGAGGGGGATTATTAGCAGAGCGGGGACAACATAAAAAGGAAGAAGACAAAAAAAAAACTCTCCCCAAACACTGGACAGGACACAGCGGCGGCCTCTGGGAATTTAATAACTCAAAGTTTAGGGGGACGTGAGGCGGCATATTGAGGGAAAGCGGGCCGACAAAAGCCGCGGGTGCCGCGGCGGGAGGGGGAGGGGGAGGGGGAGGGGGTGGGGGTCAGTCAATACGATGGCGTGTCGGACGGCACCCGCCTACCGCCCCTCGCAGCCCCCGGGCCTCGGCGTGCCGCAAGCCACAGTCATATAATTTTCATAGACAGTATAGTCCTCATGGCTCGCCTGAGCGCAGTTGGCTCGGCTTTTTGTCGAGGGGATGGGGGAAAATGAGAGGGGTCTGGCTGCCCTTTCAAGGCACCTCAACCGAATCATGCACCAGACGGGACAAGGTGCCGAGGGGGCCACACAGATGTATATACTGCCTTAACCGACATCTCCGGTGAGCTCGTCAAAAGAATATGAACAGGGTAACACTCAACTAACCGAAGAGAAGTATTTCCTGAAACCTAGCATTGTATCGGCCAAGGCTAGTGCATCTCTGAAAACATGCACCAACGTGAAAATTTATACTAAAGCAAGCGCAAAAACGTAATTTCAAAACGGAGCAGGCTTCAAGTACTTTTAAATAGAGAACGGTAAATTTTCACCCACAAGTCTAAAATTACCAGAAAAAAGTTCAAGTTTGACAAATAAGAGGATATGAGGCGTGATGCAATGCCTCAAACAGCAATAAAGATATATCCGCAGGAAATGGGTATGCAGAAGGAAAGAAGGAGTAACTGAGATAGAAACTTCACGCACTGTAAGATTAAATACGTTCTGAGCGACTCAGTCTCCATCTATATCTGCCACCCCCCCCCCCCCCCCCTTTTTCCCAACAAGAATTGGAAACATAAAAAAATAAGATAGGCAATAACAAAGCCTCACCACCAAGAGGACAGGGACAGGGAAGCAATAATTAACCACCTGGCTGCAGGGCGGCGCGCGCGGAAACCAACAACCCCTCTCAGACTGCTAGGTAAACAAGCGCAAGGCGGGCCCGGGGCCAGGCGATGCAACGGCCACAACCTCCGGCCTCTGTCCGCTTCGGACGACGAAGGTTAGAGCACGAGCGCGGGCAGACACCGGTGCCGGCCCGCCGCGAGTCAACTTGACGCAAATGACATGACGCTTCGCGACGCGGCGCCGACCTTCGCGGCGTTTCCCACTAAATACACACGAGGACAGAGCACAAAGGGCAGTGTACAGCGCTGGGCCAAAGCCGACTAACCGCAGTCTCCGGCCGGAGGAGAGTCCGCGCCCGTTTCAGAGAAGGGAAATAGGCCCACCCGCTTGGCAGCATCGGTCCCGGGGCAGAGCCACCAAATCACTCACCTTAAGACTTCCGTTGAACTTCAGAAGTCAAAGATTTCGGCGAATTTCGAAATTTTCACGAAGGTGACGCCGTATTTCTAGAGCTGAGCTACCGCCAGTCCGGCACAGGCGCGACCGCGACGCTCGATGCCCGCCACCGCCTTGCCGAATAAGATGTCAACTGCCAATTACTGTGATTTCCTCAAAAAATTACAAATATATGCATCCATGGTGTTTATTTTTCTCAGCAACTTCCTTAGCCTCATGAAATCGCAAGATTGCAGTTCTCCCTTCTATCGAACACTGAGTTCCTCAAGCAAGAAACATTACTTACTTAGAAAAAGGTGGATTTTACTACTAAACCCAATGGACCGAAGAAAAACATAAAGAATCCCGTTCGGCATGTGAAAACAAATCCATGTCTTGTCTTGTTGACTTGGTCACTAAAATTGATGATTAATTTTGAGGAAAATTACTACAGAAACGCGAATAATTGCGACAATGACTGAAACAGAACACAGCGCTGACTGTGGCTCCTCGCCTCAAGAAGTTTCCGAGTCAAACGACAAGTTTGATAAAGGTAATGCTTCACACAAACTGCAGCCACACGGGTAACTCCCTGTCCTGTGAGCAGGAAGTCTTTGCCGGATTTGGAAATCGTCTCGTATTAGTCTAGTTTTACATCTCTCGTATACAGCATTGGAAAGGTCGATATATTTGCTTTCGTACGAGTTACATTCGAAGTCAAGTATGACACATTTTATATGTTAACATGTGGTTGACAAATGGCTTTGCAATGGAGGATTTAAAACACCTAGCTGTAGGTCAAGAATTTTAATGATGGTTCGGACATATCCGACACTCTAAATAACTCGCAAATTTTATCATGGTTGTGTAATGTCAATGCTTTTCATGCTTTGCATCCATATTAGGAGAAATGGGCACGCCGATATAATACACTTTTACCTTTGTTCTTAGGTACTTCATACCTGTCAGGAATCAGACAAAGTTCACACCCCCTTTCTCTATTTTGCAGATGTCCAGAAGGATACAGGCTTCACATGGCAGGATTATCTGGATGTCACAAATTCTGAAGAAGTTCCACCTAGTTTTTTCCAGCATGTATGTATGGCACTCAATAGATCTATAAGTCATTTTATTGCTTATATGATGAATGTTTTAAGAAGAGTTAGTCATATTTGATGTTCTTATGTTGCTTTGTTTCTTAAGGTTGAAGCTGGACTTCACTCTGAACTTGAAAATGAGATGATGCTGGAAGTTCCCCTCAAGGATGACCCTTCACAATATTGGCTAGCTAAGGTTGTTCTTGCCTGTGGCCCTTTCTCTAGGTAAGTTTAGTTTACATATCAATTAGACATCCATAAATGACTATAATAAATTTTCAATTTTCTCACATGACAGACTCCGGTACTCTGGTGATGTTGAAGACCAATCAGCAGATTTCTGGTGTGACCTAACTACATGCAATGCTCGCCCTTTGGGCTGGTGTGCAAAAGAAGGAAAAGCACTGACTCCGCCACAGTCGATTGCAAAGTTGATTGGGGATCCCCAGGCTCACATTGAGAAGGTTTTGGAGAATGCAAAGCCTGTCCCAGATCATCTGCTAAGTGGCGTAAGTGGACCATGAATTGATTGGCTGAATCCCATGATTTTACACTAAGTAATTGTTTCATTCTGTTTTCCTAGGATGGATTTGTTAAAGCCGATCGCATTAAACCTGGTATGAAAGTTGAAGTTCAAGATCCTAGTAACCCATACAGCTTATGGATCGCAAGTGTAAGTAAAAGGCCACACATCTTGTATAATATTTTCACATTTTATTTTCCTTTACCGTGCTTACTTTTTCTTTTGAAACTGAGATGACATTACCAATGTCTTTTACAGATTATTGAGAATGTTGGTGGACGGTTATTGCTCCGGTATGATACACCAGATTCGTCAGCTCCTGAATTTTGGCTGTATTTTACATCACCACGCATTTTTCCTATGGGATGGACTGCTATGAAAGGTATTTTCAGCAACTGTCAGTAGTCCCCCTTCCCCTCACATGTACCAAGCACCTTAACCCAGTTAACATGAACATTTTCAGGAGATCCGTGGGAATTGCGACGCCCCAGACAGTTACTGTCATCTCATGGAAAGGAAGAATGGGAGGCTGTGATGGAAATGGCCAAAGAGGATGCTAGAAGGTTTCCATTACCGTTTGACCTATTTAATGTAATGTGTTGTTTTCTTCATTGTATTTAACAGTTCAGTTCTCTCACAACCTGAAAGTAAAAAGATCTTTGTTTTTGCAGCACTCGGATGAAATTATACCACATTCGTTTATGATGGGCATGAAAGTTGAAGCATTGCATCCAGAAAATCTCACAAAAATCCATCCTGCCACAGTCATGGACGTTTGGGGGGATTCTTATTTTATTGTAGAGCTAGACATGAAGATATGTGATGAAGTAGAGGAAGAACTAAAATTTTCTTGGCTATGTACCTCTACTCATCCTTACATATTCCCATCTGGTTTGTTTTACCACCTTTGCATTGGCATTATCTCACTGCTCTTCATTTTCAGAACTAATTATAGTTCTACTAAAATGTTTTACAGGCTGGGCAGCGTCACATGGCCTTCAAGTTTCTAAACCTCTTGGCTGGAAGGATGATAGTGATAATGAATTTCACTGGGATGAATATCTTCAACATACAAGTGCGGTGGCAGCTCCTGAAAAATTCTTTTCTCAAAAGCCTTGTGCTAAAAGCAATGGGATAGCAGCTAACATGAAACTGGAAGCTGCCAATCCTTTAGACCCGTCTGAAATATGTGTTGCTACTGTAACTCGTACTACAGGACATTTAGTGTGGATACACTTAGAACGAAATGAGAGGTAGGCGTTTTAACTGATGAACTTAAATTGCTCTTTTGTGGTGCATAGTTTATTTTCATGACTTTTATGGTTTTCAGTTACCATCCCAATCATGCGGTTTCATTTGACTCCCCTGATATTTTTCCTGTTGGCTGGTGCGATAGTAATTCATATGCTTTAAAACCACCATTGTATTATCAGATGCCCTCAAGTAGAACCAATAGTGTTGTGGGAGATGACAGGTTTGTATTCTATTCCTTCTTCGAATGTCTTTATGCCGCACCAATTCTATATAAATATGTGCTAATGGCATACTGTTTTTCTAAACTTTTTTGACCCATTTTCCTTAGCAGTAATGATAGAAAAGATCAAGAACAGGGACAGCGTACAAGTAAATTGTGGTGCCCAAAGATATACTTCAATCACAAGTGCTTCTCTGGTCCTTTTCTTTCAAAGAGCAAACTTGCTGGTTTACCCCAGGCTGTTGGGCCAGGACCAGTAAGGCTAGTAATGCGTGAGGTGTTGTCGATGCTGATATCAGTAGCTTACAAATCAAGTCGTGTCTTGAAGGAAATTCAATGTGATGGTGACCTAAAGCCAGGAGAACACGTTGAAGTTCTCAAAGCCAAGTAAGTTACTGGATTGCTGTTAATTTTTTTTCCCCTACTCTTCAACATTACTTCAAAAACTAAAACCAAAAAAATTATTTTCTTTTTCATATTAGATTTAACCAAACAAATTATAGAGCAAGAGTTGCGGTTGTGACGTCCTCTGACCAAGTGGCTGACTTCTGCCAAGACATATGTGCACGCTTAAAAGTCTGTCCATACATGTTTGGTCCAACCCGTGCTGAAGCAGGAAGCTGTCCTGAAAATTGCAACATCCAGTCTAAATCTAGATTTAGTACGCATCTAGTTGATTTTAAAATATTAGAATTATGAATCAGAATTGTATGTGATTCCTGTATTTTTGTGCAGCCTCTTCATATTGGTCAAACCGACAGAAAAAGACCAACAGGCCTGCTGGAGATCCTTTACCAGAGTTAGAAATTGTTGGCCCGAAAAAAAGAAGAGGCCGCAAGAGGAGGTTTTCAAGCATCAAAACACGCCATACTGTAGCCACTGGTACTTTGCAATCCCCTCAAGGTATGGTGCCAAATCTGTATGTAAATATTGCTGGTGCTAGCTCATTTTGATTAGGATATCTTGTATATTCATCACCTTTTCAATTTGAATTCTTCAGGTGCCGACAGTGATGCAAGTGGAGATGAAGCCTCTGCTGAACCGAGCAGTCAGGCAGTTTCCGAGGCTACTCCAAAACGTAGAGAAATAGTCACAAGGGGTGCAAAATTAGCTGTTATTTCTACTGCTGTCCCACCAGCAAGGTAAGAATTTTTCATACATTTGTACTTGAATAAAAGGTCTTGCAAGTTTATGAAAACTCAAATTATTACAGACCAAGACCTGAAAGACGAGGTGTTAAAAGACAACGAGAAAATGAAGTACCTGAGCCTAAGGATCCAGACAAGATGGAAATTCCTGCCCCTGGAAGTTGGTTATATCCTTTACCAGATATAGATAGTAATCCTCGCGATTGGACTATCGAAGATGTGGAAGCATACCTCAACACAACCAGTGACTGTAAATCAATTTCAAAAATACTGAAAAGGGAGGCTTTTGATGGTGTCGCTTTTATGCTGCTTAACTTGGCCACTGCAGTAAAGCAACTGAAGCTGAAACCTCTGCAGGCTGTAAATTTGTGTAGGCATGTAGCTCAAATCAAATTTGTATTTTTTAGAAGGTATGTTTATCATATGGATTAATTGTTCAGCAAGGAAATCAAATTTCCTTTTGATGAAAAGCAATTTATTATGGATCAATCACGCTTTTGATCTCAAATCAACCTGTTATCTTTGTCTTATGAATTTGATAAAAGATCAAAAATTCACAGTGTATGTGAAATGAAACAAATCATGTGTAGAATAAATGACTTCAATTTATTAATCTTCTTTCATATCTTTCGTCCTTTCCTCCATGTTCAAATTAATTATACGAGTTAAATACACGATACATTTTCAGACAATCACTTACTGTATCAGCTGAGCGGGCACCAAAAGATTTATCCAATGAATTTATGGTAAACATCGAATGTGTGCTAGCACAAGGGCGTTTGGGGAAACAAAATAACTTGCTATTCATAGAAAAAGTGGATTAGCAGGAACGGAAAGTAATCAGAGCCTTTGTAAAGGAAGTCAAGCAGGTCCCATTAACCATGATTGAAGGAATGTTGCACATAGAAGGAAGTTGGATATCACAAGCTTAGTATCCCAACGTGTAGAGGAAAAAGAAAAAAAAATGCGCTTTCAAACCAAATGCTCATTAAACTTGTTAAAGTGTGAAATAAAAGGACAGCAAATATCACAAATGCACCTCACTCCACAATTTTGAAATACGGTATTTAGACAGTAGCGTTAAGGAAATAAGGAATCTCTCTTTTGGCATGGGTGCTATGAAACAATTGATACAGCAAAAAGAGAAGTATTTTATGTAAATTCCAGTGGACCACAAGGTACTTTGATTTCAAATATAGACAAAGTCTACATCAGTCTAAGGATACACCATCTAAAACCATTCTTAAGCCTACACAACACAAATTTACAACAGCACATATCTAAGAAAAACAGGAAGCTTAGAGATAGATGCTAAGCACTCATACACAGCCAGTCAATAATCATTCCATTTTAAGTCAATCCCATGGAAATAATTGCATCATGAATGCCTCAGCGATTGAATTTTAAGACAAAGTTAAAACAGTCTGTCGTTACCCAACAAGCATGAAATCTGTATCACATGTAACATCGATAAAACTCATTGTGGCTTGCCACTCCTTGCAACCAAAAACAAAACTACTATTGGCAAACAAGTGAGCAATTTATACATTTCATTTAAACATAGAATACGAGCCGAAACAATCGAGGACCATAAAGCTGGATGTCAGTCCGTCATTTTGGCATCACATATAAAAGTGAAGTTCAAGCAACATTAAAAAATTTGGGGGTCACTATATTTGTACATATTGGAATCATGAGTGGGGTGCAGATAAGTTAGAACGTTAAAGGTATAGTAGCCGGGAAGGAGAACTGAGAATCGATTAAAACTAGCATGTATTGCAATCACAGAACAACACAATACCCCTTACCCTTTACAATGCTTGCAATTTTATTACCTTAAAAGGCAAGTATTGGCAAAGACAACAAAAAATAAAAAATCTGACCATTACAACCATCATAGTTATTTCTATTCATTTGCTTTCATTTGAGCCAAGACTGAAATTTGACACACTAAATCTTAATACCTAACGACATCTGATTTGTGGTATGAAAACATGACACCTTTTCATTGCAGCCTACAAGTTCTCATATTCATTTCAATTGCCACTCCTAGTGTAAAAAGACATCATCGGAAATGATAAAATACAGTTCATACTGGTATCCGAGACAAACCAAGAGCATAGAATAAAAACATATGCAACAAAGTATATTTTGATCTATGTGGATCACTTTTAAGATATATTGTGTGGACAAAAGTCCATATCCAGTGCTTTTGCTGAGTTGAAAAGACTGATAGACGAACACTGTTCTTCAGTATTCATCTTTTAACGGAAACATAGATGATAACTCCCAATATGCAGGCAATAATCATGGCAGTCATTAAAAGGCACACCAGTTTCCTCCGACGTTTGTGCTGTAGACAAATTATAGAATGATAAGAAATTGATTGCAGAGCAAAATTGGACACATACAAAACATTTCACCTACCACATATTCTGCTGCTTTTTGGAGTTCTTGTCTGCCTAATTCAACATTTCCGTGGACACTCTCCACATTCTCTTCAATAGACTCTGAGAACCAAAAGACAAAGTTGTTATAAAAGTGGTCTTCAGAAACTCAGAAAACCGAAATTTTGGGGCTTTGACGTGATGAAAACCTTACCAACAGCTTGTCCTTGCTCATAAACCATTTTACTTAGATCCCTCATTATCTGGTTTACATCAATAATATCATTTTCAATAGATTGAATACGCTGAGCACGCTCCTCCATCAGCCCAGACTCAAATTCAAGCTCTTGTTGCATCATTTTCTGAGCTTGGTGCCTCCTTTCCATTGACAACAAACGTTCCGAGTCATCTTCGGTGACATCTGGATCTGCACTTCCTGGAGAAGTAACTGGAGGATACTGTTTCATCTTCTCCGAAATTTCCTAAAATTTAAGTTTCAATTAGTCTAAGCAGATTATAAGTGAAAAATGTAAATGTCAGGAAATAAGTTAAAAAGTGTCATTATAACAAATAAATATCATATTTACCTTTTGATTTTGGCAATAATTTGTTACTGCCTGAGAGAACTGCTCTCGAAGACGATCTGCTTGCAGCTTCTGCTCCTTGTTTCCCTTTCTCACGACTTCGGTAAGGCGGGCAAGCTCAATTGTAGTTTGAGCAATTACCTCATTACAACTAACATGAGTGACATGACTGCACACAAAAGAGCATATAAATAACACCAAAATAAATACACCAGTAATTTTTTTTTTTTTAAATGAGGCATACTTACATCTGATCTCGCAAGCCTTGTGTATCCTTGATAGTTCCAATGGAACGTAGCTCCTTTGCCACAGTTTTCCGGCCATTGTTGATGGTGTATATGTTGGTAGTTATGTTTTCACACAGGTTGTAAAGCTCAGTAGGGCTGAATTGTGACACGTTGCTGTCACCAGCAAGGCCGCCACCCGCGAGCCCACCATGAGCAAAGCCTCCTGCAAATGCAACGCCTGGAACACCATCTGTTGCTCCATAACGTCGCTGGCTACCATTTCGAGATAAGCTTTGATCCATTCTGCAGTGCATGAAAAAATAAAAATTATGTAACATAATTGCCAGACCTGAAAAACCTGATTTGTGACATATTTCCCTCATATCAGCTTTAAACCAGCACTTTCAATATGACCAATAACATTGTTACAGCGTGTGACATATTTCATGTGACACTTATTCAAATGGAAAGACAACCCATTGCTCCAATGTCCAAGGCAGTCCAAGGTATTAGGGTGGGTTATGTTAAATAGTAACAAACAGTTAAATGAACTACGAATAAAGAAGACTAGGTGTCAAGAAAAACCCTCAAATATTGCTCGTGGTAGCTGTTATGCGATATCAATTAGAACATTTATACCAGTGCTAGTTATGTAACAGGGAGTGTTCTGACAGCACAAAGACCTTCACATCCAACGGCACCGTTGACAGCAACAAAACTACGGTGATCCTCAAACTCACCTGACGTACTCAGACGCTCGTCCTCAATTAACTGGAAACGTGCATAAAAGTCTAAACGAGAATCTCCGGGCGAACTTGTGACAACTCAGAACCAGGTATTTGGCTCACTCCGAATCATCCTCCTCTATCGACTCGACGACGATGAGCTGGTTCGCTTCCCCCCTCTCTCGCACTCCCCCCTGCGACTACGCCCCCATACCCCCTCCCCCCTCCCCTCACTCTCCTCTGGAATGGCTCCTCCCAGTTCGTTCGCGCCAGAAAACAAACAAGTGACAAATGGCCATAGACGAATGAGCTGAAAGAATCGCATCATGATTCGAGTACGTCGAGATAAAAACTAAAGCCAACCTAGAGAACTACAAAAAGCACCGAAAAGTGGACGAGCGCTCCCTCTAGCGGCCAGTCAGGGAACTGTAGCCGTCAACAGACGCTAGCAGACGAACGGAAAAAAATAGAAAGAGGAGTCAAGAAATAAACTATTCCCGCTATCTTTCAAATTTTCGGCGGGGCAAAAAATTTCTACTCAAAATATTACTGGTGACTTGTGCCAAAGGGAGTTTGTTAAAACCTGACTCAATATTGAAAATGCAGTTCTACATATGTCTGTATCTTTTTATTTCATTTCAAATTCTGACAAGTGTTTTTTTCCACAGAAACGTTGGTTCACAGGAAATACAGTGAACACTCTGCCAGGCGCCCAATATATCGTAACACACGAGTCTCGTTGGGAATATCCATTAAGTGCGGCCAATGTCCAAGCGCATGACACGGGGTGGCACGGCACAAGCGTGGCACTTCCCTCCGAAACAGATGGTTTTCCGGCGCCCCCATCGGTGCGGCCCAGGGCACCTCCTGCCTGAGGTAGGCTGCCGTTCAGCCCGGTCTTGGCTACAGGGGTCTGCCGTAGAACCCAATGGACGCCTTGTCCTCGGAGAAGGACGTCCGATCCCCCAGGTCCTGACTCCCGGTCCCTGCTTTGCCGTAAAAGCCCGGCTCCGGGCCGCCGACTGGAAACATACAACGAGCCGTTTGTTTATGCCATCCATGCGAAATGTACATGGAGTGAAATCGAAACCAAACAAAACACGCCCTTTTTTGTAGCTGTAAACTGTAGGTTTTTTTTTTAAATTAAAAGAGGAGCAGAGTTTGGGTCCCTCGACATCGACGGCAGAAAATTGTGGCCAGGACTCCAATACGGGCGCGTTTTGTTTCGTTTCTAATTTCACTTCCGGGTCTGCACTCCAGCAGCGGTGGACTCACGCGCGTTGGGCCCGGTGCCCAGCCCGGGGGCCCCCGCGGCCTGCAGCTTGTCCGCGCTGCCGCTGGCGGCGTGGGCGGAGAACTTGGCGTACGGGGTGGGGATGAGGGCGGGGCGGCCGCGGATCCCGCCGCCGTCTGCGGGCACAGAAAGCCGTCAGCCGGGCCGCTGAACCCGTCGGCCGCAAGGACTGCGCTGCTAACTCAAGCGTCCGACAGTCAGACTCATGGAGTCGCGTGCACCTCCCAGGACCCACGCGTGGTCTCACAAGGTGTGCGACTCTTGTTTCAGACGTTTACAAGAGTCTGCGTTTGGCGTCAGACGCGTACAAGCGCTTTGTCAGACAAGCGCAAGGCCAAGTGCTAGACGCTTGTAAGCGAGCGTTGCAACTGTCAGACACTTGAGGTGGCGGTGTCGTCCTGCCCCACAACACGATGCCCGGTCCCTTACAGAAGCGGTGTGCGGGGTAGTGCTGGTGGGCGAACGGCGAGGGCAGTGCCGCCAGGGGTATCGGCAGCGGCAGCGGCAGGACGGGCAGGGCGCTGGCAGCGTAGCGGCTGGCGTAAAGCCCGGGCCCGCCGGGGCCGCTGGGGCCGCTGGGGGTCCCTTCCCAGCCCGGCATCGCCGTCAAGAAGGTGGCCGAGCCCTGGCCCATGGGCGCCATCGGCCCCAGGGGCGGGCCCAGGTGGCCGGCGAGCCCGAGCAGGGGGTGGACGCCGCCGTCGGCGAACCGGGTGGGCGGCGGCGGGTAGTAGAAAGGGTTGGCGCCGCCGAGACCTGCGCAGGAAGCCCATCACACGTCGGCACCCAAACCCAAACCCGCGCACACACACACACACACACACACACACACACACACACACACACACACGCGCGCGCGCGAGTGACGAGTATGATCAAGAACCCCAGCTGAATAACAACCAGTTTCTCGCCTGATCCGCCGCGTGATCGCAGCGGATTTTTCGCGGGTTCTCGGTAACCGGTGGAGTGGGGCTGCGGGGGCCTCGGCCGGGCTCACCAGCCCGTCAGCCGCCACAACAGAAAAAGAGATTCCCCCGGTCGTCATCGTACGGTAAACACGCCGCAGCCCCGCACACTTCAATATCTCGAGGAAAGCGAGGACCACACTCACACACACGGAGCCGCGGTTCGTACTTTCGGTCGCCCCCGTTTCCATGACACGTGCACACGCGAGCGCACGCACACGCGCACGCGCACGCACACGCGCACGCGCACGCACACGCGCACGCCGCTGGCCGCTCCCCCAACACTGCCATGCCGCTCGGAGGGCACTTTCCATTTCACAAGGCGCTCCCCGTACTGCACGCGACAAGCACGCGGAGCCGAGCCGGGGCAGCGGGGGGCCTGGGGAGCGCGGGGCTGCGGCCTCACCGCGCCGCCTCTACTAACCGGCGACGAATGGGTAGTACCCCGCGGACGCCATCGGCACCGGCACCGGCGGCGGGTGGAAGGCGAGGGCGGCGGACAGCAGGGTCATGACCCCGGCCGTGATCAGCCCGGCACCGAGGCCGCGCGGGCCTCGGGGCCTGGGCGGCGTCGACACCGACATGGCCGTCGTCGCGCTGCTGCTCCTCAAGCGTCGTCCGGGTCCACGGTGATGCCCTCGCGGACGGCGGCGCGGCGTCACCCCCGCAGTAGCACCAGCAGCAGCACCGCGTAGCACCGCGTCGTCGCCCCGGGCATGCTGGGCACGGCTGTGCACGCGCGAGGACTGCCGGCGGGACGGCGTGCGTCTTGTCGACTGCAGGAGCGGCGCGCGCCGAAGGCTGGGCTGGGCCCGCGGCCACGGCAGGGGCTGCAGAGCAGGACCACCCCCACCAGCCGACGGACCCCCCGCGGAGGGTCCGCGGGGGGTCCGCGGGAAGTCCGCGGGGGGGCAGGGCGCGGCGCGTGGCGTGCGCGTGCTCGACGAGCGCGTGTCCGCTACGCTCGCGCCGGCGTGGCGCGCGTGCGCTCCTGTTATCTCGAGAGGCGGTCGGGGGGCGGCGGGGGCCACGCACGGCCCGGCACGGCGTTTAGGCTGGCAGTGACAGCAGTTGCCGTATCTTGCAGATCACCCCCCCCCCCCTCCCCCGGCTACATTTGCCGCTCTCCCTCTCTGCGCTGCTGCTCCGGAGCACACATCGCCCCCTCGAGCAGCACCTGTGGCACCTCTGATCCGCGGCTGATATGGGGGTCTGTGAGACGCGTTTTACATCTGCGCCGCACCGGCCTCACACGGTCGCACCGCTCCACGCTGGGGTCCTGGTGTTCTATGATTCTACTCCGCGGTCCCCGCCTGTGGCGTCACTCTGGCAAGTGTCGTCGCGGCGCCGCTTGGCGGCCGCGTCCACGCCGCCCTCGTCGTCCTCGTCGTCTTCTCGTCGCGCTCTAGCTCCGCCGGGCCCCCGCCCGGGCGGGCATGCCTGGGCACGCAGGACCTGCAGGCCCTGGCGGCGCGGTGCGGGCGCGGTGCACCACCTGCGAGTGCGGCGCCGTCCGCGGCCCGCGGCCCGGCGCTTTGTGACGAAACACCTCCTGTGCGCGGCACTTCCTGCCCGCCCCCGCCCTCCCCGCCGCCCACAAGGACGCCGCGTTGACGCCTCCGCAGCGCGGCCTTTCTCCGGTTCCTCAGTAAGCAACAGTCGGTCACAGCGTGGCGGAGAGAGGACCGGGAGCGCCTGCCGGGTAGGCAGCCCCGCGCTCCGCACGCACACGGGTCGGGCGGGCCGCCTACCCCGGCAGCAGCAGGCGCTCGCAGGCGCGGTTCGCAGATAATGAGGGCGGCGGAGGGGAATTCGAACGTTTTCTCAGCGCCGGGACGGCGAGAGGCGAGGCGAGCGGTTCCCAAAACCTCTGCTCCGCGGCCCAGCGGCCCCGCGCTCTGCACCGGCGTGCCGGGCCTGGCCGGGCCGCCGGGACCGGTGGCGCGCGCGGCCGCCGTGCTGTCTGGCCACGACTCACGGTTTTCCCGTCCATTCATTCCCATTCGCACGTTGGCGCCCGCGCCGTGTCACACCCGCGGCACTCGGCCCAGTGCACGCCGTGCTCGTCTGATCCGGCTCCGGCTCGCCGGACTCTCGCGCCGTGCATCGCACTCCTTTGGCGCGCGCGTCCGCGTCGCCGTCGCCGCGGCCACACGGCCGTCGCTGTTGTTGTTTGTGTTGTCGGAACCGGCTGAGTCAGGTCAGGAGTGGAGGAGTGGGCTGGACGGCGTGCGTGCGCCGCCGGTGCGGTGCCGGTGCAAACCCCCTGGACGCCGCACTCGCCGGGGCAGCCCCGCGATTTGCTGACGCGTGCGTGCTCGCGCCGCGGCCCCCTCGCGGTCCCCGGCGCGCCCCCCCCCCGCAGAGGGGGGGGGGGGGGGGAGGCACGGAGCACTCCGCCGGGCCGGGAGGATTCCTGCGGTACCAGTTCCTGCTCGGCGAGCAGAGCCAAAGCCCGGACCGACCCGGCGACCTCAGAAGTGCGCAGCCAAGCCGGCCGGCCGCACCGCGCCGATCGTACCGCCGCCGTAGCGTCCTCGTCCTGCAGAGACCGGGGACTCTCCCGCCGCCGCCGCCGCCGCCGCCGCCACCATGTCCGTCCTGACCGTGCCCGCCGCGCTGCCGGCGCTGGTGTTCGCCGCCGTTCTGGCCGCCGCCTCCGGCACCCTGTGGGAAGGTAACCCCGCCGTCTGCAGCGTGGCCCCGGCTGGCGCCACCGCCTCGCACCCCCGCCACCCGCGCCGACCTGGCAGGATGTTGTCCAAGCCAGGAACTAGGATGCTGCATGTGGGAGGCGAGCCGAGTCCTGTTGGGCGTTCCCGTTCCACAGGACCGCCGCGCCAACGAACCCGGCGGCGGTGTGAAGGGAGGAGTGAGACGAGGCGAGGCGCTCAGAGTGCGACAGAGAAAGGAGATCGCTCCCGAAATGAGGACCTGCTTCTGATGTAACCCGCCGCGCCGGGATGGGGTTAGAGGCGTTGGGTCCGGCGCCTTGTCATCAACCTGCGCACCCAATGCCGGAAAATCCAATTGCAAAAACAAAACACTTTTTTTTATTTTTATTTTTGGCCAAATTTGAAAATTGTTTGGAAAGTTTTGAGAAATATCAGTACAATGGGTTGCACGTCCAGTGGTTTACAGACGGCCCCTGACCACTCTTGTGCAGCTCGCGCTGCACGCCGCGCAGTGTGGGCCGTCCCCGCGTACCGGCCTGGTACCGGCCCGGGCTGGCGGCTGGCCCCGGCCCTACCGGCCAACCCTTTCCTTTGTGTTCGGCAGCGCGGCACAGCAGCGGGGGCCCGTGCGGATTATCCTCTGCCCTGAGGGGCCGTGCACAAACTATGTGGCTATTAAAGGGAGGGGCAGGCTGCTCTATGGTCACGGCTCATACACCTGCAGGAGTGGCCAGGGGGTCGAAATGAGGCCTAAGATCGCGGAGATTCTTTGTTCAGATGCGCCCCTCGGAGATACTCCACGCTGCCGTCGGGCGCGGAGTATCGGCCGGAGAGCTCTGAGTGCTGACGGGAGACGGCGTTGTTGGTGTTGCAGGCAGCCCCTGCTTCCACGAGGCGAGCCAGACCCGCGGCGTGTGCAAGCTGCTGCCGTACTGCTCGTGGGCGGTGAAAGAGCGCCGCTCCGAGCTGTACCCGCAGACCTGCTCGTTCGTCGGCTACCTGCCTGTCGTGTGCTGCCCCTACACGCGCACGCACGACCCGCCGCACCTGCCGCTGCGCCCCGCGCGCCCCGGCGTGCTGGCCCCCGACGGCCCGCCCGTGGGGCCCGACGGCGCCGACGTGTTCATCGCCCCCATGTCCGGCAAGCCGGCGGAGCCGGGGCCGCAGGACCTGGAGTACGCCGGGCCGCTGGGCCCGCTGCAGCCCACCCCCGGGCCCGAGGTCCACCAGAGCCTGCAGCAGGAGCTGGACCGGCGGATATCCGGGGAGGGCGAGGACGCGGGGGCCGGCAGCGTCGGCAGCGGCCTGCCGCCGCACCTGCAGTTCGGCGACGGCTCGGGCCTCGCCTTCCTCGCGGCCCGCGGCTGACGGCCTGACCCGCCGACCTCGCCGACCAGAGGAGAACACCACCACCACCACCGCCCACTGTGTTCGTCGCCGCCTGGACCGGAGCCGCCGCCGCCTCCCTGCCCGCTCTCTGCACTCTCCGACATTTTCAATTGTCATCCCGCGGCTCCCGCGCGGGGAAAAGCCACGCGCGGGAAAAGTACGGCGCGGGGGAAGGGGAGATTGTGGAAATGTGGCCGTGGCCGGGGCCGGGGCCGGCCGGCCGGCCGGCCGGCCGAAACGCCAGTCACGCCGCTATCACTCCGCCGGCCAGCTGAGATGAATCTCAGCGGCAGCGCGCGCCTCGCGAGTTCAGATCGTGACTTGTAATTTATGCGAAATACAAATACTACACCTTCCTTATCCTCTCTCCCATAATTTCAATGCCGCAAGTATGCATCGCTGCAGAATGCTTGCGTGTGCGATGTCCTAGAAGCGAATACTTGTTACATCAAGTCGAGCCGGATTTCAATGTTACCCTGTAGGTTTTCGGATAAGATCCCGGAATTTCTTGACCACCGGAACTCCCAGCGCCTATTATTAATCAGTCGCACATTTTTACATCAAACGTCTTATCTCGAGCCAGCCTAGAAAAGAAACGTATATGAAACCAATACAAATCTACAAAAATAGATGAATAAGGCGCGTTGAAGAGTTAAGTACAGTATCAGCAGAATCGGATTCGGTGAGGTCGCGGACCCCCCGCGGAGCTACTCCGCGTGGCCCGAGGAGCCTTTCCCCGGGGCCGCGCGGGGGCGACGCGTGCCCGCCGTGGTGGCAGACGGCCCCGAGCTGGAGGTGCGGGTCCCCGTCGGCTCTAGGTGAGAGTAGCAGCGTGGTGGCTGCGTCGAGACCCCGCGCCGCAGGTGCCACCGGCGCTGGACCGGAGCATGGAGTCTCGACCCGCTCGTTACCCCCACCCTTCCCCTCGCCCCTCCTGACTTTTCGCTGTTTCCCCTGGAAGGAGGAGATCCGGAAGCAGCGGCTGAACGGCGTCGGCGACTCGTACACGAGAAAGCACGTAGTCGGTCCAAAAACAGACCAATGAAAAATCGCTGTCCGTGGGATTTTGAGCATTTTCGGCAATTTTTCGTCAGATAATCGTAAACGTCATGGACAGAGAAGCATACAATTTCCTTTCCCATGAGGATTTCAAATGATGCGTTTATAACACACAAGACGATACTGTTTTCGCTAAAATCCGACCTCAAAAGATCCGACGATTCCTAAAGACACTTAATCAGCTGTACCACGTGCAGGAAATGAAGCCCGCAATGCACCTTCTGGATGGACGTCCGTGAGAGAAGGGGGTGAGTCTAGTTTGTTGCGGGCTTACCTATCTTCTCTTCACCCTTTCAGAGGTGATGAACGAGGGGCAATCCAATCCACCCTTTTTTTGTGCACACGATTAAAACATTTTGTAGATTTGATAAGGTTTGACAAGATTTGACATGCATTTGACATGATTTGGCAAAATTTTACGAACTTGGTGAGATTCTAGAAAATTGTGCCTGATTTTCGGAGGGTTTGCGGGCGAACAACTTATTAAATCATGTGTGGAAAACTGGCCAACTCACAGTCAAGTCACGCTAAAATCTTGTTAAAATTACAAAAATCTTAAAGTCTTAAATCTTAACCGTGACTTGGCCCGCTTTGTAGGTACAGCGGTTCGCCCCCCCCCCCCCCCCCCCCCCCGGTGATGAGGGTCCCGACGTAAACTCAGGACGCTCGCGCCCCCCCTGTGACCCTTAAATATTTTTAAGCATCGCCAAAACACAGTCCATCCTGCGTATATGGACCGGCGTGCCTCAAATTGTGTTGGTCGTCACCTGGACTGGTCACTAGTCCCGCGCGCTGGTTGTTTATATTCTCTGCAGCAGCCGACTCTGTATCATTATATCATTCTCACTTGTCATCGCGCCCATGGGAAAGAGGGGGATGATGATAAGGAGGAAAATGTTGTCGTGGTCCGGCCGCGGCCGGTGCCCGTGCCGGAGCGAGCGGCGCGCGGAGCATGACGGGGCACAAACCGCCAAACGCAGGCGTTCCCCCACCCGCCCGGGGCCCGGGGCCCCGGCCTAGGCCGGCCCGCCCGGCCCCGCCCGGGTACAGCGGCACCGCGGGCGTCGCTGCACTCTTCGCCCCGGCCGTCCCCGCCGTTCAGCCGTGGTCCATAAGTAGCGGGGAAAACGCTCCGGTCAGATCAGTGACATCGGAGCAGCGGGCTAGCGAGGACGTGCTGGGCGTGTATCACTATCGTGGTGTCGACGCAGACGTGCGACATGATCGGGGCCGTGTTCCTGGCGCTGCTGCTGGTGGCGGCGGCGCTCGCCCTCCTCGCGCACCTCCGGCGGGAGGCCGCCCTCAAGAACTTCCCCCCGGGCCCGCGGCGCTGGCCCGTGCTGGGCTCGCTGCCGTCCATGCCCGGCACCCTGGTGCACCAGCACGCGCACCGCCACTGGCTGCCGCGGTACGGCACCGTCGTCGGCCTCACCCTCCCCGGCGGCCAGGACATGGTCATGGTGTGCGGCGGCGAGGAGGTCATCGCCATCCTGAACCACGAGCACTGCCAGCTGCGACCCGACGTCTTCCTCGCCAGGGAGAGGGCCTTCGGCAAGCGTCTCGGTAAGGACATGCGCGCGGCTGCTGTCTCTCTCATTTTCCCTGCAACCCTTCGTCCCCGCTCTCTCTCTCTCTCTCTCTCTCTCTCTCTCTCTCTCTCTCTCTCTCTCTCTCTCTTTTGCTTTCTCTCTCACACGCGGTGCATCGCGTCTGACGTGGACATTTTCGGTCGGCAGGCATCTCGTTGGCGGACGGCCCGCACTGGACGGAGCAGCGCCGCTTCACGCTGCGCGAGCTGCGTGACCTGGGCCTGGGCAAGAGCAAGCTGGAGGGCGTGATCCTGGACGAGGCGAACGCCACGATCCGCGCCATGGTGGCGGACGGCCCCAAGCTGGAGGTGAGTCCCCGCAGGTCCCCGCAGGTCCCCGTCGGCCCCGCCGCACCGGCACCCTCTCACGCACCTCTCTCCCGCAGCCCAACTTCCTGTTCAACGCGCCGGTGCTTAACGTGCTGTGGTGGATGGTGTCGGGCAAGGAGTTCGCGCGCGGCGCCGGCTCCACCCTGGACGAGCGCAGCCGCAAGCTCCTGGTCGTCCTCAACCAGGCCATGCGCCACAAGAAGATCGTCACGGCGGCCTGCGATAACTTCCCCATCCTGAAGTACGTCGCCCCGGAGTGGTCCAGCTACAACGAAATCTACAAGCCCATCTTTAAGATCCAGGACTACCTCCGGGTGAGTGTGGGGCGTGGCGGCGCGGGCGGCGCGGGCGGCGCGGTGGCCGCGTCGAGACCCTGTAACCACCCCGACGACGGGATGCGGGGCCTTGATCCCCCTCCCTCCGCCCCAACCCTATTCCGCCCCCGACACCGTCTCAACATTTTCTTGCGTCGGTTCTGCAGGAGGAGATCCAGGAGCAGCGGCTGAAGGGCGTCGGCGACTCGTACATGCTGAAGTACACGGAGGAGATCAACAAGGGGCGCCCGGGCGGATTCACCGGTGAGGGCTGGAGCGCAGGCGGCAGCCCCGCCTCGCCTCGCCGAGGTCCGCCTCGCCGGAAGCTAACGTTTTCATTGATTATGCGCAGACGAGAATCTCATCATCAACTGCCTGGACATGTTCACGGCGGGAGGCGAGTCGACGGCCAACACGCTGAGCTTCTGCCTCATGTACATGGGCTTGTACCCCGAGGTGCAGGCGCGCGTACACGCCGAGCTGGACGCGGCGATCGGCGGCGCTGACAAGACCGTCACCATGTCCGACAAGCCCAAGTGAGGACCGCATACCGGCAGGGTGGCCGCCGAAGTCGTCCCGGGCTCAGCACACTCACGTTTCGGCTTTTATGTTGACCAGCCTGCCGTTCCTGGAGGCGACGCTCTTGGAGGTGATCCGCTCCAACACCATCTCTCCCCTGGCGATCCCGCACATGAACTCCCAGGACATCCAGCTCAACGGCTACACCATCCCCAAGGTCCGTTCCCTGGCAGTACCGCACTGAGGTGGTTCGGACTCCGCCGAATGGGTTTGTAAATTTTGGTTTTGTGTCTTTGTTCAGGGCGCCACGCTAATGCTGAGCATGTGGAGCGTTCTCAACGACAAGAAGCACTGGGGAGACCCGGAGGTGTTCCGCCCGGATCGCTTCTTGGACAAGGAGGGCAAGTTCACCAAGGACCCGTGGCTGATCCCCTTCGGCATCGGTGAGTCAATCTCGCTTGATTCATTTTTTGAATGACACTTTCAGCGCGGATCGTGGAAATTGAGATTTTTTTTTCCTTTTTTCCCGCAGGAAAACGAAATTGCATAGGCGAGGCTTTTGCCCTCCAAGTCGCGTTCATCTTCTTCTCGAACCTCATGAACCGGTTCACGTTCACTCTTCCGCCCGGCAGCGAGCGACCGTCCACCGTCAACGTTCAGGCGGGATTAACCGTGACCCCCCCTGAATACTCAATCATCGCCACACCACGAGTCAGCTAGTCAACATAATCCGATATCATTTAATACTGTAAATAAATTTACACTTTTATACAGTTCTGTACATATTGTGGATAGTAATTAAATATACTTTTTAAATAAGATTGACTCCTGCGCTGTGCTGTCATTAATTTTCATTTTATCACAATAACGGTCCAACGAAAAAAATTTCGGCAAGCTGAAAACTACTTTCTCAAAAATTTTGTCTTCAAGCTGAAAATTACAACTTCCTTTCTCAGCCTTGGCGGAAATGTCTCCCCCCCCCCCCCCCACACACTACCAGGTCATTCAGATCTACAAGCCCGTCTTTAAAATCCAGGACTCCAGGCTCCGCGTTAGTGTGGTGCCGGGCGGCGCGGTGGCCGTGGCGAGACCCCGCGCCGCAGGCGCCGCCGGCGCCGGGCCGGAGCATGGAGTCTCGACCGGTTCGTTCCCCCCACTCTTCCCCCCGCCGCTCCCAACTTTTCGCTGTGTTTCCCCTAGCGGGAGGAGATCCAGGGGCGGCGGCTGAACGGCGTCGCGCGTCCCCGACACGAACTGGGGGAAGCACAATGAGATCAACAAGGCGCGCCAGGGCAGCTAATTGTATACAGTCGCGTAAAATTTATCCATAATAAAAACGTATATATTTTAAATAAGATTAACTCCCGAGCGTCGGGTTTTATTTCTACTGCCCTACTGCCCCATTGCTGCCAGTCTGCCGGCGCCCCCTTTCGCCACAGTGTCAAAATTAGCCCTGAACGTAATGATGGTTTTACAACTTGATTAAAAAACATGAAAACTGGACTGACAGCACTTCCGCAAAACATCGCAAAAAAAAAGGTTTCATTAAAAATTTTGCTGAAAATAGACAAAACAATCGACTTAATCAGCACGTAACGGAGCCCCTAAGGCGCTGGTAGGCAAACCCGCACAGTTGCGCTGCATTGGCCGGGGCACCCGGTATGTACACTTTGGGGCACGGTTGTGGACATCCCGGTCAAGATTATGCCTTACTCCGGCCGCGTTGCCCGGCAGGCCGGCACCACCTTCACGACTGCGTTTCTGGGGTACTCCTTGCCTCCTTCTCCGACGGCACCGCCCGGGCCAGCAGGTGGACTCCGACCGGGCCGGGCTTTCGCTGGCGCCGTCCTTGCCTCGCCGGTGGAGGTCGGTATCGGTCTCGGTGGCCGCGGGGCCCCGCGCCGCGCCGGCTGCGCCCCCAGCAGTGCCCCGTGCCCGCTGCCACCGCCGCCGCGCTGCGCTGCGCCCCCTCCCGTCGCGTCGCGGGGGTAGCAGCCCCCACCCACCCGACCCCACGCCGAGTCCAGTCGCTTATTGTGCGCGGCCACAGGCGGAGCAGGCGGAGCCGCCGCCACAGCTGTGCTCCGGCCGCCGCAGTGCAGTGTCCCGTCCTGCCCGCGCCGCGCACCGCTGCTCGGCGCCGCCCAGGTCCGGGTGCAGCTGCATCCCGCCGCAGGCCGCAGCGCGGATGGGGCCCGCACGGGGCGCCGAGGAGGCGATGGCCTCGCCACCGGCCGCGCACGTCGGCGGGGACCGAACCACCGCGACGGCGACCGCCACGACGGCGGCCTCGGTGGCCGTCGCTTCGCCCGAGCCCCCCGACCACAATCACGTCCAACCACCCGCGCCGCAGCACTCCCTGCGGCCGAAGGACCCGCAGAGCCCTCAACCACACACGTGGCCCACGTCGCTGACGGAGGTCTTCGCGGACCTCAAGAAGCACCTGGCGCTCCTGCAGCCCCCGTCATCGACGACCACCTCCACGCCGCCGGCCCCCGTGAGCGTGGAGGCGGCGCGGACGTCGGTCGGGTACGTCGCTGTGAGGGAGACTTCCGTGCACCCCGACGCGGGGGACGTCGTGGACAGGCTGAGCCGAGGGCCGCTCGCGTCCCCCGTCGAGGACGCCGCCGTCGACGCGTCCCTGTTCAGGGTGCCGCCGCGCTTCGCGATGCCGGCGTCCGCCCCGAGCCCTTGGAGCCCGCCGGCCGCCGGCCCCAACACCGGCACCAGCCCCGGCGTCAGCACCGCGACCGGCACCACGACGAGGACTCAGGATGTCGACCGGGACGGGCGTCGGAGGGCAGGCGCGAGCCAGAGCCAGGCCCACGTCCAGACCTCGCTCACGGCCAGGAGGCTGGTGCAGCTCTCCGGGCCCGCCGGCTACCAGACGGCGCCCGCCGGCTCCGTCACCTGGGCCCTGGACGGCATGGTGCGCGGCGTGGGCGCCCCCGTCGGCCCCGGCTACGGCTCGGGGGCCATGGGCTCCCCCTGGGGCACGCCGAACATGACGGGCGTGGTGGGGCAGCGGGGCTCGGTGAGCGGCACCATCGGCGCGGCCTCCCTCCACGGCGGGGTCAACGTGCTTCTCGGCGGGTAAGTGCAGCAGTGCCGGTGTGTGTGTGTGTGTGTGTGCGCGCGCGCGCGTGAGTGTGTGTGTGTGTGTGTGTGTGTGTGCACGTGCACGCCGGCGGGTCCCGGCGGGCCGCTCGGCCGTGAATGTGTTTGCGCTGGCGCTCCTTGTTGCCAGAGGGCGTGGCCGCGCACCGGCGCTCCGCTCCGAGCCCTTCGGCTCTCGCCGTTGTCCTCTCGCCCCCTTCGGCGGCGCCCTTTCCCAGTCCGGGGCCCAGCGGGGGCGAACGCAGAGGAACGTTTCGTGCGGTGGAGGCCACGGCGGGCGCTGGGCCGTGGCGGGCGCTGGGGTGCGGGGAGGAGGAGGGGGAGGGTGGGGGCACGGAAGGTACCCTACCTCACGGCCGCCCCCCCCCCCCCCCCCCGGCTGCCCCTCCCCGCCGACCCCGCAACGCCGCACGTGCGTGACTACCCGCGTGACGGCGGTCGTGACTACAAGGGAGAGTGGAGTGGCGTGGAGCGGCGGCGGCGGCGGCAGTGGTCGTGGCCGCACGGATTCCAGCCCCGAGGCCGAGCCCATTCCGCTCACTCGGCCCAGGAGGCCGCCGTGGTCCCGCAGCCGAGGCCGTGGGGGTCCGCGGGGGTCGCCGGGCCGCCGGGCCGCCGCCGGTCGGTCTCTATTCGCCCCCCGGGGGGCCGGCTCTGCGGGTATTACTGTAATTAGAGGCATTTTCGCGTTTCGGCCGCAATTAGGTACGAATTATACAAGTCAGGCTCGAGCCGTTGTGCTCCGCCAGCTCGGCGCGCGGCGGTGTGTTGGCCTTCGTCCGGGTCCGCCCCTACCCCTTTGCAACTCCCCCCCCCCCCCTCCGCTCCCGCATCCCCGCCCGCGCGCGCCTTACCTGGTGTCCGGAGGAGGTTAGGAGAATGACGGGGGAAGGGAAGGGGAGAGGAGGGGGCAGCGTGATTTGTGATGATGGCCACCGTTTGCTGCGTTAATTCCCAACGTTAATTAAGCAAAACGCTCGATTCAAGCGCGGCGCGAGAGAAGACCCCTGATACCTCCCCCCCCCCCCCTCCCGAAATAATGCCGTCGATACTCCACGCCAGCAGCCGAGTATGGAACGCGGGATTCCCCGTCGGCAGCCCTGCAATAATATCGCGCCGTCTCTGTCTGTCCCGCCCATCACGCCACCTGATGCGTGGGACAGAAAGAGACGGAGCTAGCAGCGCGCTGCCTCGGGGTTGCCCACCGCGGAGGGCGCGCGGCGACGCTTCCGTCTCGCCTCCTCCCGCCCGCTCCGGATGGCGCCCTCTCGCTCTAATTTTCCTCCCGGGTCGCCCCGCCGCCCGCCGCCAGTCGGGTCGACGCGGACCCCCCCTGCCCCGGCGCAACGCCGCCCCCACGTGGCGGGACTGCCGGGGGGCGGCCAGAGGGGCTTAAGTGAAGGGAGGTGAAGGGCGGCGCAGTACAGCCGCGCCGCCGTGCCGTATGGGAAGCCCTTATCGCCCAGCACCTCCTCTCCTCTCCGGGGGAACTCTCTGCCGGCCCTATTTCCGGCCCCCCTCCCGGTCCCCGGCGAGAGTCCTGCTTCCGGGTCCCCGCGCCGCCGCCGTGGCCCGCCAAATTGATTCAATAATTGCTCCCGCTGCGCCGTCCAGTCCGGTTCCGGGCCCATCTCAGGCCGCTGCCGCCGGCTGCCTCTGCCGGCCGTGTGGGAGCCTTACCTCCCTGGATTCGGGAATTGGCTTCGATGACGGGTCGCCAGCCCGTCCCGATCCGACCCTACGAATCTCGCACTCCCCGTCCAGCCCCCCGCCCTCTCTCCTACAGTAACCATTTTCCAAGGGGATTTCACGTTTCGCTAACTTTTCGCTCTGGCTTTCGCTCGCTGTTGTGCCCTCTACTAACGTGACAGTTTTCCCAATGGAGCTCAAGAATACCCGCGTTGTCTCATGGCTCTCTAACCCAAAGTGTTTTCTTTTAATTTTAAATGTTGATAAAAAAATATTTGCTTCGGCGATTTGCGTGGACGCGTCGCCTCGACGGGCGGCCGGCTCTGTGAAGGTCCCAGGGGCACCGCCGCCGCCGCCGCCGCTGCTTCTGCTGCCGCCGCTGCGCTCTCGGTGGCCAAAGACGCCCCATAAATTTGGGATATTCCGCTAATGAACCGCAGGCTGAGCTCGACCACTTGACTGCCGTTGATGAATTAACTCGGTGAGGCGGAGCTGGAGCTGGAGCCTGAGCTGGAGCTGGAGCTGCCGCGGGGGCTGCCGCGGCGCCGCGCTTACACCACTTGTTATTATTATTTATTGACTCCCTCAAGTTCTCACTGCTCGCTACGCTTCCGCTCTATATTTTTTTTCCTTCTGTTCGATAACCGGTCCGGCCGCCGGCTCGTTAGAGGGTGAGCCGAGCCGGCACCGGACCGCACCGGACCGCACCGCGGCGCCGCGCGCAGCCAGGCGGCGGCGGCAGGCGGCAACGGTCATCCACGAGTAAGGAGAATGGAGGCAATTTATGGCGGCGGGCTCGGGGCTCCTGTTTCGCGCTGTTTCTGCCGCTGTGCCGCCGTGCCGCCGTGCCGCGGGGGCGGCCGAGGTGGGGGCTTGCCCAGGAGCAGACCCTCTTCTCTCCCCCGTGGAGCGACTGCGACTTCGCGCCCCCCGCAGCCCGTCACCGGCCAGGCCCCAGCCGGGCCCTCCCCCGCCCGCCGGACCGTATGGGAAGGCCAGTGGGTTCGGTTTAGAGTTCCCGAGCTCCTGCCTTGACGCGTCGAACTCTGGTTCGCGCGTGTTGTAGGAAACTGTGGCACTTCGCTAGCGGACGCGGGCGGGTCGAGGCGTCCGTGACGCGCGGTGTGTGACAAGGGACGACTGCACCTCCCCACCCCCACCCCACCGCCTGTGCTGCTCGACTTGTCGGGCTTGTTGTTCGCAAACACTGTGGATAATTCATCTGTGCGACCATTGGGACGGCGAGGCGGGCGGAAGACGGTGGGTTAGGGCAGAGCGCATAGCGCATCGTCCTCGTCTGGCGGGGGAGAGGGGAGGGGGGGGGGAGCGACGTGTTTCGGACGAAGGGACCCACCCCTACACACACCCACACCCTCTCCATGCACCCCCTCCCCCCGGCCCCACCCCTGAAATGCCAAGGCTGTGAGCCTTGTGCACGCGGGAAGGTTTGTCTACTGCGCCCCCCCCCCACACCCCCTCCGCCACAACCCCCTCAGTTCCCGTACCATAGGCGCAGTCGACACTGCCCCCCCCCTCCCCCCCAGTGGGCTACCGCTGCCGCCGCAGTCCATCGCCCTCCGTCAACGTCACACCAAAAGCATCGAGCGTCCCTCGCGAGAGAATTACGAGATGTTAAAAATTTGTGATCCGTGCGGCAGGTGTCGGGACGGGGAGGCCGGCCGCTGGCCGCCGCCGCTCCTCTCCGCCGGCACATCCAATCGTAATGTCGAAATTACTCAACGACTCGCCCATGATTTCGGAGGCCGAACCGAACCGCAGCCCGTCGCCGCGCTGCCCGCCCGCGGCGCTGCCCCCGCCGGGGTCCGGGGTGTCGCGGCCGGCAGAGGGCCGTGGGGGGCGGCGGCGGCCTCCCCGAGCACGTGGCCGACGACGCGTGGCGCGTGTGGCGAGTGGGCGAGCCGTCGTCGGCGGCCTCTGTCGCTGTCCTTCTCACCTGTGCACACCGATAGTGCCGCACGCCGCGTCGCGACGGGGGCGGGCGCGGACACGGCCGCGGCCTGCCGGGCCGGAGCGGGCTGCCCCGCCCCCTCCACCCTCTCCCTCTCTCCCTCCCCTCTCTCTCTCTCTCTCTCTCTCTCTCTCTCTCTCTCTTCCACTTCCGATTTCCTTCCGGAGGCCGGGGAAGGTCACTTCCGCCCTTGCGCGGCGCGTGGCTTTCGCGTGGCGGTCGCGTGGCGGTCGCGTGGCGGTCGCGTGTCCCCTGCCGCGATTGCCTCAATTTGTGACCCCTCCTCCCCCAACCCCTCCCTACCTCATCTCCACCATGAAAACACACACACGCACACACACACACACACACCTGGACACACACACCCATAAGCCGTCAGGGGCACGGGGCGTTGACGTGATCGACAGGTCGGACGGGGACGGACTGCCCGTGTGTGCGTGTGTGTGTGTGTGTCTGTGTGTGTGTGGCCGGTGGTTAAAGCGTTTGACGATACGGGGGGATCGAGCGAGAGAGAGAGGGGAGGGGGGTGGGGGTGGGGGTTACGCCGGGCTACGCACAGACACACACACACACACACACACACACGCGCCGCGGCGGACCGCACCGCCCCGCATGTACCACGTATTCTTCCGCTCGCCCGCCGTACTCCGTACCGTATAGGGAGTGGAGGGCTTATTCCCAGGGACTGCTGGGGACAGAGCTTATTCGGCCCCGTTATGTCACAGTCTGCGCCGCTGCTGCCGCCGCTGGTGCACCACTGACTGCCCCACGTGTGCGCAGGCTGGCTACAGACTGCTGCGGGCTGCTGCGGACCCCCTGCTGCACGCGTTGTAGGGGGCGGGACTAGGGATGAAGGGGGGGGGGGACTTGATGTGAGTCGAAGCGGCAGCAGAGCGGAGACTCGCCGCATAATCGGAGTCGCAAACGGGCCGTAGTAACAGACGCAATCATTACCGGGCTAGCAATTAACTCCCACTATCCTACTCCCTATCTACCCCCCCCCCCCACCCGCCTCTTTCGCTCTCTGTCTCTGTCTCCTCTCTCTCTCTCTCTCTCTCTCTCTCTGTCTTTATCTCTATCCCTCTCTCTCGCTCTTCACCACTGCCTGCGCGGGGGGGGGGGGGGGGGGGGGGGGCGTTTCGTGATGTATGTGCGAGTGGACTGCTTGGCAGCCAAGCCAACCTCTGAACTTTTTGGCGGGACGGCGGCGGCGACAATGTGGTGGATATTTCATGCGGTTGCGAAGTGCGCCCGCGGCGGGGGGAGGGGATGAAGTGAGGGGGGGGGGGGGGTTGACATCCACACCTCCCCTTTCTCCCTCCCTCTCTCTCTCTCTCTCTTGCACCTCCCTATTCTCACCCGTTACTTTAAACTCTCTCCCCCCCCTCCTGTCCCGTCTCCGTCTACCTGTTAGTGAGCTGACAGCATCCAACCCCTTCCACACGCCCCCCCCCCCCCCCCGTCCCGCCCCCTTTTCCCTGTCCTGGACGGCTATTCTATTCTCGTTTGACAGCGACAGGGAAACCCACGCAGAGTACGGAGCAGCAAGCTCATGGGATGCGGTGGAGGAGACAAGGATATGGGGGGGGGGGGGGGGGCACCGCGCTGCGCGGGGAAGGGCCGTGCCGCATTAATCGCTTTACGGGGCACCGCGTGCGTGTGTGCGTGTGTGCGTGTGTGCCCGCTGACGCCCCCGCGGCCCCCCGCGGCCCCCCGCGCTGCTGTTCCAGGGCCATGCTGAGCGGCCTCATCCTGCTCGTCTTCTTCATCTGCTACTGCTGCCAGCGGTCCGCCCGCAAGGCCGACACGCACTTCCGGACGCAGTACTGGCTGCCGGACCCGGACGGGCCCCTCGAGGTCTTCACCCTGGACGCGCAGGTAGGCGACGACGGCGGCGCCGAGGCCCGCGATGAGGGAGGTGAAAGCGTGTGTGTGTGTGTGTGTGTGTGTGTGTGTGTAAGGGGGCAGAAAAAAAGGGAATGCAACGAGAACTGCAGAGTGCACCAATTTTTTTCCCAACGCCATTGCATTCTCGTTGTGGGAATTTCCCGACGAAGTTTTTCTTTTTCGAGTCGTACAATAAACTGTCCCGGTCGTCCATAGTTGGTACGGCGTCGGGTAATGTACAGAGAGACTCAAAGAGACTCGCATAGAGAGACTGAGAGTCTCTCTAGCGGCGGCGGTACGGCGCGCTCAGGCTCCGGCTCCCGCCCCTGCCAGTGTCTACCACCGCGGGGAGTATCGACCTGAGGGAGCGGGAGCTGAGCGGGGCCGGCCGGCCGGCGGTGTGGTCACAGATGTCGTGACCGTATCAATCGTGGAGAGTGCATGGCAGGCCACTGCTCCCCCCTCCCCCTCCGCCTTACCTCTGCCTTCCAGGACATCTCTCTCTCTCTCTCTCTCTCTCTCTCTCTCTCTCTCTCTGCCTGTCTGTCCCGCCCGTCTGTCCTTCCTCCCCCCCCCTCTCTCTCTCTCTCGTGTCCATAACGGTAAGCCGTTGTGGACTACAGCCTCTCTACCTGTCTGTTCAGCAACAGACGGCATCGCGCCCGTTTACATAAGCGGCGGCCCGTGGCGCGTCTCCTTAAACGTCACAAAATTTATTACATTATTATTTTCGTGATTTCATGGGCAGCCATGACGTGGCCATGGCGTGGCGTGGCTGACGGCCCCAGGGATGGGATTGTGACTGGGACAAGCCGACAGCGCAGCGAGGGGGAGGAGGGGGGAGGGGGGCTGCTGGCCGGCCGGGCTGTAGCGTATGAGGGATGGTGACAGATGTTATAGAGCCGGCCCGGCCCAGACGTTATCCGCTGTTAGCGCCCGCACTCGCGGCAGAGAGGGCGGGGGAGAGAGAGAGAGAGAGACAGACAGAGAGAGACAGAGAGAGAGACAGAGAGAGAGACAGCCTCGGGGATATGCGATAAAGGGGGTGGTGTACAGAGAGTGTGTGCGAGAGAGATAGACTCGGTCCGAAAAACGAAATGAAATAAACGCGCTGTGTATCAGCGGGCCGCGGGCGGCGGGCAGCGTCGGATATCTGTATCGGCCACCCGCGGGGGGGGGGGGGGGGGGGGGGGGGGGGGGTCGGCGTCGGTGGTCCTATCCGGTTTTCCCGGAACTTTTTTTTTTTGAGGAGTGAGTGAGATGGTGGGTGTGTGGGAGGCGGCGCGGCAGCAAATAGGGGGCTCAAAGGTTGAGGGGTACAGAGCGCGGCGGCCCCGCGGCGGCCCCGCGGCGGCCCTTGCGGCAGGGCTAGGCCTACAGAGGCACAGGGGAGCGCGCAGGCGGTAATGGTAAAATCAATGTCGGGGGGGCGCCGCGGGACGCTCGGCTCGGCGACGGCGGCTGAGAGGAAGTGCGGCGTGCAAGGGCCTGCAGGGCGTGCATGGGGGCGTGCAGGAGGGCGTGCATGGGGGGCGTGCATGGGGGCGTGCATGGGGGCGTGCAGGAGGGCGTGCATGGGGGCGTGCAGGAGGGCGTGCAGGAGGGCGTGCGTGGGGGGCGTGCATGGGGGCGTGCATGGGGGCGTGCAGGGCGTGCAGGGGGGCGTGCATGGGGGCGTGCATGGGGGCGTGCAGGAGGGGGCAGGGGGTGCATGCAGGGGGCGTGCATGGGGGCGTGCAGGAGGGCGTGCATGGGGGCGTGCAGGAGGGCGTGCAGGGGGGCGTGCATGGGGGCGCCCAGGAGGGCGTGCGGGGCGAGCGGGGCGCCCAGGAGGGCGTGTAGAGGGGCCCGCATGGCGCTGCAGCCCGTAGGCCATGCTAGAGTCTCGGGTCTGCTGCCTATGCCGGCTGATTTCTAATCATTTTGCTTGCGCCTCTGTCACTGTCGCACTCGTGGGGCTGCTCCAGAAGAGAGCGAGCGACCAAGGGGGACAGAGGGGAGAGAGAGAGAGAGAGAGAGAGAGAGAGAGAGAGAGAGAGAGTGAGAGTGAGAGATAAGACAGTGTCCGGAACCGCTCTGCCACCCACCCACTTACGTCGTCGGGTGGCCCCCCGGCCGCTCTTTTAGGGGTCGCGGGGTGCGGGGTGGGCCCGGGGCTTGGCCGGGGCGGGCAGCGGCGGCGGCGGCGGCGGCGACGGTGATGCAAGGTTGTACATTATTGTGGCCTCCCCCGCCCGCCACTGCCATATGCTTTTCAAGGTCCCCCCCCCCCCCCGCGGACCCCCTGCAGCCAGCCCCGGCGCCTGCAGCGGCTGCGGCAGCTGCAGCGACGGCCCGACGGCGGCTAGGGGATCAAGGTGAAGGTCGACGCCGCGCTCCACTCTGACCGCACCGCAATTTCTCATGCCTGTCGCAGACGCAGCGCCTGGAGCGCGCCGGCGCCGTGCTGCTGGCCACGGAGCAGCAGATGCTGGACGGCGTGGCGGCGTCGCCGTCGCCGCCGCCCGCCTACCACACCGTCGTCAACCTGCCGCCGCCGTCCAAGCAGCCGGGCGACGTCGCC
Organism: Megalurothrips usitatus; assembly: GCA_026979955.1. NCBI lineage: Eukaryota > Metazoa > Arthropoda > Insecta > Thysanoptera > Thripidae > Megalurothrips > Megalurothrips usitatus. The sequence goes on along the minus strand of CM049600.1, from coordinate 280,958 downwards.
GTCGTCGCCAGCCCCGCGCCGTCGCCGTCCTCGGCGTCGTCCCTCGTCCTGCCGGCGGCCGCGTACCCACGCGACGACGTTCTCGCCAAGGACATGCTGTGCCCGGCGGCGACGTCCTGGCCGACGACGGCGGGCTCGATGGGCCTCACCGACGACGTGGACGTCGACGGCCTGCCGTCATACGAGGCCGCGCTCAAGTTCGAGTCCCAGGGCCACATCTGAGCTGTCTCAGTTCGACGTTGCTGGGGGCCGTCCACAAATTGCGACGTCTGTCTCTCTCTCTCCCACTCATGCACGTCTCGTGTGACAGAGACAGAGAGATATGGGAATGCGTTCCGTGGTATGTGGGCGGCCCCTCATGTTGATCCGTGTACCTGAGTGCGTGTTATGACGCAAGACTGTCGCTGGATGTAATGAAGGAACACAGGCGGGCCGAACGGGACTGTGAGTGTCTTCTGTAGTCTACTCACGCAGCCGCGCCGCCGGCGGGTCCGGCCGCGCTGCGCTGCATGTCCGCAACAACTCTGCAATGTAAATTTACACATTTGATTAAAATGTACCAGTGCAACCCGTCCACTAGTTTAGGGTGATTCAATTACTTTTCGAAGACGTTCACTTGAACGTGAGATGAGTCATTTGTATTTTTTATTCGTGTGTGATTTAATATACAGCCGTAAACACGCAATTTTTCGATATGTATTTTCTTTTTTGAACCAGAGGACACAGCTAGGTGTACTTTAAGGTGCTTGTAAGTGTAAGAAAAGGTATCTAGTTCACTGTAAAAACAAAACACAAGCATGTAAAATGTTTCGTTGGCACGTATAATCTTTGTCATACTGTGATAAAAAAAAACAGACACATTTCAAGATTTCCCAACACCAAGCTGTCAACTTGTATGTAAAGCAAAACCTCCCCTTGTTCATTGCCAACCATTACTACGCCGTTAGTGTCGTCTTGTTTCGCGAGTCTGCCCTCTTGTAATGTATATACTTTTGAAACAATGCAGTGAAAAATAAATTTACTTTTCTATGGTACAACGCTGTACGCGCGGCCATTGATTTACGACCGCTCTCCTCCATGAAACTGCCGAGAAGAGGCGAAGAATGAGATTTCACGAGGCAGCCCCGTCCTCCCCCCCCAGTCCTCCTCCTCCTCCTCCTCCTCCTCCTCCTCCTCCTCCTCCTCCTCCTCCTCCTCCTCCTCCTCCTCCTCCCCTCCCCCCACATTCTCCTCCTCCCTCCTGAGTACGGCGCCCTGACCGCATTCGACTTTACATGCGAGGGGCGAGGGAGGGAGAGAGAGAAGGAGAGGGGTGGAGGTGGGGGGGGGGGGAATATCTCCGAATAACGCGTTGCATACTGTGCTCCATGTTTGCAATGCAGCCGAGTGCGCCCGCTCCCCCTCCCTCCCATGTCACCCCCTCTCTCTCTCTCTCTCCCTCCCCCCACACCGCTATCTCTCTCACTCCCCCCGCCTGGTGGCAACAACCTGTCCGCCGCTGTCCCGCGCGCGCGCTGCCAGCGCTGCTGTTGCCTCACTCGCATCGTCTTTATTTTTAGCAATAACAAGGAACGGAAAAATAAAACAACCCCCCGCGTCATTCTCCTGCCTTTTATATTATTTTCGTGCTGTTTCAACCGCGTTCTCTATTTTTATCGCCCCCCCCCCCCACGCGGCGTATTTCTAGTCGAGGTGGTGTGTGATAGCGGGTCTGCGGCGGCTGGCAGCTGGCAGCAGCTGGCAGCTGGCAGCAGCTGGCAGCTGCAGGCGGTGCAGCGGGCACGGCGGGAGGCCGCCCCCCCCCCCCCCTTCCTACCCGGCAGCCCCGAGGGCAGCCCCCCTAACCTGGCGAGAGCGGTGACGTCAACGACAACCTCTAGCCCCAGCTGCGGGGCGTGGCGTGGCGTGGCCGGCCTCGAGGCCTCGCGTGCGCTGATACCTACCCTCGATAGGGCTCGGGCTCGGCTAAGGCCCGACAGCCTCGGTCCTGTGAGCGCCGCCACGGGGCCGATTATTCACGTCTTAAGCGCGGGGCAGAGAGAGAGATAGACAAAGAGAGAGAGAGAGAGAGAGAGAGAGAGAGAGAGAGAGAGAGAGAGGAGAAACAGTCGAAAGGGAGTTCGGTTAGGAATGAATGAGGATGATTAGTCCAGCAGGCCTTCGAGAAAGTCACCGAGGAAGCAACAGCACGACGTGGGCTACTGCGTCGCAGCGTAGTCCCTCTCTGTCTCCCGTTCTTCCCTCGTGGGCCCCATCTCTCTCTCTCTCGGTTTGTCTGTCTCTTTCTCTCTCTCTCTCTCTCTCTCCCTCTCCCCTCCCGGCCGGCCGGACTCGCGCGCCGCCGCCGCCGCGGCCCAGCTAGCGCCTGCGGCCGGAGGGGTAGGCCTCCCGCAGCGCTCTCCTGCAGCCGGGCCGCCGTGGCTGCCTACCCCGCGATCCGCAGGCTGAGGCCGGCAGTCCGTCCGCGGCCAGAGCGCGCCCGCACAGCCTACAGCAGCGGGGGGGGGGGGGGGGGGGGGGAGCGACCGCCGCCAGGAGAGGCGAGTGTTTTTATTGCGGTTATTATTTCTTGCATAAATTCTTATACACGCCTCACTTACATTCCAGGCTGCAGGCGGGACGAGGGATCGCCTGAGTACGACGGCGAGGGTCACCTGGCCGCGCACGCCTCCTATCTCTATCCCGCACGCCTCCTATCTCTATCCCGCACGGCTCCTATCTCTATCCCGCACGGCTCCTATCAGCCCCGCCGCCCCCCTTATCTATCCGGACCTTATCAATACCACTGCCCTGCCGACCACTCGGGCGCGAAATTGGGGGTGGCAGCGAAAATAATGACAATCCTCTAGCTGTGAACGCGGGGAGGCGCGGGAGCCCATCCAATCCCTTATAGTAACCGGCTCCCGGCCTCTCCCGGCTCGACTCGGGGGAGGAGAGCCAAGGTCATCGCCTCCCCCAGAGAGAGCAGGTGCGAGGTTTTCGTTGTCGTCGGCGTGCCTGGTCTTCCCCTCCTCCTCCTCAGGTACCTGCAAGGAATCAAGGATTGCTCTTGTCAGATCAGAAAACGAAGAAAGAGGAGGAAAGGAGGGAGGGAGTAATTACCTGCCCCCCCCCCCCTTTTCATCACGGGCTGGGCCGTCGCCGTCCTGGGGCAATCATGCACACGGCGACTCTGGGCGTCAAACTGTGCACACCGATCAATCAGCTGAAATCAATGTATCGGGCGAGGAAAGGGAATGAAAGAAACCTGATGAGCGATACAGACAGAGGGAGTGAGAGAGACAGAGACGACGGAGACGGGCAGAAGAATGGAAATAAAGAGAGAGTGAGAAAGAGAGAGAGAGAATGAGGAAAAGAGGGCAGAACAAGAGAGATGGGCCCATCGTTCCGACCTCCACCGGGCCGCACGACGGACTGATGATGGTGACACTGATGGTGGTGGTGGTGAGCGAGGGGCTCGATGGCTCCGCCAGGGCCAACACACACACACGCACACACACACACACGCACACACACACACGCACACACACACAGGCCCACACACACACATGCACACACACACACATGCACACACACACACACATGCACACACACACACAGGCACACACATGCGGCGTAGCGTGCACCTCGTATGTACAACCCCCCTCCGAAAACAGACGTGGTGTAATGGCGTAAGAGGCCGTACCGAGTGGCCGGCGCCCCCCCCCCCCCACGGCAGCATGCCGGGTAATAATGGATAACCCGATAGCGGCGCCTCCGCTTGCGTCACCGCTCCTCCCGCAGCCGCATCTCTCGCGGTGGGATTTCTCATAGTGACCGTTTCCTTTGTTAGAGATGGGGAAATTAACGGTACTGGAGCGTTTTGAAATCACGTACCGCGGCGATCGGCGCAGAGCCCGGGAGGGGGTGGGGGTGAGGGTGGGGGGTCGCTCTCGTCTTGGTGACTCACCCAAAGGGGTGGTGGTGGGGGTGGTGGTGGGGGGGGGGGGGGGGGGTAGGACGATGTTGAACTTGAGCTGTGTGAAGAAGCCACAAAAGCGTCTAGGGGTCGTCAGTGATGCAACAGTTCGCTGCGGACGCGACACCCCCATGGGGGAGAGAGAGAGAGAGAGAGGGGGGGGGGGGGGGGGAGGCCGAAACCGGGAGGAGGAGGAGGAGGAGGAGGAGGAGGGAGGGGCCCTTGTCAAAGGAGAGGCGGCGACGAGAGCCGAGCAGGCGCGTCCGCAGCGGTGCACCGGGGACACCGCGAGGCAGACGAAGAAGAGACCGCCGCAGGTGAATTATGAACGCCTTGCTGCCCCGTGCGCGGTCTGCCCGCGCCTCCCCCCCCCCCCCCCCCCCTCTGCTCGGCCCGCCCCTGTCGGCGTCGGCGGAGACGACCGCGGCCTGCGCTCTCTGTCGCGAAGAGGAAGCTGCCTCCGACACAGAGAATACTCCAAAAAGTTTTTTTTTTTGGCCAGAAAGAGCGGACCACGCGGCGGCCTGCGCGGCCGAGGGCGGCGGGGTGCCGCCGTCCGGCCCGTGGGGCTGCATGACGTCACGGCGGCCACGGCTCAGGCAGCGGCAAGGCCTGCATGTAGAGTGAGAGAGAGAGAGAGAACGCCGCCACGGCAGCGCCCTCAGGCGCACGGCGCACGCACACAACCACCCACACAGCCACGCATCGGTTGTCACGCTATCATTTACGCCGGCCTCAGTGTGCATTGGGGCGGGGCGGGGCGCAGCGACGGCGGCGTGGACGTCATGGGGACGTCACAGTGACGTCACGGGAGGGACGTCAGCGGGGAGGGCGGCCGGCCGCGACACACACACACACACACACACACACACACACACGACGAGTCTCAAGCTTCGTGCATTTTGTAAACCAAAAACATTTTTGTGTGCAGTATTGCCCATAGCATGAAATGGACGATGCACCCATACTTCGTACAGGTAGGTTACATAATAGGTTGGCCATTACCCCTTCTGGCCGTATCCGAGTCTCGTCTCGTTTGCCTGCATGTGAGCGGCGCGGAGTGCCGTCTGCCCCGCGGGGCCTGCAACGTGGCCGCCGTCGCCGCCGTGCCATCGATTACGCCGTGTGGCGTCGCAGCAGCCGCTAGACCGCCGCCGGCGCATCTCCTCCACCCCGCTTAACTCTGGCGCGGCAGCGTCCCGTTCTGTTCGCCTCCTCCTGGAATTCCAAACACGGCGCCGCCACCACCACAACGCTTTCGGGAACACACAGGCAGACCGTTTTGCCTCCCCTATCGCTCGCTGACTTCCATCTCCTCCACTTCACTGCTCGTTTGCGCCTCGCTGCGAAAATCTCTCTCTCTCTTTTCCTTTTCGGAGGGGTATTTCGGTGAAGAGGGCCCCGCTGATATAAACGGAAAGAGGAAATAATGCCCTTATCGGTCGGGAATGCCCCGATGGGCTCGGGGGTGGCGGCGGCGGCAGCCGCATGGTTCGTCCGCCCGCCCACAGATGTCACTGCGCGCCGCGCTGCCGCGCCGCCCGCCGTCGCTACCCCCGTACGCCGGGTGGGAGGCGGTGCGCGGGGTATTCACGCATCCACCCCTCCGCAAGGTGGTGACAGGCGCGCCCGGTCAAAGCACTAAACACTCGACGCCCGCACCATATCGACCCTGTCCATTGTACAGGGAGCGTCCTTTTGTTTTCCTCTGAAAAATATTTCGTTTGGAGACGGGGAGTAACTAACGCCGCGGGCGTCAGCCACGAGCTGACCTTAAAATTTGCGAGGCTTAGCTCTCGGTGACGATGTGTCACGACCATTCGGTAGGGTCAGGGCACGGCGGCGTTCAACTGTACAGCGCGCGAGGGTGTCTTTGCCGCGTGACCCCACCGAACGATCGTGACACATCGTCAGCGAGAGCTTAGCCTCACAATTTTTTCTGTCGGCTCGCGTCTGACGCCCGCGGCGGAGATACCCTCTGCTGCGGAGCCCCTCATAAAACAACGTTCCGGATCCGGTCTTCTCCTACTTCCGCCCAGAGCTCTTTTTCTAAATGCCTATTAGGCGAATAGTACAGCGCGGCGCACGCATGGCCAGCGAAATCTGCACCGCTGCGTCTGCGGCCGCGGCCGTCCCGAATACAAATGAAGCTCTCGCCCCGCTGCCCATCCGTAAATCGTCATAATAAGTAGTAGTAATGCTTTTTGCTCGTGCGTGATGTGATTCTCGAGAGGGGCGGGGGGAGAGGGGTGGGGAGCGCGGCAGGACGTGTGTGTGTGTGTGTGGCGTGGCGAGGCTGTGTGTCCGCATCACAGCTGCGCCGATTCTCTGTCTCTCCCTCTCTCTCTCGCTCCCTCGGTCCCGTCCGACGAGGCTGCCGGCGCTGCTTACAAACAATCACACACAAAGTGAACTGTTATAAATGAATTAGCGAACCGCTTACCAAAGCGTAGCGGCGGCGACGGCGGCGGCGGCTTTCCCTCCTTTTCTAAATCTCCCGGTGGAAAGAGAGGGAACACCAGGGGGAGGGGGGGGGGGAGAGACTTAAAGGACACCGACGGAGTGCGCGCCCGCCATCCTCTGCGTGTTTGGCCCTTTGGTCCCATTCGACTCGTCTCTGACTCTGCTCTCTCTCTCTCTCTCTCTCTCTCTCTCTCCCTTCTCTCTCTCTCTCTCTCTCTCTCTCTCTCTCTCTCTCTCTCCCGCTCACTGCGCGCACTACAGTATGTACCGACGAACCAAAGGCGCACTCGAATGTACTGCAAAGCGCAGGTTACAAAGGACGCCGTCGGCCGTCCCTCCGGTCAAACGGCGACAAGCGCATCGCGCAGCGCTATCCTCCGGTGCAGACGTTGCAGCGCGGCGGCGGCGGCACGGGCGAAAAAAATAAAATAGCAAAAGGCAATCGGGGAAGGAGAGGACAAGAGACAGCTACAGCGGCGTCGGAGGGCCCTGCGACGCTCTGCGCCGCGCCGAAGTTGCCAGGGCCGCCGCAGAGCGCGTGGCGGTGATCTGATTTCATTCGGCCTGATCTGCTGATGGTGCCGCCCGTCAGGGCAGCGGACGACAGCTCGCTGGCTGCTGCGCTCGGTGGCTGCGCTCCGTGTGTGTGTGTGCGACGGAGGAGGGCTTTGGCGCGGCGGCGGTGCAGGAGTGCTGGCTGAGGGCTTTCGGCGGCGGCGGCGGCGGCTTTCGGCCGTCAATAAGGCGGAAAATCGCCGATCAAAAACTGTGTGCAGAGGCGCTGCTGCTGTGTGGGCGGTCGGCACGTCGCCGCCGCCGCTCTCCACGCTGCCGCTGCCGCCGCAGGGATCAGTCGCCGTGTAGCGGCACCTATGTGTCCTGGTGCCTCGGAATACTAAGATTTGGAGACCGGACTTTTTTTTTAAGTGACAAAGTGTGTCCTAAGTGAGCTCTCCTGCTCTGCCCTGTACACATGTAAATGCATTGTATTGTCTGAAATGTGAACTTTTCGTCCCTACAATACCTCGAACAGAACGCTTTAAATAAATACGGTACCCCTTCCGTGTTGGATAATCACCACTGGCTCACATGACGTACTGTATGCGATGAGTGTAGAGGTGATACACGCGAGCTTGCGGGTGATTGTCTTTATTCCTCCGATATCGTCCTTCATTCTTGTCTTTTACTCGACGTGTGCGCGTGTGCCGCCTGAGATGATTCCTTCCGAAAGTTCGGCAGGAACAAAAGGTTGATCTCCTGTACCTCCCGCGTGGCAGAGCCGGGAGCCGTGAGCCGGGGCGGGCGGTGGCGGAGCGGTGCGGGGAGCGGAGCGGGGAGCGGAGCGGCCCGTCGTGACGCTCGGCCTTGCGGAAGTAGTGTCCCTGTGTGTGACAGCTCTTACTTCCATCTAATTAGCTGGCATCAAAGCGCGCCGCCACCGACAGGGTCTCTGGGCCGCCGGGCCGCCGGGCCCCACAGGGGCGGCACCCGGCCAGAGCCTCTCCAAAACCTCCCCGCAAAAGGCTTTTGCGACTTTGCGCCGCTTGCATGCGGCACACCACCTGCTGCCGGAGTGGGCGTGTCGTTGTTCGGCCTGCTGAGGAGCAAACTCCCGAGGATTCCCGTACTGTACTGAGACTGTATGGACCCTTTGTACAGTAGCCGCTCCAAAACCTTGTCGTGTGTTTTTTTTTTCAACGTCTCAAAGACTTTACAGCGGTCTCAAAATATTGGAGAATTTTGAAGTTTGACGGCACGGCGGAAGTCAACGTGATCGTTGCAAGTCGTTGACAGGGCGGAGAGAATACCTTAGGAATATACTTCCGAAATATTCTATCGGTATTTCTATAGCTATTTCAGAACACCATGAAAAACACCGCGGATATAGCTAGAGGCCGTAGAGCCCAGAAAACAGAAGTCGCATCCTGGACCAGCGAAAAAATTGGTAGACTCGACAGATTATTATTGCTTATTACGATAGTCACTGTCTGGCCACTGATCACGCAGGTTCTTGCTCCGATATCCTCGATACTTCGCCACGCCGCGCCTCGCTGCTCCGTTCGCAGCCGATAGTATACTATGTGTGAAACCTCAGCGGAGCCGGCGGGAAAAATGTTCCATCCAAAGAAAACGGGCGGCTGAACCAAAGCATAGCATGCGGGCCGGTATGTGCAGTGTGTGTGTGTGTGTGTGTGCGTGTGTGTGTGTGTGTGTGTGTGTGTGTGTGTGTGTGTGCGTGTGTGTGTGTGTGTGCGTGTGTGCGTGTGTGTGTGTGTGTGCGTGTGGAGAGTCACGCCGAGCAGGCATGGTGTGAGAGCCACCCGGACGGCGACATAAAGAAAAGGAGAAGAAAAATTAATGCTGGCTGCTGGCGGTGGTGGTCGGGCGATGGGGATATCACGTCCACTCGGACGGCTCGCAGCGGGGCACCGCTCGGCAACCCCCGGCCCGCCACCCCCTCCCGACACACCGGCGGATTAGCCCACACGTTATTATGTGCGGCCGACGGAGAGTTTATCAAGTTGTTTTCAATGAGCTTGTTTGCGCTGCTGCTGTCGACCGTACTCCTCGGTCCTCCCGCGTCTTGATCAGCATCATCGTGTCATCGTCGCACCACCATGAAACTCATCATCATGTCATCGTCAAATCATCATCATCAGTGTTCATCATTGCGGTTTCCTCATTGAAGTAGCATCAGTATCAGTGTCATGATTATCAGTGTCATCACCATCAGTTTCATCATCATCAGTGTCATCATCATCAGTGTTATCATCATCAGTGTCATCATCAGTGTCATCACCATCAGTGTCATCATCATCAGTGTTATCATCATCAGTGTCATCATCATCAGTGTCATCATCAGTGTCATCATCATCAGTGTCATCATCCGTGCCATCATCACCAACGTGATAATCAGTGTCATCATCAACGTGAGCAGAAGTGTCATCATCAGCAGCGTCGGGGTCAAATCGTCGACAAAATCACCCAGCTCATCATAAACATCACCAACAACATTGTCACCACCGCTGGTCACAGCCTCTCGGTCCTCAGCCGTGACCTCCGCGAGGTATCAGATGTTATCGTTAATATCTTAAACACTCTGTCGCATCGCGATAAGGGCTCACGGACAATGTCATGTGTGTCCAGCGGTGGTGTCAACCCTTCCTCCAGTGCCGCCGCTGCCTTTGCTTCTGCGAGCGCGCGGGCGATGCGCGATGAGCTATATACATATATATACGTGTGTGACGCGTCGTCTGCATGAGAGGGAGGCAGAGGGGTGATAGGGGGAGAGAGAGGGAGGGGGAAGAGGGCCGAAGGGGGAGAGAGGGGCGCCATTATGTAATTCCAATCGACGGTGAAATGGAGCAGCCAGAGCACAATGACAGCGTGAGGGTCCCCACCAGCTAGCCAGTAGCAGCAGCAGTAGCAGCAGCAGTAGCAGCAGCCGGGCGCACCCGCTGAGTGCTGCCTGCAGCCTGTGTGTCTGTGTGTGTGTGTGTGTCTGCGTGTGTGTGTGTGTGCGCGTGCAAGTTGTGTAATACCCCGTTTACATCAGGATCCCTCCTCCTTCACCTGCGTTATTGTGTTAAAGTCCCTGTCTCTTTTCATCACCCTCGCGCCGTGCGTGTCCCTGTGGCGTGCACGACACACCTCTCTCTCTCTCTCTCTCTCTCTCTCTCTCATTCTCTCTCACATACACAGAGACACACCCCGCAGCCACCACCACCACACACTCTCTCTTTCTCTCTCCAGAGGTCGGTCGGGCGTGAGACATTTATTGCGGACAGGAGGGGGTCGGTTGTACGCGGTTGCAGCCGGACAATGCTCGTGCGCGGCGGTGCTGGCGCTCCCGCAGACACGCATCGGTGTTCGTCTGCCAACGAGTCGCCGCTGCTCTTTCTGCTCTACCTTTATGCATTTCTGTTATTCACTAATGCAAAAAAAAAAATAGGAAAAACAATAATACGGTTAGGTTTAATTTTTTTTTAATACGGCCGTAACCGGTTGGGATCGCTGAGAAAAAGAAATGATGGAAGGCCAGAGGGAGGGTGGGTGGGGGGTGGGGGGTGGGTGGGGGGGAATTTGGAAAACTTTTCTACATGCTGAGAAAAATCAATGATTGACTGTCTGTCCGTCTGTCTGTCTGCGAGTCCGTTTCGTCCCGGGGAAGTCCCGCATCGTCACGCCGCGGCGCGCAGGGGGCGGCGTGGCTCCGGGTGTGCACGGCGTGTGTATCGCGCTGAGCTGGTGGCAAAATATTTACCCGGGCCGTTCTCTCGTTTATTCGAGCAGTGTGCTCTGCAAGGCTGTGCTCTGCTGATTTGCCTAGTTGCCCCCCCCCCCCTGGGGAACAGGCGACCCAACCCCCATGATGCCGTGCAGTGAGAGAGAGAGAGAACAGTCCCTCATGTTCAGTTTAGCAGCCCAAGTGTTTGAGAGCGCTGGGACAACAGTTGCTCTGTTTCCCGGCATCCGCACACCGCCACCGTAAACCCTTTCCCTTCCATCGTGCTTTCTCTCTCTCTCTCTCTCTCTCTCTCTCTCTCTCCCCCCCCCCCCCCACACACACACACACACACAGACACACACACTAGCGCCCGCCCTGCACAGAGCTGAGCCAAAAGTCCGGCCAGGGTAAGGAGACAAAAGCACCCCCCCCCCCGCACCACCACCACCTTTCCGTCTCCATCGTTATTCTGGAATCGAGCCACTTGCTGAGAAGGTAGAGTGCAAATGATCAGACAATACCAAAGGAAACGAAAATCACGGGAATATTTTCAGAAAATACCACAGCACGCCCCCTACGGCCCCTCCCAGCTGCGCAAGGCCGCACCACCGAGACCGCCTCCTCCGCCCCCTATTGTTTTTCCACGAAGCTCCTGATGGCGGCGGTGGCGTCCCGCCGTCTGCTGCTGTGGGGGAGTCGCGGCGATGATGATCCCTGTGTGTGTGTGTGTGTGTGTGTAGGAAGAGGGGCGGGGCGGGGAGGGGCCAGAGGGGGGTCGTTTGGTAAACAGACAGTTTGTCTTGACAAGAACATGAGCTATCCAGCTGTTGTTGCCGCCCGGCCAAACGCGACACACGCCGCGGCCATACCGCCGCCACCACCACCAGCCGCCGCGCAACCATTGCCGACCGAGTCGAGATGAAACCCTCCCCGCGGTTTCTCGAGTACCGAGAGCGCACGGCCTGCTCGTACCGTCGGCGCCGTGGCCTCGTGGTTGGGGAGTCCGCTCAGCGAGCGACTGGTCGTGGGTTCTACTCCTTGCCGGTCCGTCCAATATTTATGCCGGCTCGGCTAGGAGGACGGGGGCTAAACTTTTGGGGGTGCGCGCCGCCGGTACCATTGTGGCTCGGTGGTCGCACGGGTAGGAGGGCAGGCCGGGCGAACGAAAGGTCCTGGGTTCGGCTCCCGCCGGTCCCCGCCGTTAGCGCCCGTCGTTAGCACGGGGGGAGATAACGAGCCCTCTGCATGTGCGTTTCTTGCAAAAAGGCGACGTCAGGACAGCAGCGGAGCGGGCGGGGGAGGCGTTCCGCCGCCACGTCCGCAGGTCCACATGTGCGCGGGCGTGCGGCGGTGGGCGTTCCTGGCGTGCCGCTCTGGCGTGCCGCTCTGGCGTGCCTGCCGACAGATTAAAGCAGACGATGCCGCCGCCGCCGCCGCCCGCCTCCGGTGTGACCGACCCCCTCAAAACAAGCTCGTTCTCACCCCAGGATGAAAACAGAAGCCGTTGCCTTCCGATAACACTAATTTTCCCTCTCTTCCCTTTCTTTCTCGCTCGCTCGCACGCATACGCACGCCTCCCTGCTGCCCCCCTCTCTCTTCCCTTCTTGTGTGTGTGTGTGTCTCTCTCTCTCGTACACACAACAACCGTGCGTGACACTAAACTCAGTTGTGGCTTCCGGCAGGATTGGGGAGCGGGGCCCAGCCTGCCCCCGCCTGCCCCCGCCTGGGGGTGTCGGCTCGGCAGACAGCTTGGAGCCGGCGGCCGCGCGGGAGAAGAGCCTCCACTACGCACCGCCACCTCTCTTTTCTTACCCCCCCCAACCCCCCACCCCGTCCATATCCCCCTCTCGCTCCCGCTCACGCGCGTGGGCATCCTGAGATTCCCATCTGGCATCGCCCTTCTCTCTCTCTCTCGCACGCACTCACACACATGACATACGCCGCATTTGGACTAATCTTAAACAAACGGTGGATTCACGCCCCCGGTGCTTTGGGTAGCGGCCTTTCCCCCGTCCAGAATTAGAAAGCCGGCATCCCCTTTTGTTGCTCTCTTCGTGTGATGACTGGTGTCAGTGACCCCCCCCCCCCCCCTCCCCCCTTCCCACGACACAGCGACACACATAAAATCGCGCGGAATTTAAAAAAAGCCCGTCGCGATTTTTCATCCGCAGAGATCGCGGGAAGAGGTCGCGAAAAAACACAATCGTGTGTCAATCACTAGCGTCGTGGCTGCCAAGGGTAAAACAAAAGCAGAACGATCGAGAGAGGAAGATACAGATAGGAGGGAGAGAGCGCGCGCTAGAGAGAGAAAGAGAGAGTACACGTCGTGGCGAGGGCTGGGCGCGATGAAGGGAGTTCCCCTCTCGCAGCGGCAGCAGCAGCAGCAAGGGGACCGGAAAGGAAAAACGGAGTGGTGCTCGACGACAATTATTGTCGATCGCTCGACAGACTCTCGCGAGATCTCGACGAGTGCGCCGCGTATATCGTGCACGCTGTGTGGTGGCGGCAGTGTGTGTGTGTGAAGTGTGCGTGCGCGTGTGTGTGTGCCCGCAGCCAGCCCTTGCGCATGGCGCCGCCACCACCCCCTCGCCCTCGCAGCGGTACAGGTTGGCAGCCCGGCTTCTGTGTCCGCTTGTGGCCGCGCCTTCGTTGCGCCCATTACACATTGAGGAGGTGTAGAGCCGCAAATGCGACCTACATGTCTCTTATTTACATGCGATAACCACAGGGCACAGGCTAGTGACAAGTTAGGGTTAAGTTTATTTAGCGATAAGGTTGAGTTTGTTTAGTGATAAGTTTAGGCAGGCGGAGCGAGCCCTTTCCAGGGTATATAAGGCAGCCGCTCCAGTACTCGAGACGACAGTCGGAAGCTTGAGTCTGACGAGTGCAGTTGGCTTGCGCTAAGAGTCCCCCGGACCTCGGCCTAGCCCCGCTCCGATAACCTAGCCGAAGCCTGTTGGCCTATGCCCCGCATAGTGTAAAGTGTTGCTCAGTCCAAGTGTGTAAAAGTGTAATTGAGTCGAAGTGTGTGAAAAGTGTGCTGTGTCTAAGTGTGTGACTGGTGACAAGTAGTGTCCGTGACTGAGTGCCCCTAAAAATGTAAGTAGGTTAAAGAGACCATAATATGTATCTATGTACCCTATATTATTTTGAATATAACATTCTATAAAACATAAACCAATCTCGTTCACTCAACCCAACCATGTCACCATCATTTCGTCCCGTACTGAAGAGGCGTGCGAGAGGCTATATATTAAAATAGTATAAAAGGGCGCCGATGAGTAATTCCGGCAGGGCAGGTCGAACCAGAACCCCTTGAGTTGGCTAGTGAGCCACGGACGAACCTCGCGTCCGTAAGGACCTTGTGTTAGAACGTGTGTCTCTCAGATGACCTAGGGCGCGTCCGGAGTTGAACTGCCTGACGCTCATAGTCCAATTGCCATGAATTAAAAATTCTCATCTTAAAGCCTCTCGCACGCCTCTTCAGTACGGGACGAAATGATGGTGACATGGTTGGGTTGAGTGAACGAGATTGGTTTATGTTTTATAGAATGTTATATTCAAAATAATATAGGGTACATAGATACATATTATGGTCTCTTTAACCTACTTACATTTTTAGGGGCACTCAGTCACGGACACTACTTGTCACCAGTCACACACTTAGACACAGCACACTTTTCACACACTTCGACTCAATTACACTTTTACACACTTGGACTGAGCAACACTTTACACTATGCGGGGCATAGGCCAACAGGCTTCGGCTAGGTTATCGGAGCGGGGCTAGGCCGAGGTCCGGGGGACTCTTAGCGCAAGCCAACTGCACTCGTCAGACTCAAGCTTCCGACTGTCGTCTCGAGTACTGGAGCGGCTGCCTTATATACCCTGGAAAGGGCTCGCTCCGCCGTACTTGACCTATGGCCTGCCTAAACTTATCACTAAACAAACTCAACCTTATCGCTAAATAAACTTAACCCTAACTTGTCACTAGCCTGTGCCCTGTGGTTATCGCATGTAAATAAGAGACATGTAGGTCGCATTTGCGGCTCTACAGGAGGTATCACTTTGGTATGCATTTCCGGCTGTGCCTACATGAGTCCCCCGGGGTGAGAAGGGGTTGTAAATGGCATGTATACGATCGTGTACACTCGTATGCGGTTCGTATCCTGTTGTATACGGACACGTATACGACCTTGTACTAGTTGTATATAGGCCTAGCGTGTGCGGTTCGCATAATGCTGCCCGTTTTTACCCGGGGTTTGCTGCTTTGCTCCGGTATTTCCGCGGCGCGGTGCTGCGAGGGCCTTGTTCGCTGGGCGCCGCCACCGTTTCGCCACTGGAGCTGGAGCGCGTACAGTGGCAGCGTCAGTGGAGACGCCCCCGGTGATCTGTACTGTACTGGGAGAGCGGCGCAGTCAGTGCCGTATAGATCCGTGGCGCGGGGTGGCGGCGGCGGGGCTGTGTGGTGGCTCCCGACTGCGGCGGCGGCAGCGGCGGCGGCAGGGGGCGGGGCGGTGTTTGCCCGCAAACAGCGGCGGCATGCCCACCAACGGCGTGCTGCTGCTGCTGCTGGCCGCGGCAGCGGCGCCCTCTGCAAAGTGCCGCCGCCGCCGCCGCTCCAGCAACATCCGCCATGCCGGGGTTCCAGCGGCCCGGCCGGGCTCCAGCAGGTCCACCTCTGGAGGGAAACTAATTAAGTGGGTGACCGCGCGGTCCCTTTGCCGCCTTCGGATGCCGCAGGTTCCAGGATCCCCAGGCGTGTCGCCCCGCAGCTGACGGCGTCCTGGGCGCCCCCCTGCCTGCCCCGCAGCTGACGGCGTCCTGGGCGCCCCCCTGCCTGCCTGGCCGCCGCTGCTGAGGACGTCTCGGAGGGCTTCTGACCCACCACTGTACTGTACGCTCTGTGCGGCGCCACACTGTCTCCCCGGGGGGAGTGCAAAGCTCAGGGCTTTCTTCTGATCACACAACCAACACAGAGAGAAGTACGAAAAGTCGAGTGGGAGACGGGGGAAGGGACATGAGGAAGGGAGAGGAGAAGAATGAGGGGGAGGGAGAGAGTGGGGATGGGGGGATTTATAGAGAACGAAGCCTTTGTTTAACGATCGATGGAGGATGACCCAACTTGAGAGGGATTCGAATGAAAATAAAAACGCAAGTTTTTTGTCCTGAATAAAGACATAATCATGCTGCTGAAACAATAGCGATTATTGTACCCTCGCGCGCGGAAGGCCACCGCAGCAGTAGCGAGAGAGAGGGAGAGAGAGAGAGAGCTGAGAGAGAGAGCTGAGAGAGAGAGAGAGAGAGAGAGAGAGGCGGTGGCGGGGGCTGCCTGGCGGGCTCAAGTGCAGAACACACAGCGTGCGGCCCCCGCCGGCCCGCTGCCCCCCGGGGCCCCCCGGGCCTCTCGCAAGCACAAAGCAGCGTCGCCACAAGTGGATGCAGGCTTAGTAAGCTATAAGCCGGGAGGGGCGGCACGTAACGCGCGGGGCGGCGCACGTCCCGGATGGTCCCGGAAGAAGACGCTGCTGTGGACGTCGGAGCCGGTCATGACGGCGGCCGGGAGCTGGCGGAGGCCGAGGTGGCGGCTCTCGTGGAGGAGGCCGTTGTTCGAGGAGCTGCGGGCCTCTGCTGTGAGCGCTGCGGGCGCCGCGGGCAGCAGCCCTCCTCCGTGGCCGCCTCCCGCGGTACGGCAGCAGTTGGCAGCTCCGGAAGCGTACACACACAGGCCCGCGCCCCACGCAGCGCCAAAGCCGTCCACCGCGGCCATTCTTGTTTTGCATGTGGTAGTATATATTTTGGCTCTGCAGCACAGCAAGTGCGGCAGTATCGCACAGCAAGCGGCAGCGGCGGCAGCACCGGGTCTTTGCCTGCCTTTGCCTCGCCTCAAGTGCGCGCCCGCGCGCGCGCGCTGTGCGGGCCGGCGAGTGGGCGCCGCAATGTTGCCAACAATGGGCCCTAATGAGCGGAGCAAAGAGTTGCTCCAGCTCGGTGTGGTGGCAGCCCTGCATGGCGCTCCCCGCGCCCCACTTCCCGCCGCCAGTTGGGCCGGGCCTCTTGCTGCTGGTGCTGGTGGCGACTTTCATCACAAGAGTTTTTCGTTGTATATCTCAGGAGGCGGCGGCGCCAGTGTTGCCAACAACAAAGGACTGCGCCAAAGGGGAGGAGGCCCCGTGTTTATCGCGCAGGGCGCCGGCCCGCGGCGGGTGTTTTGAACCGCACTGCGCGGCAGGGCGGCAGGCCGAAGCAATAAACACATTTGCGGCGCGCGCATTTTGGACCGGATTAAGCGATATGTGTTTTTGTTGCCGCCGCTCTCCTCGTCTTCCCCGCTTCCGCGATGGCTGTGGCCCTTCCGCTACAGAAGAGGATGACAGCAGTGTGGAAGACTCTGGCGGGAGGCAGCGGCGGCAGCAGTGGCCGGGCTGTCGGCCTGCCTCCTGTCTGACCCCCCGTCCAGTTGTGGAGGAGAGGCCAAACACAACGCGGGGGCATCTCGTCTCCTTTGTTTGCTGCGATCGAGCCGGGCTGCCGCTGCCGCTGCCCGCTCAAGTTCTTTAATAAAGAATCATGTATGCGAAGCGCATTACGCCCCGGGAGGCCAGGCCGCGCCACGCCGCGTACACTTTGAGCGCTGAGTGTGGCAGTTCGCTTGTGGTGTGCGCCACGCCGTCGTCGAGGAGCAGGAGAGAGAGGGAGAGGGAGAGAAAAGGAGAGGCGGGGAGAAAGGAGGGAGAAAGGGAGAAAAGAAGGGAGAGTGAGAGAGAGAGAGAGAGAGAGAGAGAGAAGAGGCGAGGGAGGGGGCGGAGATCAGCACAAAGCCGCCTGCGCCGGGCTGCGCAGCGTCGGAGGGTGGGAGGGTGGGGCGGCGGGGTGGGGGCCAGTGGGGGCGCGCCCAGCCGCCAGCGGCCTGCCCTCCCGGCCCGCGGCGCGGCGCCAGCACGGCACACCGCCCCACCCACAACGAGGACACCGCCGTCAGGTCAAAATGGCAAGCGCAAGCCGAAAACAAGCCCAGCAGGCCGCGGGCGCCATGTGTCTATGAACCTGTTCCAGGCGCGTCGTCTCGGACGCGAGGGCGACGAATGAGAGAATAAATCAGATTATGAGAAATGTTAAGATATTCCGAAGAAAAAAATTATTAAAAATGAAAACGTTGAAGAAAATCTAAAAGAGAGAAGCGAAAATGACGTAAGTGAAAACCGTTGTGGATTTTTTTTTAATTATCTGTAAATAGGGCGGAAATGTCAAGTCTCGCCGCGGAGGATGTGCACAGTGGAACACAAAACGTGAGCGTGCAACGGCGAGGCGGGAAAACGTTTGAATGAAGTGAGGAATTCTCTCTCGGCTTCCGGCCTCGAAAACACGACGCCCGGCGCCATGCGATGACGCGCATAATGAAAGACCATACACACGCTGGTAATGGTCGCTTAGCGCCCGGAGGGGGAGGGAGTGAGGGGGGGGGGGGGGGGGGGGGGAGGGGCGCCAAGTGGGGAATAATCGCCTATGGGGGCTCAACTTGTAGCGTTCGCGCGCGCTGCGTTGCTCGCTTGGCTTGGGGTGGCCTCTCTCTCTCTCTCTCTCTCTCTCTCTCTCTCTCTCTCTCTCTCCCTCTCTCTCTCTCTCTCTCGCCCTCTCTTTCTTCATCCCCCGCCCGTCTCGCTCCTCCCTCTCTCTCTTACTCTCGTGCGCACGAAAGGCTCGCAATTATTCACTAATGGATTCATAATTAAGGCGGCCATACAGTTTATAACGCGCTCGTTGTGTAAGATGCGGTCGTCGGGAGCCGCTGAAGGGAGGGGAGGAGAGGGGGGGGGGAGGCATTAGTACGCGACGGCGACGTGAGAGAGCGCAACGCGGTCGTTCCGCGCAGCATCGCGGGGGGCCGTGGAGCACGCCACCGAGAACCGTGCACGAATTACGTCACAACACACACACACACACACACACACTCACGCCGGCTCCCGGCAAGTGGCTGCTGGCTGGTAACCCATATTTGATGCGTCGTTTCGTCGTGATAGAGAAGGGCCGTTAGACGTGTAGAAGAGGGTAAGTTTTTGGGCAGAAAAACGCATTAGAGAGAGAGAGAGAGAGAGAGAGAGAGAGAGAGAGAGAGAGAGACAGGGGGTTGGGGGGGGGGGGGGGGGGGGGGGAGGAGGGGGGGGGGGGGGCGACAGTAGGGCCAGAGCCGCCGTGTCTGTGAAAAACAGCCGGTGTTGGTGCCACGCTGTCTGGGAGTCGCTCCAGCAGCGGCACCTCCTATACGCCGACACCGACTGCCCCGCCTCACACGCGCGCGCGCGCACACACACACACAGACACACACACGCACACTCAGAGAAGCCGGCGAGGCTACCACTACGACGACACTTCCGTCCCGACGCAACCACAAAAATAATATTTTCCAAAGGGGGGGAGGGGGCATATCGGCTAGCTGACGAGGGCCACCGGGGGCCGCCGCGCGGGCCGATAGACCCGATAGAAGAAGCATAGAAGCCCATCATCCGGCTCCGCCGGGATAGACTGATTATGCGGGTATTACAGGGCGCGATGAAAACCGTGAGTGGAGCCGCCGCCGTACCCGTTCCTCCTGGTGTTTGGACGGCAGGCAGCAAGGGGGCGCCGTGCGGAGCTGTGCGGCGCTGTGCGGCCTGACGGAGGGCCTGTGAGCGTCACAGGGTCACAAATCATAATAATTGTCGCGGCGGTGCGCCGCCAGGGCAGCCGAAAAGTATTACAAATACCTACGATAAGACGGAGAGGGAGAGAGGGAGAGAGGGGGAGAGAGAGAGAGAGAGAGAGAGAGAGAGAGAGAGGGGGGGGGGGGCGGGCGGTGCCGCGCCAACATATGTGGCACATGTCCCGGTGTTATTTTGCCGTAAATCATGACGCGGCGAACGGATCCGCCGGTCCCTTGGCGGCCCCCGGCGGCCCCCGGCGGCCCGCACCTCTGGCCCCGCCCTCCGCCACGCCCCTCTCCGGATCTCCCGACACCGCCGCCGCCCGCCCGGTGCTCGTGCGTGGAAGGGTGCATGCGGGAGACAGCGCGGCACCAGCATGTGTGTGTGTGTGTGTGTGTGTGCGTGTGGAAGTCATTACAGAGGGAGGGGGCTCGGCGGGCCCCGGGGCAGGCTCCACGCCGTCTGGCCCGCCCCGCCGCCCGTCGTCCCGCGTCCTGACGCGGGCTGACGGGCCGCCGTCAGGGTGACAACGTCGGAGCTGATGCTCGGCCTCCCACAACGAGAGGGGGGCGTGCGGCGGAAGTGCGCGGGGGCCGCCGAGCCGCCCGAGCCGCCGCGGGGACACTAACCAGGCAAACTTGTCGCCCCCCGATAACCTCATTATCATCACCATTTCATATTTCGTCCGTTTGCGCGGATTCGCGCCGCCTATCGTGTTTGTCGGTGACGTCGACGCGGCGGCCAATGGGAGGCGGCGCCGCCGGGGCGGGAAACTCAAACGCGCGGCGCGCAGTCAAATGGGTCAAGGGGGCGGCGAGTGCATCGTCAAATGGGTCTATAGGCCGAACTCATCCGGGAGGCTTGTGCAAAGAGGCGCGCGGAGGTCCGCGGAGAGGCCCTGGAGGCCGAGGAGGCCCAGGACGCCGTCGTGGAGGGCGGCGCCCCGCCTCATGACGACGCCGGCCTCCGCTCCGTTCGAGAGGCGCACCACTTGGCCTTAGTTATGCATGGTTTCGCGGCAACGGCCGTGGACCGGCAGCAGGGCCCTCGGCAGCCCTCGGCAGCCCTCGGCAGCCCTTCCGCAGCCCCGCCGGGCCCCGCGGCCGAGGAGGGCCCTACACGCCGACACAGGGCGGCCAGAGTGCCGACAAATCGCCCCGGAAGCAGAAAGCAGCCAGCGCCAATGAGAGGGCGGGGCCGGGACCGCTACACACTCGACGCCAAACTGTCGCCGGAAGGGCGCCCACCACCACCGAATGTGGCCAGAGAAGCGCGCGGGCAACTGGGGAAAAGGGAGGAGAAGAGGTTCGAGAAACGTTCACCGTCAGAAAGAAAATTCCGCGATGTATTGAAATGACAACATTTTTATTTTTCAAGGGCATGAGAGAAGGCAAGTGAAGTACATGTGCTCATTGTTTGGTCTCCCGGAAAGGCCCGCTGCTGAGCCGTCGACTCTACATTTAGGGCGACGAGGGAGGGAAAACTTGGCGTAACATCTAACCAACACGAACTGGCCAGTCATTTTATACTTTATCCCAGGTTCTCATTTTATTTTTGAAGACAAAGGGAGCGCGGCTCTCCCAAAGGTATGATGATGCGATGTACTGCACACAACACTGTGCTGTACTTACTTTTTCCCTGCCCCTCCCTCCTTTCTGTCTCTGTCCTTTTCTCTGCAGCCCTCCGCCCCGTTCCTCTGGAGGAAAAGAGAGAGAGAGAGGGAGAAAAAAGTCAATTAGACACAACAGTGCAGAGAGGGGTTGCTTTGCTGGGCTCTTTTCTGGGGCCAGGCCAACCTCACCGTAGGACACTTTGGACGGATGCTGTGGTGGAGAAGGAGAGCGAGAGAGAGAGAGAAAGAGAGAGAGAGAAGCGGGGACGGGAGGGGTTCTGATGGGGGGAGTGACAGAGAAGGGTGGGCGAAAGGCGAGCTATAGAGAGAGAGAGAGAGAGAGAGAGAGACAGACAGACAGAAGATCCTCTAAAGTTTTCCCTCATAATGAGTCCGCTATTGCCCGCTCGGCGCGACGTTTGGCCGCTGCCGGCATTACATTATCGTTTTATTGCGCGGATGATATTGCGGGCCGTACTGTCTTTGTGGCCCTGCGGGCTCTCCCTCCCTCTCTCCCTCCCTCTCTCCCTCCCTCTCTCCCTCCCTCTCTCCCTCCCTCTCTCTCTTTCTCTCTCTCTCTCTCTCTCTCTCGCTCTGCTGCCGCTGCTGCTGCTGCTGCTGCCACCGCGGGGGCCGTGTACGCCTCAGAGGGCGCGACGGCCAGATTCCAGGGACCAGGCCCGGGAGGGGCTTTATCTATTTCGTCACACAAAACTCCTTCACCCGAACGCCAAACGACGCTGTGGAATTTTTCGGTTAGTTTTCGGCCATTCATTTCGGTCATTCATTAATTCACGCGATCCTTCACTAATTTAGTCGGTCAGTGATTAATTCATTCGTCCGCTCATTCATTCATTCGGTCACTCATTAAAACATTCCACCATTCATTCATTCATTCATTCATTCATTCATTCATTCATTCATTCATTCATTCATTCATTCATTCATTCATTCATTCATTCATTCATTCATTCATTCATTCATTCATTCATTCATTCATTCATTCATTCATTCATTCATTCATTCATTCATTCGTTCATTCATTCGGGAAAAAGCTCGCATAATTTTTAACCTGGCCGACCTCTCGCGGCCCGCTGCAGCGCTGTGGCGCCCTTATGGCTGGCTGACGGACGCGCCGCGCCTGCTGTCCTTCTCTCTCGCCGGAGCCACAATTAAGCCACGTATTGAATTTAATTACGCGAGAATGGCGCGAATCCCGAATGGCTGCTGCGGTGGAGGCGGCGGTGCGAGCGGAGAGAGCGAGAGTGAGAGAGAGATAGAACTGGTAGCTGCAGGAAGGCAGGGGGTGGGGGGGAAGGGGTGAGACCCGCAATGCAGCGTGTTGGAGCACTTAATGCCGTCGCTCTCTCTCTCTCTCTCTCTCTCTCTCTCACCCTGCTCCCGTTCGTCTCGTCTCGTTGATACTGGCCGCGAAAATAATTGTCCCTTGGCTGGAGGGCCCCGAGATGATAATGGTCGGATAAGCGTCTCGCTGGCGGCGCTACGGCGGCGCTAACCCCCTCAGATATTGTGACTCGGCGATGCATTCTCTCTCTCTCTCTCTCTGTGTCTCTCTCTCTCATTCGCTAATGCGCGTACAGTACGGCATTCGGCGGGGAAATGAGCGAAAAGTGGGGAATAGTATGACTTGACGAGGAATCTCGCGACAAGGGAAATACGACGGTATGGGCGTTTATAATCTGCGCGACAACCGGCGCCAAGGTGTTTTTTTTTTCGTTCCTTTTTTTTTCGGCTGCGCGCGGGAAATTTTGAAGCGCGGAACGGAACGGGGGAATACGAAGATGTATGCCGCGAAACGCTTTTCCGATGCGTCGAGGCGGCGGCGCTGGAGTGGCGGCGGCGGCACGCATTCTACGCCTGACGCCCCCGCCGGCCCCCGCCGGTCCCCTCCTCCCTTTCTCCTTCCTTCCCCCACTCGGCCCCCCGCTTTTACAGGAAACGTATCCAATAAATCGGTTCGGGTGCGCGCCGCGCCGCGCCGCGCCGCGCGGGCTGTGTTTGGTTCTCCACCCCCTAAGTGAGCCGACGCTGGGAACACCCAACTGGCTGATGCGGTGCTTTGCGGGGCCCGGCGCTGTGCGGCGCGGCTGGCGGCGCCTGGCGTCGCGCCGGGCCGGGGCTGCCGCGGCTGCCGGAGCGATGCTCTCATAATTATTGCATTGCACTCCATTCGCCGGTAACCGCGACATGCACCGCCGACGGCGTGGTCCCCCTCCCCCTGTGCGAGAGAGAGAGAGAGAGAGGTAAAGTTGTGGCCGCTCGCTATGGGAATGGGCTGCGGAGGGAGAGTGAGAGAGAGACAGTTGGAAGTGAATGGCGTGATCGATCTGGCACGATATACTAGCGGCAGCAAAGGGAAAGGAATTTCCATCATTGATGGCCGTTGTGCACCGGGGCTGACCTGGGCGGCGCCCCCGGGACCCCCAGCACGCTGTTGCTGACCAGGGAGGGGCTCCACGGGGGACTTACTGCCAGGGACTGCGCTCGGGACGCCAGAACGGATTTCGGATTTGAAACTGTGCCGCGCGCCGCCTATGCGTGTGTGTGTGTGTGTGTGTGTGTGTGGTCGGGGCGGCGAGGGTGGCAGCGTGGGGGGGGGGGGGGGGGGGCGGCAGACAACGAAACTCCATTTCGCTGCCGATGTCACGGGGAGGACACACGCACTGCGTGCGCGGCGCGGCCGTTGCCGAGTGCGGCTGCAGAAGCTGGCGAGCGGGGCATCCGGCAGCGCGGCGGGCGCGGCTTCGATCCCGCCCATCTGCTCGCACCGATATTCCCCCCTCCCCCCTTGTCTCCGGCCGTCATATACGAACGGAGATGCAGGAGATGGTCGAGTTGCTGGACCCGCGAAGCCGTTTTTTTTTTAACCAAAAATAACTTCACGAATGAGAAATGGGATCGAAAATGTTGGTCTTCATGGACGAATACGGGGATCTAGGGACATAAACTATTTTACCAAATTTAAGTCACTTCTTGGCCCACTTTCCCCCTACTTTGACGAGACTAACCTAATCATGCGTTATACGAAATTAGATCGTCCTGACCTCCCCCCCCCCCTTTCTTCCAAAATGGCCACGCGCAGCAGGGCGCCGTTTACGAACGTCCCTAGTAGGTCAGACTCGAAGCATCGTAGTACCTCTTCATCATGTTGCGGCCCTGCCCCGGGGCCCCGCCGGCCGGCAGCCCAATGGTGGAGAGGAGGTCGTCGTGGAGTGGAGTGCGCGGGGCGTGGCGGGGCGTGGCGGGGCGTGGCGGGGCGTGGCTTGGCGCGGAAGACACCCAGCCCCGCGGCTGTTTGCTTGGCCTTTGTCCTTTCTGTGTTCTGGCCGTGGCGACAGAGTGCTGCGCGGCGGAGGGTTTTCATCCCCTTTCCTTTCTCTCTCTCTCCGTCCTGCTCGCACTGCTGGGTGGCCCGTCTGTATGACCTTTCACTCTCTGTTTTAATATCATCCTCGTATCGCTGCCGTCTCCCTTTACACACGGCGTCCCGCCTCTATTCGCACGACAACACGACGACGACTCGGAGGAGGAGAAAAAAATAAATAAATAGAAAATCGGCATTCAAATGGCGCGTTTCGTATAAAGCGGAGGCGATGCAAAGAAATTTTGCCGGAGGCGAAAAGGGGAGGGCGAGCGCGAGGGTGGAGAGACTCCAGCCGGGCTCCAGCCGGGCTCCAGCCGGGCTCCAGCCGCGCTGCCGGTGGGCCTCCGGGGCGACGTGCTCCGCCGCTGCTGTGCCTTTTCACGCCAAACAAAAATTCCGCCGTACATAATACCCCTCTCCTCGCAACCCGTTTTTCCTGGAGGGAGCGAGCCACGCCGAACAATAAAGGAGGGGGCGCATGCCTCGCGGCCTGGGAATTGATTTACGACTCGGACAACACGACGCCCGAGCGCTCCCGCCTGGGATTTGCAGTAATGTCGTGCATGTATGGCCCGACCCATATCGCCGCACAATTCTGCGGGGACGCGCGCATGCAACTTCTTTTGACATCATACTGTCAGAAAAAATTTTAAGATGGAAATTTTAAACAGTTTTTTTTGTGGTACAAATTCGAAATCATTGTCTGGGAATTTCCAAAGTCACAACTTTGGGTATATTTTTTTAAAAGTATAAACAGAAATTTATATAGTTTTTTTTAAAGGTACAATAATCAAATGGAACACAATTTAAAACTTTTTAAAATTTGCTTTTTACGAGGAATTCGCACTACCTTCGACAAGGAGACTGCACGACATTTTACACGATCTGCGCCATTTTTTTCCTCACCCTCCCGCTTTAATTTATCTGTCGGCGGGACGTCAGCGCACGGTGTCTGTAAATAAGGCCTCCGATGACAGTGGGACGGCAGCAGCGGCGGCGGCACTATTGGCAGGGGCGCTGCCGAACAACAGACGGGCGCCACCCGCTCGACGAGGACCCGATACGAGAGCCGCGCCCTCTGGAATCACCGGCCAGGATTGCGCTTTCTCAATGGCAACTCCAACAATGGCGGCAAAGAAATGATAAGGTGAAAAAGAAGGAGCGAGTTGCCGCGCGCGCGGGGTTGGGGGGGGGGGGGGGGGGATATGAGATGAGGTACGAGCAGAGGAAAAAAAGGAGCCACATGCAAACCGTGATGATGAAGGGACCTTGTCTGCAATAAAGGTGTGCGAGGAAACTCGTGAGGGACAGGGTCGCATACAGTCGGTCGCATGAGCGTCTGCCTGTCTGTGTGTGTGTGTGTGTGTGTGTGTCTGCGACAGCGCGGGGGTGGTCGACAACGGTCGGCGCAGACACACCGCTCGGGGGCGCTCGCATGCAACCCTTTCCTTCCTTGCCGCGGGCGGATGGATTTGGGATTCGGCATATCGGGGCCGACATAGCGAGCCGGCGGCCGGGACCACCGGCAGAGGGCGCGAGGATCGCACGGCAGGAGCACCCACGACGCTGCTGCTGCTGTTCTCTGCCCAAAAGAACACAAGAATGAGCGGCAAAAAGAAAAGAAAAGAAAAATAGTTCGGTGGTCACGACTTTTCAAAAACGATCCCCCGAGGGATTCCCCGCACTGGTGGGAGAGAAGAGGGAGAAGGTGAGAACATAGACAGGCGTGAGGTTAGGGGAGGAGAGATACAGAGAGAGGGGGGGAGGAGGAGGGGAGCGAGAGAGAGAGAGAGAGAGAGAGAGAGAGAGAGAGAGAGAGAGAGAGAGAGAGAGAGAGAAAGGAGTTGGGGGTGGCGTAGTCATCGCCAAGTGCGGGCAGCCCCGGCACACACAAACGCCATAGCAGCGGGACAAGAGAGCCAACTTTTAAAAGTAAAGTTTGTCGTGCGCGAGTGTGTGAACTCACCCTGGTCCCGGCGGGTCCCCCGGCCCCCGCCGCGCTCCCTGCTCGGCTCCGTCTCGCCCGCGGTGTCGCTGGCGGCGGTGCCGAGTTCGGTTTCGAACGTCAGCGTTAAACCCGCACCCACTAGAAATTGACTATCGCCTCCGGTTTTGGCCTTGTCGCCGTTTCCGACGCTCTAAATCAAGACCGGAATAAAGTGGGATTGCGAGGGGCGAGAGAGAGAGAAAGAGGGGGAGAGGGGTGGAGAGAGAGAGAGAGAGAGAGAGAGAGAGAGAGAGAGCGAGAGAGAGAGAGGGGCCGCGGGATGGGAAGGGCAGCCAGAATAGAATGGGAGGGGACAAAGCAATCACACAGCTCGGTCACAATGTGGCAGTGGAAATGTTGATGAGATTCGGGGGTTCGGGTCCGGCCCTTCGGCAGCGGCGGCGGCAGCATCGGCAGCAGCCCCTCCTGGCCCCGCGCCGCCCCGCGCAGCGCCGCCCTCCCGCTTCCACCCCATCCGAGCCGGGGCTGCCGGGGCCCAGCCGGGCCGGGGCGGAGGGGTGGTCGGCGGTTGGCGAGGAGGGGACAGCGCCGCGGCCCAATCAGGGGCCGAGTGGCGGCCGCGTGTGGCCCAATCCAGAACGGCGTAAAAAAACTGTTTAGGGAAGCGGGCCGGGCTGCCCTGGCCCGGGCCCAGCCACTCACCGGCAGCCATGCGGACCAGGGGGCATTTTCGGCGGCACTTTCAAAAAGTCACCCTCTATGTATTTCAAGCGGCAACACGCGGCCACCGTTAGAATTTGCAGTGTGGCGTCGTTGCGTGGGAAGCGGCATCCGCCCGGAGCGCAAGCTCCTCGGGGCCCTTCGCTCGCGCTGCTGCTGTGATAGGACTCGACAATCTGTTTTCCTTGGCCCATTCATCCCTGACGTCCACTTGAGAATTCCCTCGCTGCAATTATTTTCCTTCCACCCGCAAAGGCAGTAATGGTGGCTTACAATACGCGGTGATACCATCAGCGTCGCCAGCGGCAAGTGTAACTCACGGTGTGAGCGATGCGCCGGCGGCGGGGCGGCCGTCAGAGGCCGACCCGGGGGGCCCCGGGGCCCGGGGGTGCTTGTGGTGCCCCAGCAGACAATACCCCCCACCGCCGGGGCTCGCCGGGCCAGAGGCCGTCCCACGGTGCTTGTGTGTTTATCCGAACAATCGTGGGGCGAGATGAGCCCCCGGCCGCCCCCGGCCGCCCCCGGCCGCCCCCGGCAGCCCCCGGCCGCCCCCGGCCGCCCCCGGACACCCCCGGACACCCCCGGACGCCTCCAGACCCGGCGTATACAGACCATACCTGTCGCCGCATCGCAAGCCGGGCGACTAAACGCTACACACACGTGAATCAGTGGATACACGCAGCGGTGCAGGCAGAAGCACCACCCCGACAAAGAAAATACGAAAAAAAAACCACCCCGAGCAAAAGGTGCATTTTTCTTCAACAAAAAAAAAATTGATATTATCTTACTCATAATGATATATTATAAATTATTATTATCGTGATACTTAGGATACTCCGGAGAGGTCTAGACCGGAAGTGGGGAAGATGCCAGGAAGAATATTACGGAAAATAAACACGGACTACAACCGGATCCAGAATGGCCCTCTCATGGAAGACTGCATCCTTTTCTGTCCTGAGACTGCAACACGGGTTTGTTGCTCGCGCACCACGCAACGTCTCTCTCTCTCTCTCTCTCTGCGAGCCGTCGTGTGACGCAGACAGGCAGGCACCTTTAGCAGGGCGGCGGTGGCGGCGGTGGCTTCCTCTGTGGGGGCTGGGGGGAAGGGGGGGGGGGGGCACCGAGGCGTGCAGTGCAGAGGGGGCTGCGGCGGCACTGCCGGCCCGCACTTACGCCCCGCGCGCTACGTATTACCGGCATATGTGTCCCGTTCCGCCGCCGCTGCCGCCCCCTGCCGCGAAGAGCCGTTGTCTCAATAACGACTTTGGCAAAGGGGGGGGGGGAGGGGGGAATCCATCAGTAAAAACAATCGTTCGGCTACACACGGCTGCCCCGTGCGCATGCGGCAGCCAGTGGCGGCGGCAGGCGGCGGCAGGCGGCGGCAGGCGGCGGCAGGCGGCGGCCAGAGAGGCAGCACCAGCGCGCCCCCCCGGACCCCCCGGACCCCGCCGGGCCCCGCCGCCAGCCAGCCGCCCTCTGCTACTCTAACGCTGCGCGCAACATTCCTAACGTTATTGCTGTGTGTGTGTGTGTGTGAAAATGTGTGTGAGAGAGAGGACAGACGCGCTCTCTTGTGACGCGGCGTGCCTCTGGGGCGGTGGGGCGTGAGTGTGTGCGCCTGTGTCTCGCGCCCCCCCCCCCCTCCCCGCCTCTTCTTCGTTCTCCCCCTCCCCCCACTCCCCACCCGCTCCCAACACAAATCTAAAATTAAAGCGCGCTTCGGTGTGTGTTAACGATATCGTTACAAATGGGTGTCTC
Organism: Megalurothrips usitatus; assembly: GCA_026979955.1. Taxonomy (NCBI): domain Eukaryota; kingdom Metazoa; phylum Arthropoda; class Insecta; order Thysanoptera; family Thripidae; genus Megalurothrips; species Megalurothrips usitatus. Next base: position 252,205 of record CM049600.1, on the reverse strand, counting down.
CACGCCTCGGCACACGGCAGAGGGAAGCCGCCGAGGGCCGCCGCACCGCACCGCGCCGCGCTCTCTCTCCCTCTTTCCGTCGCACCCGCGGGGGAGGCCGCCCCGCCGGCCCTCTCCCCTCTCCGTCGCACGCACACGCTCAACGCTTGGCCGCGGACGGCGCGGCGCTAACAGGTGGCCCGCCGCCGCTGGCCTGCCGCCGGGCCGCCGACGGCCGCCACCGCCGACTCGGTCACCACGTCGGCGCCGCGGTCGCGGTAGTTGATCGGGCGTCACGGGGAGCGGCACGGCGGCACGGCCGGCCGGAGATCCGCCTCGTCCATCTGCTGTCTCTGTCTACTCCCTGCCTGCCTCTCTCTCTGTCTCTGTCACGCTGCATCCCCGCGCCGACCCTCACATACTAAGAGCCTTCCTAGGAGGCCCCCGCCGTGCCGCCGTGCCGCCGCCGCCGCCGCCGCCGCCGCCCTGCCTCAACCCTCTTGGATCCAGAAAACATTTTTGCGTGTTGCAGGTGCCGGGTACCTGAACCCCACCCGACGTGGAGAGGGGCTTGACCCTTGACCCCGCGGCCGTGCCCCGCCCTCCTCCTCCACCCCGTCAGCCGACTCTCGCGCCGCCGGGTCGGGGCGTGGCAGGGCGTGGCAGGGCGTGGCAGGGCGTGGCAGGGCGTGGCGGCCGCGTCACGTTTAATGAAAACGCGGCGTAAATCAGGATCCGCCGCCGCCGCCACCGCCGCCGCCGCCGACGCGCTGCTCTCCCCGCTATGGAATGGTGGCGGAGCGTGGCTGGGCGCGCGCGGCTCGCGTTATATTTTTGTGGGCGTGGCGGCGCGTGGCGGCGCGTGGCGAGACGGCGGCGGCGACGACGACGACGTCGACGGTCGTCAAAGCAACATGGGCCCCTCGGCCGCCGCGTACTCGGCGCACCGTCTGCGTGCCCCGCGCGCGCGCACGCCCCGCCCCCGCCAAGTGCCTATAAAGTGCTATTGAATACGGCCGTGCGCGCATGTGTGTGTGTGGGGGGGGGGGGGGGTCGTATCGCCGGAAATGCAGCGCCGTGCCGCATAGCAGCTCCAGTCTAGTCTGCATGCCGCGGCCTGCCTGGCGGGGCACGCCTGGCTGCGGTCCAGTCAGACGGTGTCTGGTCTGGTCTATCCGTCACGAAGCTCTCAGCAGGATCCGCGGCCTCGATCTTCCCTTCCTCCTATTTTTTCCCCCCGCGGTTTTCGTTTCCCCTGATGAGAGCACGTCTGATTGCACAGAGTTGGGGCGGTTCGATACCCGCCGCATGCTCACGGTGGCAGTGCAAGCCTCGCCGCATGCACGCGGTGGCGGCATCTGGAGGGTGGTGTGGTGTTCAGGATGTGCAACAACAGAGTGGGCGAGCCTCAACCCTAGCTGCAACCCATACGGCAACCCATATATTGCAGCGCGCTAAAGTTCAAGTATAGTGTTGACATGGGACCGCCACCTTTAGGTGTACTATTGGTAACCCGGCAAGGGTGGCAAAAGTGCAAGCCGCCTGATTACAGTGCGAGCCGTTGGCCGCAGCACGGCAGCCGCGCGGTCTGGTGCGGTCCGGGGCCGCGTTGCTGCGGGGGCCGCGGCCGCGCCACCGCCCCAGAGGAAGTCACAATGTTGTGCTGGGCTGGCAGAGCCGGCGAAAACATCGTAACGAACGGCCCCAAAATTATGGATCCCCGCAGCCGGGGCCCCGGCGGGGGCGTCCGTGTCGGGAGGCTCGGACGTGACGCGTCTGGGGGGCTGCGGGGGCTGCAGGGGCTGCGGGGGCGGCGGGGGCGGCGGGGGCGGCGGGGCCGGGTGTGTGGCCGGCCCGGCAGGCACGCGCGGGGGTCCACGGGCACTCATTCATGAGAAGCCCCTCTCATCCCGCCCGCTGCGCTACAAAGTGGGGGGGGGGGGGGGGGGGGGGTGACCTCTCCGCGGTGGCGGTGTGTTGTTGACTGCTTCAATTCATCGAACGTTCGAAATCGGATGTGATATAAGAACGGACAAACGCACATTCGCCGTGTACGGGTAATGAGTGACTGAAATCGGTTATCGGCGACGGTTTTTATTTTAATCTGTTTGCCCATTGTTTGAGTTCGCTACTCACCTTCTGCTCTGACTCAAGACGACACCGCGGCCTATTTGCTTCGCCGGTGACGTGGCGCGGTGCGTGGTCTGCGTGCCTGCGAGTCCTCCCCTCCCCTCCTCTCCTCCTCTCCTTCCCTCCTCCCCTCCCCTAAACTCCCCTGCCCTCCTCTCCCCTCCGCCCCTCCTCTCCCCTCCTCCCCTTTGCGCTCCTCCGAGCTCTTGCCTGCGTGCTTCTGTCTTGTTCGGGCTGTTCGGATTCGATTTATGAGGTTTCGTCGGAAGACCCTCTTATTTTGACATCCCTTTCAAATGTGCCGGCGTGTGTTGCTTTGCATCCGCCGCGCGCGAGCCAGGGGGGGGGGGGGGGGGCGGAGGGGGCGGAGGAGGGGGAGTGAGGGAGTGAGGGAGCGAGAGAGGTAGGGAAGAAGGGAGGAAGGGGGGACTGGGGTGTGCGAAAGGGGGGGGGGGGGCAACGGTAAATCAGCACAAACCGTGCCATCACGAAACCTCCTATTAGTACAGTTGGCAGGCGGCCCTCGCGCAGCTTCCTCGCACAGCATCATATCCATGCAGGCAGATTTTTTTAAATTTCAATTTTTTTAATGGATTGAGATCCTGGATTTTTTTTTCGAAAATTCCTTTAAAAAATTTTGGGACTAGAAACCCTGTATGTTGAACCCGTTCTGACTGACTCCCACACCCCGGCTCGGGGACTGAGCTCCTTATAAGTCGATCCGTTGAACCGCCTTTCTTTTACCCCACCTGCCTGCTGATGCACTCGACCAGTATTCGAACCCGCGGCCGCTCATACGGCGTTGCGTGTATCGAGATCTTTTCTTTTTCAGTCTGCTTTGAAGTCAAAGTCGTTGATTATTTGAGGGAGAGGAGGAGGAGTAGGAGGAGGAGGAGGAGGAGGAGGGGGAGAAGGGGGGGGGGGTATAAAATCCCTGCCAGCCTTTCTCGCCCCGCACACAGGGCCCCAGGTGCGGCGCCGCGGCGGGGGCCGTCACATCCAGCGGGCGGACTAATTGTACACGCGACACGCCGGGCCAGCAGGCGCCCCTGCGTGCGATGTGAGGGACTACACGTGTGGGGAGCGGATAGAGAGAGAGAGAGAGAGAGAGAGAGAGAGAGTGAGCGAGAGAGAGAGGGAGAGACAGACAGACAGACAGACAGACAGACAGAGAGATTGTCTGCCGCCGTCCCCCTACGAAATAAGAATCGAAAAGGGAGCTGCACGAAGGAACAAGAAAGTATAATTCTGTCCACGAGTTGTAGAACGTATAATGTTGTCACTAACCTGGGCCGGGTCCCTCCTCGCCATTTGCGCCGCGCATCCCTACCCCTATTCCCTATTTCCCTCTTTTTCTTCAGAACCTCCCACGGCAGCGTTCCTTGCGCTTTGCCCAGGGAATGTAGATGGACTTGGAGGCCCCTTGCCACCACCCCTCCACGCCTCCCTGCCTCCGCTCTCGTCTCCGGTCGCCTGCAGCTCGTTCGGAGTACGCTGCTAGAACACCGCCATTACTGCTTGACAAATTTGTCATGTGTCTCCTTCAGCCAAGCGACCGAGCTCTCTCGCTCTCTTCCCTCTCCCTCCCCCTCTTTCCCTCTCCCTCCCTCTCTCGGCCTTCCTGCTCTATCTTGTTGGCCGATTTGTCACACGCTAGAACCACTGAGCGAGAGGGAGAGAACAAGGGAGCGAGGAGTGAGAGAGATAGAGGGGCGCGGCGAGACAGGTCTAACTCGGTCGCTGCGAGAGAAAGTGGAGGGAGAGAGCCAGGGGGGAGGGAGAGAGGGAGAGGGGGCGCGTGTATAAATTTTGGTTGGTGCTGACGGTGTTGTTGATGTTCTTGGATCAATCCCCAGAGGAATTGCTTGGGGAAATTAGAGAGAGACAGAGTCGGGACACAAAAGACGAGCAGCAGCGAGAGTGAGATAGAGCGATGACTAAGCAAAGGGGCGGGTGGGGGAGGGGGGGGGGGTCGTGGTGGTTTGCAACTGCCAAGGACTACGGTTTACTCAGCTCGGGTAGGACGCCCCGCAGCGGCGGTGCGGCGTGGCGGCGGGCCAAGTTGCTTCTGAGGCGCCCGGCAGGGTAGGCCGGCCCGGCCGCCGCTGGTGGTCGGCGGGACTGCCTACCCCCCGGGCGCTCCAGGCAGACTCCAGCAGGCTATCTCCGGGCAGGCTCCAGCAGGCTGGCTCTCCGGGCAGGCTCTCCGGGCAAGCTCTCGGGCCGGCCTCACCTTGCCCGGTCTCTGCAAGTTGGTACGCAACGCCCGGCGCCGCGTGAAATCGAGGCGGATCAGGGACAGCTGGGGGCCACAGGGGACCGGCGGGGACCGGCCGGGGCCACTGTACTGTGCTGCGGCCCGCTCAGGGAGCGGGGGAGCCGGGCGGAGGCGGTGCTGAGGCAACACCGGCGGCAGAAGCGGCACTTGGGACCAGCAATTTGCCTTGGCGTGATTGGCACGCTTGCGACCAACGCCAGACGCGATCCCCTTGAGCGCGGGGCGGGTGTGTGCGGAGGGTTGTGCGGGGTTGTACGAGGGTGTGCGGGGGGGGGGGGGGAGGGGTTGTGCGGGGGAGGACACAATGTACTGTGCGCGGACATGCAGACTCAGCGGGGGGAAAACAAATTGGGGGCGTCTCCGCCCCGTCCCGCCCCGCCCCCTCCGAACACGCAGCTGCGATGCCGCGCGAGGCGAGGTGCGAATCCCGCCGTCTGCATATTCCCGAAGAGAATGGTCAAACGTAAAAAAAAATTCAACGAAAAAAATCAAGAGTGTTTTTCTTCGACTTTTGCTTTGATCTCAGAATTTTCCGTTCGCAAGTCTCAGGAGCGAAATGTCATAGAGTTCATCCGACCAAAAGGGAGGGCCCACGAGCTCACAAAATGACGCGACAAGTTACAATGTGCGGAGGGTTGTAAAAATAGGCGGGGCTGCCGGGTGCCGCGTCGCGGTCCTCCCGAATCAAAACCATATTCAATGCGGTTGCCTGTCGGGGCCGACAGGCCGCCTCCCGCCTCTAAATCACGGGCGGAATGCCGGGCGGGCGCGGGGCCTCGCGGGCGGGGCCAAGCGGCGGCAGGGCGGGGGCCGCGTGCGGGCCGTGCAAGTCCTCGCGAAACTCAGGAGGGTAGGACGCCGCTCTGAGGACGCCGTCGTCGGACCGGTGTGACGACCTCACTCGCGGCCGACCACCTTGCTGTCCACCCGGAGCGGTGAGGTCCGGTGAGGACGCCGGCGGACGGTCCTTCTCCTGACACCCCGCCGGTCCTCTTTCCTCGCGGTGCCGCGGTGCCCCACATCGCCGCCGCGGCCGCACGTACTCTGCACTCGACCCCCTTCTCCTCTGCGCCGTGATCCCTTCTCCGCGGCGCGACGGCACGTCAGAGAAGAGTGGTGTCGGCGGCGGCGCCTCTAGGGGGGCGTGGCGGCCGGGTGGCGCCCGGTGGCGCCGGGTGGCGCCAAGGCTCCTGACGGCGGCGTCACGAGGGGAGGGTCTATTGACTGTGCCCTCGTGCCGTGCGGCAGCGAGCACCGCGCGCAACGAGGTCAACGAGGGTATCAATGCTGATCGTCGTGTGTGTGTGTGTGTGTGTGTGAAAGTCTTTGTTGTCGCCCACACCGTCCCGCTGTATGTTCTCAGTATTCTCTGTGTCCTGCAAAAAAAATTAAAATAAGATAAAAGTGGAGGGTTTGAGCAAACGCCTGGATTCGAACCCCGGGGGGGGGGGGGGGGGCAGGTCTACGACGTCCTCACGGATGCGAGGCACTGCAGGAAGACGACACAGGCAGAGACCGATAGAAGTAAGAGAGAAGTGAAGAGAGAGAGGGAGAGAGGGACGTAGAGAGAGGGATGTAGACAAAGAGAGAGACAGAGAGGGTGTTAGAGTGAGTGTGAGAGAGAGAGAGAGAGAGAATAGAGGGGAAGTGATGCCTCTTACCAATGGCCACGATCGACTATGAATTAAATAAGAGTCCCGGGCGGGCCCGCAGGGGCCGGGTGTGTGCACACGCGGCGCCGGCACGCCCGCGGCCCCCGCGGCCCCCAGCTGGCCCCTCCGGCTCCGTGCTGCGCGCGCTAATCTCTTTCGAGTTGATTTTAAACTGTGCGTCCCCGCGGCTCCGCTCCCCCTCCGCGGCTATCCGGCTATCAACACTACTCATTGCTCGCAAGTGGCACTGTGGGAGACCCACCCCCGCGTGCGCCGCAGTGCCGCAGTGCCGCGCACCCTCCCGCCGCCTCCCTCACCCCCTCCCTGCCTCCCTCACTCCCTCCCTGCTGCCTCCCTCACTCCCTCCCTGCTGCCGTGCTGATCCCTCCCGCCTGGTCAGCCGGCCCCACCCGCCCAGCCGAGCACGGCTCGCGCCTCTGCGACTCTCCGCGGGCGGCCCTCCGGCAGCCCTGCCTCCCGGCGGCGGTCCCTGCGAGTTACAGGAGAGTCGAGGCGGCGCGGCACAGATTACGGGAAAGCCGTCGTGTCGATGATCCGACGCCCACCCCGGCCGGCAGTGCGGCAGCAGCTGAGCAGGCAGAGGCGCCTAGTCTGAGGGTCCGGGGCGCATTCGAAGAAAATAAATGCTTTGAACCGCGAAGCAAAAAGTAACGTTTAATGAGAATGAGAACGGTTAGCGGATTTATGGGTGAATCAAGTTGTTTGGAAAGAATCTCGACAGTACTTGGATCAAGATATCGGGTAAAAGAAATCCGTAAGGGCCATCTACGTCAAAAATTACCCGTATACCCCCAAAAAATGTTTTGTCTCTAAAATACACAAATGAATATTAAACGAAAAATTATCTCGCGGAATATACCCCTGCTGTTATTCTTTGAGTGGGGAGGGGGGAGTGGGGAAATTTCCAGCGTGTGATTTTCTTTTTTCATGAATTTGATAATACTTTTCACGGGTGGGAGTGCAAACAAAGTTGCATACCCTTATTGACAGTGACCGTGAGGCGCGGCGGTCCGGGCCGGCCGTGGGATAGCCGCCAGCGGCGGCCAGAGGCCCGAGGGTCGCGCCGTGCCCCCGGGGGCTGCGCTGTCGGGCCTCGTCTCCGCGACCCCGTGATGCTCACTCGCTCCCTCACTCACTCGCTCCCTCACTCACTCGCTCCCTCACTCACTCGCTCCCTCACTCACTCGCTCAGTCGCTCACTCCCGCACTCGCTCACTCGCTCCGTTTTGTCTCGCCGTGTTTGCCTTTCCGATTGCACCACTCAGCCCCCGCCGCCAGGCGGTCTCAGGCAGGGGGAGCGCGTTCGGAAATCACATCACACCCGTAATACCCTCCCGATACTGCATTCACACTCTTTTTTTCCAGTTTATTTTTTTATTTTTTCTAGTTGTGCATACCTTACTGAAAGAGGTGTTAAAAACAGCAATACAAAACAGAATGAAACTACCAAACATAAATTTGATGTGACAGAAAAAAATCAACCGTTAATTTTGGTCGCCCCTGGGGGATGGGGTCACAGAGCGAAATAAATTGTTTCTTTCGATCAAATATTAATTGTCTTGATTTTAAAACTTTGTTCGAATCGACCAATTTTTTTTTCGGGGGGCACTTTACTTTCTTGTCGGGCCTCGCACGCCCGGCAGGGTAGGCCGTCCCGCCGCGCACGTCTGTCGGGCGGGACTGCCTGCCCTCCAGGCGGACTGCGCGCGGCAGCGAGGCAGAGCGGCGCCCGCGGGTCAAAAGGGTATGAGAGACGGCACAAAGCTTGTCGCCACACAGCGCGGCGCGGCGCGGCGGCGGTGGCGGCGGTGACTTGATGAGGAGGGCGGCGGCGGCGGCGGCGGCGCTGCCCGTGGCTGCCTGGCTCCGCACAGCTCCGCCCCGCTCACGGACTGCCGCCTCCCTCTATCAATCGTCCCGTCTCACCCGCACCCCCACTCAGCGCCGTGTCGCACGGTGTAGTCATCCTCGTCGCACACACACACACAGCGAGCGCCGCGCGGCTCATGCGGAGTTCGCCGCCGCCGCTCCGCGTGTTTTCCCTGTAAACAGAATTGAAATCGCTTTACGTGGCCGCGCAGCGTCGTCCCGCCCTCCCATTGGTGTGCCCGCGAGGCTGCTGCGCCGCGCGTGGGAGAGCGACGGAGAGAGAGAGAGACAAAGAGAGAGAGAGAGAGGCGCCCGGCCCGAAAACCACCAAGAGAGGCGTGTCTCTTGATATTCTCCTTCACAGCGACGACTCAGGGCTCAGGGCTCAGGGCGGACGAGGTAAATGCTGCGCTTGGAGGAATCGACCTGCCCTCGGTTATTTACCTAGAGGAGGAGGAGGAGGAGGAGGAGCGTGGTGGAGAGTAGGAAAGGGGGGGGGGGGGAGCAAGAAGCAGTAGTAGAAAGTAGAATAAGGAGAGGAGCGCAATGTCGGCCGCTGCGGTCCGCTTCCCAGGCGAGGCATCAGAGCGCGGGGAAGCGTGTTGACTTAGCCGGTTGTAATCTGTGCGTGGCCGGCGGGCGCCGCGTGGCGCGGCCGATCCGCTGGGTCGCCGCCGCCGGCCCTGCCCGCTTTGACGCGCGGCCCCGGCACCGCCTTGTCATCTGCTGCACGGCCCGCTGGACTCGCACGTTCGCCCGTTAATTGCAGTCTAGCAGGCGGTGGATGTCACGTGATGAGATACTCGGCAAACACACCCCGAGAGCGCGCGCGTGGCCGCCCCCCCCCCTTCTCTCTCTCTCTTCTTCCCGCCCGCTGTGCGCACTCGAGCCGGCCATGCAAAACAACCAGCTGAGGTCAGTGTAATCCGGTTGGCAGTCAAGTCGAAACGATTGCGGCCCGGAGGAAATCTGATTTCGGTGAGCGGCGGCGCCGGGAAGCTTGCACGCTGCGTTCCGCACAGAAAACGCGGCAAGGTCGGGCCATTTCAAACCAAAGATTTTTTTTAAAAAAAGACAGACAGTTTCTCATACTATGCTTACCTTACAAAGGAACCATCTATCTCCATATACATAGTAACATTTGCTGCTAACCTTGCTATATCGTAACCTTACCATCCATTAGGGATTAGGGTCGTGCCCCCCCCCCCCCTCCTCCAAGCGGCAACGTGGCTCGTCAGTATCCCCTAACCACCGTTGATTTGTGGTCTGAGTTATTGAGCAGAACGCCAATAACATTCACGCGGCCTTCTCTGATCGTCGACGCTCAGACGCGTCGGTGCCCGGTCACTGACATGGCTGACTTATCATTCGTTGCCCACCGCGCAAAGGGCCACTGCGGCCTCATTCAAACTGTCCAATTTATCCGGAGCGTGCGTGTCACTCGCTTCCGTGCATTTTTAACAGCAGCGTATGGCGACTGTCGGTTGAGTTCCGTGGCCGCTCATCCGCGCCGTCGCACGTGACGAAACGACCGCATTTTTCGATTGCAGTGCGGCGGCTCGGGTTCCCCCCGCGTCTCCTACTGCCCCAGAGGCGCGGCGCTGCCCGGGTATCCACCCCCTCCGTCGTCGTGGCCTTCTTGAAGGGCTTCGAGGGGGGTCCGGCAGGCGCGACCTGCCGCGCTGGGTGCACCTCGGGGGTACGGCTTCTCAAGGCGCTGTGTATACCTACTGCTATGTAAACTCACGAGCGGCTTAGGCAGCCGGGCCGGGTGGGCGGCGGTGGGCGGTGGGCGCCCGCCCGGGGACCTCAGCACAGGTAGGTGGGCCCGACACGTGCCCCACTGGGCACCCCCCGGCCTCACACGTCTTATTTTGGTTAAATGTTTTGAGAAAAAAAAATTGCACGCCAAATAACAGGACGAGGATTCGAATTATTTGAAATTGTGTTTCTTTTTTATCTCCCGCGGCTCTGTTTTCTTTGGCGGTGTTAAAACATTTGCACGTCCTTTACGCCCACCTCGCGACTCGTAAATGTTTTGCGAACTGCTTTTCGTTTCTGTTTGAGTTAATATGTCGCCGTGTTGTGCATTCAACATCCTCCTCTCGAAGTTTGCGGCGCGCACACGAGCTTGAAATTTTTCCGCTGACGGGAGATTTGGAAATGTAGGTTTACGTTTCGCGCAGGGAAAAGTACGCGAGCCGCGCGGCCGCAGTCGCACCGAGGCGGAGGTCCCCCGGGTATTATTATATTTGCCATGCAAACCGTGTTTGCTGTGGCGGAGGCATCAGAAGGGATTAGTGCTCAGGAATGGGGGCCCGCCGGGCCGCCAGGCTGCTTAGCCCGCTGCTCCCAAATTGGGCTCCGGACTCGCTGACTACTCGAGCAGAAAGGTATTATGCTCGAGAGTTTTATTGTGTCCCGGCGTCCGGATGTGGCCCGGCCGTAGCGGTGTGTACACAATATTGAGTTGACCTTCACTCCATCTGTGGGCGGCACTGCCGTAGGGGATGATGATACACTAGTCCAATAGAGGCAGTGACTGTGAATGTGATAGGTTGCGGATGCGTTTGCGATCGTTATGCGAGGTGGTATCTGACCACGGTCTACCGTGGCATCTGATTGATGGGGAGGGTACGTGAGTTTATCAAGAAACAGTATGAGCCTGTGCGTCTTACTTTTAGATTATCTGTGTGTGATTTGATTTCCTGCGTTTGGGCGATCTTGGAAAGGGAGTAATGACACAAAGTTTTTAGAAATGGAAACAATTTCATTTATTACGCTAATAATGTTTTCGTTTTCCTATATATAATTTAGCTTTATATTTTGCAATGTACATGAATTATTTACAAGAATATACATGATTTTTATTTTTTTTTTTACAATTGGATCTTACATTTAGCACAGGTTGCAAACTGAATTTCTGCTTTACCTAATAATACTGAATTGAGATTGGCCGTAAAGTCATCGCGATAAGAGAAGAGACACACAAAGTTCCTGGTACATGAACTGGAGCGGAATGCGCACATCGGAGACCGCTAACACACACAGCGTTCATGCGATAAATAATGATTTTCGTCGGATGCCAGAGGGAATGTGGCATTAAAAGAAGGGCTCGCCCAGCAGGACCGAGCAACAGAATGTACAAATTGAAGCTATACGATACACAACAAGATCCACAAGATAATAAATTATGAGTACGATCTATATTCTTTGACTATATCTTTGGTCACGGAGTACGACGAAAGTAGCACCACCCATGCAGCGTGACGCAATCACGATGCGAGGGAAATGACGCTCCTACCATCCATTATCAATAAAAACATAACTCTGAGTGCTATCGATTCATTACAATGTCTACGATGCACTAAATCGCGATACATATAGAAGACGACGAAGCACACGCGCTTTCAGAAAAAGAAGTACGCAAATGAAAACGAAAACAATATTAAGTAAAATGTAACGTAAACTAAGAAAACATAGGAACCTCACATTCCAAGCGCTCTCAAGACGCGAGGACAACAACACATAACAAACAGAAATTAAAGATAGAGTAGAATCACAGAGAATTAACGTAGTATCAATTATACATGCAATGTCCCTCCTCCTTGTGCATTGTTCTTAGAATTATTATATTGGCCTTATTTAGATATGTAAACCTGCAGTTGGATACTGGGAAATGGGCTTATTTTCAAACAAAACCATGGCGATATGTGCGTTGGCAAATGGGTTTACCTTGGCCTATTAATCACAGACGAAGCTGACCAAAGACTTGTTACATACAATAAACTTCTGACTTGCAAAACGCACAATTGAACTCTCTACATCTTACTTTACTATGCTGTATTTGCAACCCACAAAATACAGGGGCAATTAAAAAAAGTAACGCGACAGTAACATGAACAAGAAAACAAGGAAATAAGGAGGAGAAAAACTAAGTAAGGTCAAATGAAAGATACAACCATCGAGATCCCATCACAGTCAAAAACTTCCCCACTCCTCAAATAAAATATCCTAAATAAATCTCAAAGTTATGATAACCAATTTTTACCGATCGGTTTGCAAAATGCAATTATATTCACACCGGCGGCCAAGCGGCAATGAGCCGCCCTTCCGTGAGTCTAAAAGCTACATAACGTGAGGGAACACATGTTTGACGACGAACCGTCATTTCCTGTCTGACAAACCCCGCGCGAAGGACTCGTCAGGGAAACGGGCGCCGACTAGACTATCTGGACGTTGAGATTTTAAAGAGTCACTTGGATGAGTGAGTGGGTGCGCGGGCGCGTGGCGCCGGTGGCGTGGCGCCCGCGGGCGCGCGGCCTCCCCTCACCTCGCCCACGCCGACACGGACATGGGGGAGAAGGCCGAGTCCAGGGAGCGCGTGACGGCGGGCAGCGACAGGTGGTGCAGCGGCCCGGCCAGGCTGCGCTCGGCGAGGGCGCGCTCCAGGGCGGGCCTCTTGTGCGGCGGCCCCTGCGGCCCCTGCGGCCCGTCCTGCGGCGAGGGCCGGGGCCCCGAGCCGGGGCCGATGAGCGACTCGATGCTGAAGCCCCGGCCCTTGTCCCTGGACGACAAGCTACGCGGCAGCGTCGTCAGCGTCGTCGTCTCCGAGATGGCCGCCGGCGGCCCCGAGGACACCGGGGGCCCCGCGGGGGCCGCGGGGGGCGCCGACACGGCCACCGGCTTGTGCGGCAGCGGCATCGGGCCTCCGAGGAAGTTTAGGCCCAGCGACAACCTGGCCAGTTCGGCGGGGGGCAGGAGCGGCACGCCGGCGGGGAGGCCGGGCGGGAGGCCGCCGCCGAGGCCGGGGGACGGCGGCAGCGGCGACAGGTACGGGTAGGGCGCGTGGCCCTGGTGGTGGGCGCCGGGCATGCCGCCGTGGCCGCGCACCAGCGCGGGGTGGTGGTGCGGGTGGTGCGGGTGGAAGGGGTCGCCCAGGAAGGCGGCCATGGCCGCGGCGTGCTGCTGGTGGTGGTGGTGGTGGAAGTCGGGCGGCTGCCGCTTGTAGCGCTTGCGCCTCCTCAGGAAGCTGCCGTTGTCGAACATGTCCTCCGCCATGGGGTCCAGCGTCCAGTAGTTGCCCTTGCCGGGGTTGCCGGGCTCGCGGGGGATCTTGATGAAGCAGTCGTTGAGCGAGAGGTTGTGGCGGATCGAGTTCTGCCACGCGGGGAACTTGTCCCGGTAGTAGGGGAAGCGGGCCATGATGAACTCGCAGATGCCGCTCAGCGTCAGCTTCTTGTGCGGCGACTGCAGGATGGACATGGTTATGAGCGCGATGTACGAGTACGGCGGCTTGACCAGCGCCGAGGACGAGGACTTCTTGCCGCCGCCGCCGCCGCTGCCGCCCCCGGACGCGCTGCCGTTCGGGCTCTCCATGTCGTGGGAGGCGTGCGAGGACGGCGACGGCGGGGGTGAGCCGTGGGCCTCGTCGTCGCCCTCCTTGGGGCTGTGGAGGCTGCGGGGGCTGCGCGGGCTGCCGGGGCTGCGGGGGCTGCCGGGGCTGCCCGCCCTCAGGGAGGCGTCCTCGCGGCCGTCGTCCGAGTCCACGTTGATGTCGGATTCCTCTTCGCCTGCTGAGTCGCCGGAGCCCATGTGGTCGGCCATGTGATCGGCCAGGTGCCCACCCAGGTGGTCGCCCAGGTGGTCGCCCAGGTGGTCGCCGATGATGGGGCTCATGGCGGTGGGCCCGCGCAGGTCCAGCGGCTGGTGGTGCAGGTGGTGGTGGTGGTAGGAGTCGGCGGCGATACTCCCCGCGCTCATGCGGTACCCCAACAGCACGCGTCCGCCCTCGTCCATAGCTAGACACATTGGGCTGTCACACAACACTCACGGACACTGCAGTCTTTTCCTTCTCACTCGCGTAACGAGGGCCGCCAAGGCCCACCGAAGCGTCCGGGACGTCCGGGACCGTGGCCGTCCGTGTCCTGGCAGAGACTAAACTCGACTGAGACTGGGGAGCAAGGACTCGGCTCGGGATGGGACGGGACGGGACGGGACGTCCTCCCCTTGCCCCCGTTCCGCGGCGCGCTGTCTCTCTTGCTCTCCCTCGCTCGCGCCGCCCGCCCAGCCTCCCTCTCCGTCTCTCTTTCGGTGGGCGGGGCCAGGCCGCGCCGCGGCGTGATTGGTCGGCCGGGCGCGGCGCGCGGCCGGTGGTGGGGGGGATGGGGGTGCATGGCAGGTACGGCAGCGCCGCCGGCCGCCGCGGCGCCGCGGCCACAGCAGCAGCGGCGGCGGCGGCGGCAGCCATAACGGTTCCCGGAGCACAAACGTCTGCATAGTGCATTTGCTGAATTTGTCTGCCTTCATCCCGATCCCCCGTGCACCGCCGCAAAACCGCCGGGAGGACAGAGCCGGAAGGGCGGAGCCGGCAGAGCGAGGCGAGCGAGGGAGAGGGAGAGAAAGAGAGAGAGAGAGAGAGCGCCGCCTCCGCGGGGCCAAGGGCCTGGCCTATCTGTCTATCTCTGTCTGACACCTCACCCCGTCCTATTGCTGCCCCTGCTGCCCCGACGGTGCTCCCAATAAATGTGCATGAACGTTTCGCGCGCGCGATCTGTGTAGTGTGTGTGTGTGTGTGTGTGTGTGTGTGTGTGTGGTGCGTGCGGTGTGCTTGTGTACGTGTCAACAAAGGGAAGGGACAATATTCACGTCCACACCGTGCACGGCGTATAAACCGTTTATAAAATGTGACCGTCAATTCATTGTCCCAGGTACTGTACTTACGGTCCCCCCCGGCCTCCCCTCCCTCCCCGCGGCCGGTTCGCGCCCATGTCGTGTGACGCGGGGCAGCAGATGACGGCGACTTAAAAACCTCCCCCCTCTCCCCGCACCCAGCCTTCCCCTGCTGCTGATATTGCTGATTCCCTCCCCGCTGGAAAAGGTTGTGTGTGTGTTGTGTGTGTGTGTGTGTGTGTGTGTGTGCGTGTCGTGTCTGTCCGAGCCGGAGTTCTTACTCTGCCATGACGGAGAGCGCGCGGTCACGAGGACCACGGGGGCCACGGGCTCGGTGGGGCCCGCGGGAGGCAGGTCTGCTGCGCCGACGATCGCCGACACCGCTTGTCCATGTGTCCCTCACTCTCAGTCCTAGGTGCTGATGGGGCCGGGGAGCCGCGAGCACTATTTCCACCACCACCATTTTGCCCGCTATTGGCAGTCACCGCGGTCCGGCCGGCCTGGCTGGCGCGGCCTCGTGTAGCACAGGGGAGGACAACACTGTCGGGCGGCACCGCTAGGGGGCGCTGGCGGCGCGGCATGTGACACCTATCAGGCTGCCGGCGGGAGGGCGCTGGTGTCGCCGCTGGTGCTGCCGGCGCCATCGCCGCGCGCCTCCATCGTCTTTTGCGAGGGCTCACTCAACAACGCAATCATTTATGTACAACACAGTTCGACCACAACTTCGTCAGTACGTCACCACCATCGTGGGGATGTGTGCCCTGAGGAGAAAGCGCACAGGCGTATAGACAGTCTGTCCGTATGCGACGCACTCTCGCACGGCTCGACAACAAGGCGAGAGCGCAGGCGCGGCCCGTAGACAGCCACCGCCGCCCAAGAGTGGCACCTCCGCTCTCCTTGCGAGGACAATTATAAACGACGCGAAGCACAGTTTGGGCAGCCAACAGTGCCGAGTTGTTACAAAAAAGCATGAAAATTACTTTGCGTGCCTCAAGGGGTCTGCAACTTCGACAATTCCCCTCAGGAATAAATTCTTGTCCAGGAATTTACACAGGAATTTTACAGGAATTTGGCAATACTGATTCTGGGAACACAATGACCACACATCGGGAAAACCTGGAGGGCATACTCCCAGGAACTTAGATGTTGTAGACCCCTCGGTCTACCATTGTCTCGGCTCGGTAAGAAAAGAAGATACTATTTTGGGACTCTAAACTCCTACTAATTCAGAGTCCCAAAATAGTTTTCTTTCCCTTTTGTTCAATTTGCTACTAGCAGGAAAAAAAATAGATTAATAACGATGAAAACCTGAAACAGAAACAAATGGTTATAAATGTTTCATGGTTGCGTCGATGGGGTGCTCTGATCAGGAATTTGGCATCTTAATTATGGAATTCTGTGGAAAACCGGATATATGGAGGGAGGAGGGTGCGTTTAAAAATAATATTGCCCCAGGAATCAGAACTAATCAGAAACCGCGATTTCCCGCATCCCCCAATTGCAAAAACCGCGCCTACCAAAAATGGATTTGTCCGTTCGGTGGACGCGTGCTCGCTTTAGCATGGAAGCCACGAAGGGCTCTTGACATTACATTGTGCATCAGCGACCGAGAAAGGAGAAGTAAACGTGGAGGAAGGAGAAGAATTAGAAGAGGGACAGAGATGGAGAGTCCTCGAGAGACAGTGGACGTGACGCGATGCGGAGCAGGCTCGAAATCGTTCCCGTTCCCATTGCGGTTCTCGCACGAACAGCCATGAAATAAAAGCAGAGAAAATTCGCCCCATCGAAAGCGCGGCTGTTCTCGGACTCCTCCTTCCCCTTTCGCCTCGCCCGTGCCGGAACATAAAAACCTAATATGGGTGTTTACTGTCAGTAAAGCTCCCTCCCCCCCCCCCACTCTCCCTCCTTTTCCTCCCTTGACGCTCGCTTCCGAAAAGCGCTGACTGAAGCAGCAGTCACTGCGGGGGTGAGGGCCATAGAGAGCGCTTTTGCCACCACCCGCGCCGCCGCGACGCGCACACGCCTGCCAACCCCTTCGCACCGCTTCTGCCATCGACGCTCCCCCCCGTTCGCGACGAGAATGACTGTAATCATGTTGGTAGTACTGAGGCGCGCGGCCCTCTCAACGCGGTGAAATCAATATGAATAATCAAGTTCAACGATACGCCCGTCTCCCGGAAATTCTAGACCGCCGAATTTCGACGATTACTGGACGTTTTTCTTTCTTTCTTTCTTTCTTTCTTTCTGCGATCAGAGCAGAGCAGTAGGCGTGATCGATTATCGTCGACGGCTGTCGGAAATCGACACGCACGCGATACACCGCCGGCAGCCGGCGGCGGCGTGTGCGGGGCACGGGCACAATGAACTCGCGGAGACACCCCCCGCCCCCCTCCCGTATACCTTCTAGGGGCGCGAGAAAACTACGCGTGATGTGCGCATCTCCTGTGTTATTTACTGTGCCTGTGAGTATGGCGTACGGCGGGAGCGGCGCGCCCCAGTTTCAATAGTGATCGTGAGCGCGCGGGACAGGGGGGCCGCGGGGCCGGAACCGGGGAGCGGCGGCGGCTGCTGTTCGACACACATTCCACCCCCCCCCCCCCCCTCCTCTCACGCCCCTCCTCCGAGCTCGTCGTCGTACGTGTGACAAAATCAATGCGGTTGGGCCAAAATATCACTAACGCGACATCCCGCAGCGAGGAAAAGAATTGCAGATGTGTCGTTTGAAGTGTTTTGAGTGCGCTTTGGTTTTCGCGGGTTTGGACGCCTACGGTGCCTATAGTCCTGGTCTGTCATCCCCTCGACGCAATAATGCACGATTCACGTAAAGATTATAATTACAATGGTGGATTTCATCACGCGTTTTGAATCGGATAACTGCAGTCTCATTTTAAACCTGTCTCCCGAATGAAAGGCATTAAATTTTGCTGCCGCACTCTGAACGTAAAGTAATTATTTTGTCCATGAGCTTGGATGCGGTTTCAAGCTACTCCAAATTTGGCAACAGAATCGTCCCTCGTCGAGACAAAACGTATGCCTAATGTGCGTAAAACCGCATCCGAGCTCACGGGCAAAATTGTTTCCTTTTGGTTTAGTCGTAGATGGGTCGGAGAATAGCGTGAAAAAAAAAACGCGCAGAAATTTTTTTTAAAAAATAGGGAACACCACGAGAAGGTGGTGCACACAACGATTTGTGACATTACAGCGAGAACTGGTCGGCTTGCGATATGTCTTCGCTGGCGCGCTACGCGCTATACTACGTCTGCCGACTCGGGCGGGTCAAACCTTTTCGCGGCGCGGCAAAGAGCAGCATCGGGCTCGTTATGCCCCCGGTGGGACTCAGTGACGCTGGAGCTGGAGCTGGAGGCAGCGGAGGTGCGGCGGCAGCAGCGACGGCGGAAGTGTAATCCCAAGCAGCCCGCGCGGCACTCCACGCTGGCTGACTGGCTGACAGGGAGGCACCACCGTCCCGACGCAGGGCTGGCTGGACATGCACTGAGGTGGCCGCGGGGCCGCGGGGCCGCGGGGCAGCGGCCGGCCTCATGAATCCGTAACACGCCGCGCCCCACATACCCGTCGTGCAGTCCTCACCTGGGGGCCGCTACACTCACACACACACACACACACACACACACACACACTCGGGGAGAGGGGGTGGGGGTCGGCGGCGGGTGTCCCGCGGCTGGAGTCTGCCGGTGTACTGTATAACAAAAGGCACGGTCCGGCTCTGCGCTGCGGGCCGCGCCGCCCCGACACTCGGCAATGCAGCGCTGATTTCACTCCCCGGAGGCGCCACTGCCGCCCCGCTGCCCTCAAGTGGTGTGGCGGAAAGGCCGGCAGTGCGCGGGGGAAGGGGGAGGCGGCGCCAGTGCCCGCGGCCTGCCCGGCCTGCCCGCGCGGCCTTGGCTGCCGCGCCGCCACGGACCGATTAGAGAGGAGCGACGGCCAGAGAGGCCCCCGGAATTACCCTAAGGATCTCCACACAACCCCGCTGCCCGCCGGGACGAAAGCGCTGGCCTCTTTCTCTTGGCTCTTCCCCTCCACCCCCACCACCCTGTCTCTCTCTCGCTGTCTCTCTCTCTCCCTCACACACCTCCCTCCCCTTTTCCAGCCACCCTCATCGATTTAAAACCGCGCGGCATTGCCCCGCTCGCTCCCTGTTGATGGAACTGTTAAGCGCGTAAAGTCAGGCTCCATTAAACGTCAATTACCGCACAGGCACGGGTGGGTACACCGCCGCCGCCGCGGCAGGGCCGGAGCGGTGAGCGCGGGGGCAGCCGGGCCGAGTCGCCGTCCCAGAGGGCCCTGCAGAGAGCGGGGCTGGGCTGAGCACGGCTGCGCGACGGCTGAGCGACGGCTCAGCACGGACAGGCCAGGACTCAGGACTCAAGCAGAAAAATAAAAAGGACGACTCAAGGACCGCGCAGTGGTGCGAATGTACGATACTCGGAGCAGCCGGTAGTGAGTTATAAAAATGGTTCTCGGAAGGAGTGACCGCGCTTCCCCGGCCGGAAGGGCCGCACGGACCTCAAATGGTCTTGGCCGTTTTGGTTACCGCGCGCCACGGGCTCCGCGCCCCGCCCTCCGCCCTCCGCCCTCCGCCCTCCACCCTCCGCGCCCCGCCCTCCGCCCTCCGCCCTCCGCCCTCCGCCCTCCGCCCTCCGCGCCCCGCCCTCCGCCCTCCGCCCTCCGCCCTCCGCCCTCCGCCCTCCGCCCTCCGCCCTCCGCCCTCCGCCCTCCGCCCTCCGCCCTCCGCCCTCCGCCCTCCGCCTCCGCCCTCCGCCCTCCGCCCTCCGCCCTCCGCCCTCCGCCCTCCGCCCTCCGCCCTCCGCGCCCCGCCCTCCGCCCTCCGCCCTCCGCCCTCCGCCCTCCGCCCTCCGCGCCCCGCCCTCCGCCCTCCGCCCTCCGCCCTCCGCCCTCCGCGCCCCGCCCTCCGCCCTCCGCCCTCCGCCCTCCACCCTCCGCGCCCCGCCCTCCGCCCTCCGCCCTCCGCCCTCCGCCCTCCGCCCTCCGCGCCCCGCCCTCCGCCCTCCGCCCTCCGCCCTCCGCCCTCCGCGCCCCGCCCTCCTCCGCCCTCCGCCCTCCACCCTCCGCGCCCCGCCCTCCGCCCTCCGCCCTCCGCCCTCCGCCCTCCGCCCTCCGCGCCCCGCCCTCCGCCCTCCGCCCCCGCGCGCGTTGATTTCGCGGAACACACCGTTGCTCGCCGTGGTAATCCCGATCCCGCTGAGTAAAGACCGGGGCCGCCGCGCGGCGATGTAGCCGCGGAAAACTTTTTCTTTTATCTGTCTCTGTCACACAAACACACTGTCGCCGTTGCTACTTGCGAGCACCTTCGTTTCGCAGCTTGCGTCCTTTCTATTTCTAACCTAATCCGCAGTGTGTGTGTGTGTGAGTGTGTGCATGTGTGTGTAGTTGGATGTGTGTCCTGCGAAGGCCTACGAACAAAACTTCTAATTTAAAAAGGAAGTCCAACCTTTTCGGAATTTTTTGGTGTTTTTTTAATTCAAATAACATGGATTACTTCCGAACTATTTCCAAAATTTTCGGAAAATTAGTGAAATTTTCTGAAACGTGACGGATTTCTTTCAAAATTTTCCTCGAAATTTTTGGGACTGTAGAAGCTCTGAATGGGGCCGTCACGCGATCCCCTCGCCCCTCACCTGGCTGGGTGCGTGACGTAACTTGTGAACAGGCACCCTGCAGGCCCGCTGTGTGCACGCATATAACTCCTCGGCCTGCTTTCGGAGCGCCGCTGCTCGCTTATCATTCCGTCCCGGAAACCCGCTTGCTTGTCCCGATGCTCCCTACCGTCTCTCTCTCTCTCTCTCTCTCTCTCTCTCTCTCTCTCTCTCTCTCTCTCTCTCTCTCTCTCCTATCTTGTGTGTGCCGACGACAAATGATAATGTTGTGCTCACTCGGCACTTGCATAGATCTCTGTGTCAACCCCGCGGCGCCGACGCGGCCGCCATCTTGGATGAGTGTCGCGGAGACGATATACGCGGTTCGGGTGAATATACCCGCCGCGGCAGGTATTCGCAGTCTGCGGAGGGCCCGGGCGCAATCACTATTGGCACTCTGTTGGAGTACTTATGGGTACGCCCAAAGTTTGCCTAGCAACAGAAAAATACAATTTTTTCTAAAAATCCGTCTTTTGTTTCAAAACAAAAAAAATCACGTAAATCAACTGTACTGTAGGGATCGCAGACGCACACCAATCTCGTTGGCTGGGACAGAAGTGGGCCGAAACGGCGCCCGATCGATGTAGGCAATCGAGTCGTCACCACTGCCTCGCGGGATTGCCTACCCGGCGGCTCGCAGGCGCCACCACGGGCGCGATTCTTATACTAGGTGACAACACACGGCTGTTATCTGCGCGTCCGCAAAACCAACGAGACTTCATCGGTCAAGAGGAATTTCCAGAGAGACAAACAGGACGGCATTTTCTGAGGGGGTAGGAAGAGCGGAGGGGGGGGGGGCGGAAGCGGCTCTCAAAATGAAGGCAGGGGACGCAATAACGGACATGCGGGCCAACAGCAGCAAAAGAGGGGAGAGGGGAGAGGGGAGGGGGGGGGCAGAAAACACAAACTGTTTGAGTCGAGATTGCGCCTTTGTTTTCCTGCTCCCATATATAGGATACGCTCCGGTATAAAATACTCCGGCGTTTCCCCGGAGCGCGAGCGCGCGCGCACACACACACTCGCACGCACGCACACACACACATGCACACACCCACGCCGGAAAAGTTAGAGGCAGGGCGCATGTGGAACGCGGCGTTTCGCACAATATATTCGCCACGTTGTTTCTCTCTCCTTGTTGCTCTTTGTGCCGCTGGTCCACCCCCCCTCCCTCTACCCTCCACCTCTCTCCCTCACTCCGCGACCCCCTCTCACTCTCTCTCTCTCTCTCTCTCTCCCTCTCTCTCTAAATGGGGAGATAGGTACAGGGGAGAGGAGAGAGATGCGTTGTATACACATGAGGGAGGCAAAAGCGAGGGGGAGAGAGAGAAGGAAGAAATGGCAGAGAGCGAGAGAGAGAGAGACAGAGAGAGAGTAAGAGGGTGGCGCGGTGGATAGAACGGCCCTAATGCTGCCACACGCTGAAGGGTGAAGGGAGGGGGAGTGTGTCCTGGGCGGGGCGTGCTGAGCATGCCTGTGCAAGAGAGAGGGAGAAGGGGGGAGAGGGAGAGGGAGAGAGAGCTCCGGTAATATCATTGTAGCCCGAGGAATGTATTTGCATAAATGTCGCTACTCTGTCATATACGCCAGCCAGTTGCGCCACCATCACCTCCCTCCCTCCCTCCCTCCCTCCCTCTCTCCCTTCCTTCCCCTCCCTTGCCTCCCGTGACTTTGGTCCGATCCAATCCCCCGGTAAACTGTTTGGTGGTCATGATAAAGCAGTGGGGAGGGTTCCCGATTCACATTCAGTTAGGGGGGTTGGCCGGGGGGGGGGGGGGGGGGAGCCCGCCCATCCCGCAGCCGGGCAGAGCAGGGCGGCGACTGTCTCTGTCGCACTCCCTCAGCGGCAGGCCCCCGAGCGGAGACAATATTATGTATGTAGATGCGTCTGCGCCCGGATGACGGCAGGAAGGATATTGTGTCCCTCGGTCCCTCTTTCTCTCTCTCTCTCTCTCTCTCTGTCTCTCTGTCTCTCTCTTTCTCTCTCTGTCTCTCTCCCTCCCTGCGGCCGGGGGGCATCCGGGCCCGCAGGCAGCGCGGGGGCAGCGGCGAGGGATGGCTGCGAATGGCGCACGCGCTCACACACACACACCTCCACCCCCCCCCCCCCCCCCACACACACACGTGCGCGCGCGCGAAAGGCATGGCGTTCCCTGGGCGACAGCAGCGCCGGCCCTCTGACATGGCGCCAAGGCGGGGCCACAGCGCGAAACGGATCTTCTCGCGGCAAAGCAAAAGGAGTTTTCTGCAAGGTGTGGAGCTTGGAGGGAGAGAGCGACAGAGACCGAATGTTGACTCATCATGTTCAACCCCTTTCATCTCTGTCGGCGAGACAAACGTGGACCTTCCGTAATGAAATAAGTTTGGAGAGTGGAGTCAGCGCACGCGCGCCCACACACACACACACGCACGCACACACACACGCACACGCGTGACACCCACCTGCCGAGCGCGCGCCTTTCCCCCCCAGAGTCAGTCCTGGAGAGCTATTTGTCTTGGGAATGTAAACCTGCCGTGAGGACTCGGGTCCCGACTCCCACGCACATATAATCATGAGAGTACAACACGACGGAGTGGGAGGCGCGGGGGGGGCGCACGCTCCCGCCCTGAAGCAGGCCGAGGCCCGCGATGTGACAGCAGATCCCGTTTGGCCGGTCAGCCTTGGGCACGGTGCCTGTTTTCAGGCTTGACTTGAAGTATTTTCCAGCACAGAATACGTCAGTTTTCCCCGCGAGGTGGCGAGGAATCAAACTCACAAAGCGACGAAAGCGCGGGGCACGCGGGCGAGGACGGGACGTGAGGGCCAGCAGCTCGCAGCCGGGAGCTGACGGGGGCTGACGGGGGCTGACGGGGGCTGACGGGGGCTGACGGGGGCTGACGCAGCGTCCGCCGCCGGGACACGGTGAAGTGCTCCACCTCGGGGGGGAGGGGCCGACCCTGCTCCTGCTGCTGCAGCCCCGCCGCTGCTGCGCACGGAGTCGGGCCCGCCAAATTCAATATAGCTGTGACGCTCCGCACACATTTGCAAATACTGGAAGGCAGAGAGAGAGAGAGAGAGAGAGAGAGAGAGAGAGAGACATGCAGATAGGGAAGGGGCGGGGATGAGGAGAGAAACAAAGATGGACAGACGGACAAAAAAAAGGGTGCGGACGAGGTGCAGTACGTGAAGAGACGGTGTGTGGGAGTGAGCTGTGTGGGCGCACGCGCGCACAACACTTGGGGGGGAACCGCGGAAGCGGGAAGGAAAACGAAGAGGGAGAGAACGGGAGAGAGAGAGAGAGAGAGAGAGAGAGAGAGAGAGAGAGAGAGAGAGAGAGAGAGAGAGAGAGAGAGAGAGAGAGAGAGATGCTCTGCGAGTATTCCGGATCGGAATTTTGTTGTGGTAAATATCGCGTGAAAAACGCCACACGAAAAAATGATCCGAAAAGGTTTTCGACCGCTTCCGGCGAGGCGCGGGTCGGTGCGCCAAGAAGGCGTCCGGCCCGGCAGCGGCACCGGTCGTGGGGCACCGCTGCTGCAGCGCAGCGCCGCGCCGCGCGACCATTTCCCGGAGCCGCGCTCCCGCTGGCCGCATCTCAGATAAAACATTTACGAGTCGAGGGGAGAACGGGGGTGTGAAAGGGAGGGAGGGGGAGAGAGAGAGAGAGAGAGAGAGAGAGAGAGAGAGAGAGAGAGAGAGAGAGGGGGGGGGGATGGAACCGGAGGCCGGGAGGACCTGCAGCGCCTGGTAAAGATTTGCTGTCCGCGGGGCCACTGCGGGGCCCTAGCCGATCCGGTTCGCTCCGCGCGGGGCGGGGCGATGGGCGAATTGGCGCTGCCATGCCGAGGCAGCTGAGGTAACTATCTGTCCTGGCTGCCTAGGCGGAGGCCACACCGCTTCCGCCCCTTCTCTCTCTCTCTCTCTCTCACTCTCTCAATTCTATTCTAAACCCTATATAATTCTCATCCTGTCTCTCTCTCTCATTGTCAGACACAGTTTTAGTCTTGGCCGGGCGTGGGGCGCCCAGAGGTATCATAACGTTTACAGTACACGGCACCCTTATCTCAGAGGGGGGGGGGGGGAGCGTAGCTGACGCCGGTAAACGCCGAACAACACTCTCCACCGCCCTCAATGTCATTTATTTTTAAATGAAAAAGGAGAGAGGGCGGGAAGCAAGGACGGGACTCTGATTTTTGCTGTCGCCGACATTATTTTCGTTCTGGTAAAAACTTTGGTGGGCGCCGTATTGACTGTGTGGTGTGAAGGGCTGCGCTCGCTGCCGGCTGCTGCCGGGCTTGCCAGCCCCCCCCCCCCCCCCACGGGCCTCCGCGGCCCCGCCGGCCCCGCGGCGTGGCGCCACCCCTTGGGGATGGGAGCGGACCAATCGCTGCGAAGATTAGATTGGACCGTTGCCTCGCCGCCCGAGGCAACCGAGGCGGTAGCAAACATACACATGCGAGTGAGGGAGAAGAAAGAGAGAAAGAGTGGAAGGGCGGAACGGTGGGGGAGAAAGAGAGAGATGGGAAAGAGAGAGAGAGGAGGGGGAGCGAGTTGTGGAGAGAGGCAGCAGGGAGAAAGGAGGTAGAGGCAGGACACAATGGGATGAAATAGGTAGGACAAAAGCGACACAAGATAGATGGGGGGGAACAGGAGAGGGGGTGGGGGGCAGAGAGGGCGCTCGGAAGGGCACCCCAATCCCCTGGTATTCAAAGAGGCTGCTGTGGGATGGGGGAGGGAGGGGGGGGGGGGGGGGCAGTGCCGAGCGAGCACAGGGCCGGAATGGAGGGGAACAGGCGGAGGGGGCGAGGCCAGCTGAAACACAATTTGCTCAGAGGGCTGAAAGTCTGTCCAAGCAAGGGTTGCTATCCTGCTGTGGGTTCCGTAGGCTTGCCAGGGGCCCCGCGCGGGGCGGCCAGTGCCGCCCCTTTTGTTACGGGGCTCAGTGGGCCCAGAGAGGCCCCCTGCGCGCGTAGCGCAGCCTGTGCTGGCAGCGGCCCCTGTCCAATCCTCGTCCTGAAACAGCCGCTCCTGGTGTGTTTGGCGAGGCAAAACTTTCAGGTTATTACACACCTTGTCCTCGGCAGGCCTTCCGCTCATGCAACTGCACTCGTCTTGAGACAAACAGACGCACCGATCAGAAATACTTCTGTCCGCGAGAAGTGCGCTGAAGCTGCGACGCACTGCGGGGCAGAAGGCGTGCTTCCCCGAGGGGCCTCCGGGTCCCTGCGAGGCCGACCGGCTGACCCACATTGTCGGGAAAAAGGTTGATAAGACTTCTTGACATACCCTCTTCTCACTTTTTATTTTCTCCCCCTGCGCCTGCTGCTGCTGCCTCCATTACTTTGCTAACAACCAACACAGTGGAGGAGAAACGCCCTCTCTCTCTCTCTCTCTCTCTCTCTCGCCGTGTCGGGGGACAAATTTACACCCAGCGTCATCTCTCTCTCACTCACACACAGACACACACTATGTATGTGTGTGCCTCTCTCCCTCCCCCCCTGGCTGCAGAGGCGCCATCCACAGCACTACGCCACGCCACGCCACGCCCCGGGGCGGCTCCCATAGAAAGAGAGGGAGCGAGAGAGGGAAAAGAGCATAAGGGCGGGGAGGGGTGTGGGGAGCAGGGAGTGTCAGTCGACGTGATCCTGATAAACGATTGTGTGGCCAGGGCCGGGGGCGGCCGGGGGTCCGCCCCGTTGGTGAAGAGCCCCCCAGCGGCCAGCGCCAGCCCAGATAGGCCCCAGCCCAGCGCCATCCCCACTGGCTGCCGGGCCTCGCGGTACTTGATTAAAGTCCTCAATCTTTGTCCCCCGCTACGCCATGGGCCCCCCCTCTCTCTCTCTCTCTCTCTCTCTCTGTCTCCCTCTCACTCAGTCTCTCGGCGTCGCTGCGCCGATTGAGCTCCTCCGGCTCCGGGACCGCGCGGCGCCGCACCGGATCAGGGGGCGACGACGGCCCAGGATAGCCGCCACGTGCGACAAGGGCGCCAAACTTTCGAGGATTTCTTCGGGATTCTGTTTTATTCCTCGGGACAAAACCATTACAATTGACAACACGTGCACATGAAACTGAGTATCTATGCTCCTCTATAAGTGGCTGACTACAGTAATTTGATTTTGAAAATGGTAAAACTTGAAAAGTCATTCACGCTTTCTTTCTCCTTTTTTTTTTGTATCGGGTGTGAATCAGTAAGGAGAGAGTCGCGGCGTAGCCCGTTATTATAAATCGTCCGGGTCCAAAACTGGGACTCTTAAAGGGCCTAAAAGGGCGTTGGTGAGAAATATGACGTGCCCTGCGCTGCCGACCCGCCCGCCCTTCCCGATGGTGGCAAGCCGCGAACTTTTGCAGGAGAACAAGCACCGCCGCGGGGGGCGAAAGGAAAGGGCTTTCCCGAGGAGATAATCTGCATCGGCAAATAAGTTTGTGTCGCGGCGAGTAAGAATTAGGGATGGCGTCTCACCCCGCCCCGCCGGAGGCGGCCCGAGCGTCCCGGAGAGCCCAACGCATCTCACCTGCACCCGGCCGTCGGCTACGTCGGCGAGGGGCCGAGGCCGGCGCCGAGGCCGCGGGGCCGCACGGACACTGTCGCAGCGCTAATGGCCCGAAAGGAGGAAAGGCCCTGGCGACGGGGAGTTTTACTCGGAGGCGACATCGCCCAGCTCCGCACCAGCGTCTTCTCGATAAAGAAACCAAAGAGGGGACGCGACGGGACGGGACGATGGCCCCCCGCAAATGGACAGGCATCGTTCCTCTGATTGCCGATGCCGCGCCCATTTATTTGCCATGAATCAAACAAAAAGTAGAAACCGCGCCGGTCGAGCCGCGCGCGTCTCCGCTGCGCCACGTGACTGCAGTCAGCCAGTGAGGAGTGGGGCGCGGCCCGCAGCTGGGAAAACACGGGGGAAGCGGGGCATTCGACTGTCGACAGGAGCGTCAACAGCGTCGCGGGGGGATTTTTATTATGTCTCGGCCCGCGAAGCGATCCGGAGCCTCAAAAATATTTCCCCCGCTCCGTTCAAATGCACGCCCATCGAGAAATAACGGGATGGGAAATTTTTCGAGCCGACACGCGCAAAGTAAGGAGAATCGACCCCAAAAATATGTTTGACTGACAAACAAGCTCGCCGCTCCGACTGACGCCGGCGCGGTTTTGAGTTCGAGTCATTTTCCCGCGCGAGTCGCCACTCGGACGACGACGCAGTAACGCTTGCACAAGCAAAAATGATGTGGGTGTGCGGCCCGGTCGGGCGGGGGATGGGATTATGAGAGCGTTGCCGCCACCGCCGGTCTGTTGTTATTGTTTCGAGCTCTTCACCGGCACGGCTGCGGGCGCTGAGCTCTTGTCACCTGCGCAGCGGCCGGCCCGCGCCGCAAAGCCAACGCGACCGGCCGCCCGCCGCCGAACGCGCCTGCCGACGTCTGCCGACGCCCCGCGCGCTCAATGCTGCCAATTTGTCTCCCCGAGTGCTAATAAGCATTAGCCCGGGGGGATCTCTCTGGCCTCACGCCGCCCGGCCTGCCCCCGCTGGCTGCTGCTGCTGCTGCTCCGTGGTCAGGGTCTTACGGGCTCCTTCACTCGCCATCCTGAGAGCGGCGGCGGCCGCACCCGAAGTCGTCCTTCCCTTTGTGAGGTCGGCAACACTTTATTTCCGTCCCGAGCTAATAATGCTTCTACAAATTATTTCGGCGTGCTGCTCGACGCCACGAGGTGAGCCGCGGTGCCCGCAACGCTGTCTGACACAAAAATGATAATCATACTCAAATAACACGCACGACACACACACACACACACACTTTCTTTCCCTCTCACACACACACACATTGTCTATCTCTCTCTCCCGTCCTTTTCCACACGCCACATATCTCGCTAAGCTCTCCAAGACAGTGTCGAGATAAATGTTTTCATCAAAAGCGGAGAGATGCGAGGGGGGCCACGGTAAATACACGCACAACCGTAAAAAAAAGTGACACAATCTTACCGGTGTATTTGACTATTTTCTCACAGCGTGGCAGAGTAGTATGATTGTCTTCAAAATTGTATAATGAGGGGAAAAAAAGCTTTCCTTTTCGAAAAATGTGAAATGAACGCAAATATCGATGTAGAATCATCATGCCGAGGCCGACCAGCTCACACAGGCAGTTATATGCTCGGTTATATATGTTGGCAGCAATTGAATGGCACAGAGGCCTGCTCTGCTTTTCCTGATTCCCGCCACCGCGCTCCGGATACCGAATGACAGAACAGGAGGGCGGTGCGGTGCGGTGCGGTGGGGGGGGGGGGGGGCGGAGTCAGCGGCATCCCGGCCAAAGCTAAGGCCTGCACTTCCGCCGCGCACGGCTTAGCTCTGCCCGGCTCTGGTGCCGCCGTGTGTGTTTATCCAGGTCCTGCCTGCATCTCTCTCTCTCTCTTTCGCTTTCTTCCTCTCTCTCTCTCTCTCTCATTTTCTTACTCCACTTGTTTTGATGCGGGCGGGCCGCGCCTCTGCCAACGCCGCCCGTCTTTTGTAGTCCGCCGAGCCAAAACCTACATGTTGTTGTTGATGTTGTTATTAGGGACCCTTTGAGCGCAGAGGCTGCTGCTGTGTGTGTGTGTGTGTGTGTGTGTGTGTGCGTGACCAGTGGGCAGCGTCGGGGAGTGCCGACTCCCGCACGGCCGCACGCCGACAGGTGAGGCCCCGCCGGCTCCCCCCCCCCCCTCATCCCAAAGCTTCTCGCCGATCGCCGCGAAAAATACATAACAACAGCAGCCGCGCGGTCGACAGAAGACGCACGCATCAGACTGTCCACCCCAGCAGAGGGCGCGCCGCACCGTGTCAAGATGGCCGCGGGCGTGCCGGGCTAGAAGGGTATTTTTACGGCTTGTTGTCAATACGTTCGAGATCGGTATACACACACGATGATAAGACGTAAACACGTGGCCGTCCAAATGTTTTGGCAGGTCGGCGGGGCCATTGTACCGCACGCAACCGGCCCACCCTCAGCCCTTTTGTTTCACATTTCTTTATCCTGCTTCAGGTCCGTAGCGAGGAGGCGGCGGCGGCGGGCGGGCGGCAGCCAAAAACACAACGGATTCGCGCATCGTCCTTTTTTTTGGGGGGGGGGGGGGCGGGTGGGGGGGGGGCAGAAATTTTTGAAACGAACCAATAGTAAGACGTGTACAATTTGTGTACAGCCGAGTGTGCAGAGTTTAGCAGAGAGCCCCCCTCTGTGTGGCTTGCTGCTGGGCCGGGGACCCAGGGCTCCTCTTCGCTTCCAATGCGATGCACTTCAAAGAGGGATGCGACTGAAGCAGCGCTGCCGGCGTGGCGGCCGTGCGCCTCAGGCCGCGGCGCGGGGTGCGGGAGGCCACGCCGGTGACACCGGTGGCAACAGATTGTCGATTTAGATAAGAGATGCTGTAGCGCGCCGCCGGGCCGCCGGCGCGGCTGCGGCGTGGCGGGGAAAGGGTGCGCAGAGGAGGTACCCCAAGACAAAGAGCTCACCCGCGCGCTCCAAACTGCACATACCACCAAAGCATAAACAACGACCGAATTTTTGAGCGAACACTTTTCGTTCGCAACAAAATTAAAAAGACAACTGCGTCCGAGAGAGGGACCTCGTGTATGAAGCCCCGTCTTTTTATTTCTGATAATGGCATTAACTATTCACCGCCGAGTCGGCCAGCAGACGTGTCCGCCCCACAAGTCGCTGCCTCGGCGGCGGGCCGGCGGCCGCCGCCCCGTCTAATGGGGCCGAGTGTTTCCCGGACAATGCCTCATTTTTCTCCGAAGCCGGGCCATTCTTCGGGGAAAGACGCCTGTCTGCATGGGTTTTGGCGGTACACAGGGATGCCTTCAGCTGTAACCTGGCAGTGCCAATAAGCTTCACACACGCTGAATGCAGATGGACAAATTGCACATCATCACTTGCCGATAAGCAACGCACTGTGCGCGTACCTCAAACGCCCGGCTCGACCTAAACGAATAAACCTTTGGGCTGCGTTTGCGACTATGAGAACGGCAGCCGAGAACGAATTCGAACTTTGCAGAAACCGGCCTCGAAATTCATTTTCAGAGCTCTAGACCCAACCGTCGAAGCGGCGTAATAACCAAATCGTCGGTCTCTAGTAACCGTCGCAGGAGTTTCCATACGGTGCGCACCCAGGGACCGTGTTGCGCGACGGAGTTGACTAGGTACACCGACTCGTGTGTGTAATCGCGTCAGGTGTAAGTAGAGGCCGTGTAGCTTCGCCAGCTCGGCCAGCGCTGCGGCAGCAGCCCCGCTGCACCGCACAGGGCCCGGGGGCGGCGCACACGCTGCGGGCGCCGCTGCAGCACCGCGCCTCACCTCTCCGACGATGTGCTTTTCTGCGGGTACGCTGCTCGGCCACTGCTCAGGCGGCCCGGCCTGGTCCGGCGGCGGCCTCGCGCTGTAAGACAACAAGGCGGCGGCGGCCCCTGTGAGGTCCCTGTGAGGTCCCTGTGAGTTCCCTGTGAGGTCCCTGTGAGGTCCCTGTGAGGTCCCTGTGAGGTCCCTGTGAGGTCCCTGTGAGGTCCCTGTGAGGTCCCTGTGAGGTCCCTGTGAGGTCCCTGTGAGGTCCCTGTGAGGTCCCTGTGAGGTCCCTGTGAGGTCCCTGTGAGGTCCCTGTGAGGTCCCTGTGAGGTCCCTGTGAGGTCCCTGTGAGGTCCCTGTGAGGTCCCTGTGAGGTCCCTGTGAGGTCCCTGTGAGGTCCCTGTGAGGTCCCTGTGAGGTCCCTGTGAGGTCCCTGTGAGGTCCCTGTGAGGTCCCTGTGAGGTCCCTGTGCGGCGGGGCGGCGGCGGCGCCTTTGAGGAGCCCCTCTGCCAAGCAGCCGGCCCCCGCCCGGCCCGACTCAACGCACCCACACACACACACACACACACACGTGCGTGCACAACCATGCAAATTCATGTGTGATGTTATTGGGCCACACATGCACTATCGCCGGGTGATTGTTCCACTCGGTTGTAATGCAGTTGTGCACTGTACGCGTGTTGCGCGCGGAAGATGTTGTATTCGACTGCTGTTGTTGTGTTAAAGACGCTTACTGCGTACAATTTTGTACGAAATCATGGATGTTTTCATGCATGTGATGTACGTGAATTCTTAAATAAATGTGTCAGAATTAGTACAAAAACATTTGCCCATACCGGTCAAAAAAAAAAACCGTAAGTGTGAAGGCAACTCCGAATCGTACCAATACACCTCTTATTCGCAGAAATCAAGGCGCTATGGGAAGCACGACAGCCGGCCAACCCGTCCGGGCGTTACATTAGCGGCATGCTGGCATTGTGTTTTCTCTGTCACATCGATGGTCATGCGGTGGAGCGGGGCTGCATAATGTTTTCTTTCACTTACCCCGCACTATTTACCCCCATCCGGTATGGAGCAGGGCCGGGAAAGGGGAGGGGTGGGGGTGGGGGGTGCAGTAGTTCGAAGCTAAGAGAGAGAGGGGGGGAAAGAGAAAGAGAAAGAGAGAGAGAGAGAGAGAGAGAGAGCGCTCTCTGTCGGACCGGGCCGGACAGCACAGCAGCGGCACAGGCAGCCGACTTGGCGGTCCGCTCCCAAACAAATTTCATTGTGTACGCCAAACTCTCCCACAACACGGGGGGGCGGCGGCGGCAGCGGCGGCGGCTAAAGCACTGGCGCGGCGCCTTTGATCCTTCGGAGATCAAGGATTGAGCCGGACTCAGTGACAAACATTTGCTAATCCTGTGCACGGAGGCCGGCGGCGGGCGGCCGGCACCGGACATGGCTGCGCGCCGCTGCACAGAGTGTGATCCGGCCCGGACATGGCTGCACAGTGTCAGGTCCGGCCTATATAGCTTGCTGCCCACGCCGCGGCCGCCGTCGTCGGCCCCTTTTGAGCGCGACAACAAAAATATAAGTAATAATGCCGCGGCGACATAATGGCTTCCGACCGCGCGGGCGTCCGGTAGCGGCTAGAGAGACCTCGGCGGGGATAGAGAGACCTCAGCGGGGATATAGAGAGATCACGGCGGGGATAGGAGGGGCTTAGTGGGGATAGAGAGACCTCGGCGGGGATAGATAGACCTCAGCGGGGATATAGAGAGATCACGGCGGGGGTAGGAGGGGGTTAGTGGGGATAGAGAGACCTCGGCGGGGATAGATAGACCTCAGCGGGGATATAGAGAGATCACGGCGGGGGTAAGAGGGGGTAAGTGGGGATAGAGAGACCTCAGCGGGGATAGAGACCTCAGAGGGGACAAAGAGGCTCAGCGGTGTTAGAGAGACCTCGGCGGGGCTAGAGAGACACGGCAGGTCCTGCTCGGGCCCTCCGGACCGCGGCCTGCCGGCCGAGGCTCGTGGCCGCGCGCCGCCGCGGAGGTAGGCAGACCCGGCGGGCCGATCGCCGTGCCGCGTGGCCGATCCGGCGACGGCGGGCTGAGTGAGCGAGCGGAGCGGGGCCGCGGACAGTCAGCGAGCGGGTCTGGTCTGTCCGAGTGGGTCGTGCCGTGGCGGGGCGGGGCGGGGCGGGGCGGGGCGGGGCGGGGCGGGGCGGGGCGGGAACCGCGCTCGATGCCACGCCCGCGGTGATCGATGCCACACACGCGTATGACACCGCGACACAGCGAGTACCGCTGTCGAAGCAGAGAGTTTTCTGCCCGAAACGGAAGCGCGGGGAAACGAGCCTGAATAGTGAATCGCGTGGTCTGGCGCCGCAATGTTTCAGGCGGAATGTATGCAAACATCTCGGGTCAGCCTTTCTCGTTCTTGTTCTTGTCCCAACGAATTTCAACATCCACTTATGTAATTTCCCGCGGAAGTACTGTTGTGAAAGTGTCGCTCTGGTCCCGCGAGGTGCATTATGGGGGAGTGTCCGGGACCCTTCGGCCCGGCCGAGCCCGCGGCGTGGGAGGCCAAGCATTCCGTACGGGCCGCAGCGATTGCAGGGGGAAGACCAAAGCCGTTGTGTGTGTGTGTGTCGGCAAAAGTATACAGTGCTGCACTGCGCACTGGAGTGTACATACTTGCAAAAAAAGGTATATTCCTTGTAATATTACATTCCCATTACGCGGGAAGAATAGCTGTAGCAGCACGGAAATTCGGCGAATTTCGCCGCGCCTGTGTGTTGGTAACGGAACGCGCGTACAAGCAGGGCCCGCCTACACAAACAAAATATTTCCTCTGCTCCCCCCCGCCCCCTCCTCTCTCTCTTTCTCTCGGCTCGTCGGTCTCTTTGACGTGCCTTCAATTCGACGTACGGGGGCCTCACACGAGTGAGAGGGAGAGCCAGAGAGAGAGAGAGAGGGAAAGTCAGAGAGACAGAGGGAGAGAGAGGCGGGGCGAGGGGCTGTCGAGAGACAGAGAGCCATCGAATTGCGTTCCCATGTTTCCCCCATTCTGACGTATATGCGTGGTTGCCGAAAGCAAGTCAACGTATCGAATCCGCGCCCGCGAGTTTTATTCCGACACAAGCGCCCTACGCGCCGCTGCGGAAAGGACGCTTCGAATTCAATTACATTTTCATACTCCCCCCCCCTTCCCCCCTCGCCACACCGGGAATAAAACTGTCTCTCTTCCCCGTGGCGAGAATGATAACAAGCCCCAGGAAAAGGATCTTCTAGGTAGCTGCTTCCGAAAAGTGATAATAAAAACCGGCAGACGACATCAAAAGGGGACGAGAAAGGGGGCGGCGGGAAACGTCGCTCCGCCATACTTTGAGCGGAAAAAGGAGAGGGGATTATTTCAAATCTGCCGCGCGCGCGGGGGGGCCGACGCTGCCACCGACGCTGCCGCCGCCGCCGCCGCCCGGTCGGCGTGTAAGCTCCTAAATCAATGGGGCCCTTGTTTACCGTGGAGCGCACAGAGCGCGCCCGGCCCGCGACATCAAAGGTGTCATAATGAAACGCTTTTCTTCTGCGCGCCGCGGGAACTTTCTGGCCGCGTTTCCACCCCGTTTTGGTTCTGTGTGGAGTCCGTCCGTCTCTCTTTCGCGGCAGCGTTTCCGTTCCGTTCTCCAGAGAGGATCTCCGTCGCGGGCGTCAGCCACGAGCCGACTGAAAAATTTGCGGGGCTTAGCTCTCGCTGACGATGTGTCACGCCCGTTTTGTAGGGTCAGGACACCGCAAGACCACTCCGCGCGGCCCTGAGAGACACAGAGCCAGCGAGGCGGTGACTTTTGTCGAGCGACCCTACCAAACAGTCGTGACACATCGTCAGCGAGAGCTAAGCCCCGCAAATTTTTCAGTCGGCTCGTGGCTGACGCCCGCGCTGGAGATGCTCTCTGCTGCGGTACCCCTCATGAAACCACGTTCTGAAAGTATCCTTGTTCTTCCACTTCCGGTGCAGGACCCCTCTAGAAATGCCTATCCCCAGCCTACGATTGTCATCCGGGCGCAAATGAGATGAACAAGCCAAGAGCGCGAAAAGCGCTCCTCTTTGAAGTGCCCCGGAAAACATTATGGTGCCCGGCATAATGGTGGACGCAGCGAGACAGCCGAGGCGGCGGCAGTGGGCGTCGTCGCGTCGTGTCGCACCTGCGGGCCGAGCCGCGCCGAGCCGCGCCGAGCCGCGCCTCAGTGGCTCCAAGACATCCAGTCCGCGGGAGGGAAATAAGCAAAGGAAAGGGGTTGGCTTGGCTTGCGCAGAGGAGAGGAGAGTTTGCCGGCGAAGACAACAAAATGCTCGACGGTGCGCCTTATTCAATTCATTCCTAAAACCTCTCTCTCTCTCTCTCTCTCTCTCTCTCCCTCTCTCTCTCTCCCCCTCCCTCTCTCCCCCTCTCTTTTTCTCCCCCTCGCTTTCTCTCTCCCTCTGGCTCTCTCTCTCACTCTGGCTTTCTCCCTCCCTCTCTCTTCCTCCCTCCCTCCTCCGGTGATTACAAAACACCGGCACGTTAATACTGTTATTTCCCAGCGAGTCCTGTCGACGGCGGTGTGTTGGTTGGTGGTGTCGCGGGGGTTTGGGAAGAGGGAGGCATAAATAAAAACGAACGCAGTTAGAGACGATATGAGAATGGACTCATGACGATTTATTAGAACTCGTTTCGCTGACGCTGTCCTCGAGGAGGCGACGGATGCAGTTCTCCTCCAGATGGCGGCCTGAAACAGTCGGAACAACATGTATGAAAATGCTGAAAAGTCGGTGCAAACTGCGGATGTAAGGCACACTCTCAATGACTGTATTTCTGAACATCTCCGTACAGACAATTCTGACTCACAAAGGGGCAAAAATGTGTCCCCACGGACGCGTAGACGCGCTTGGAACTATGCATCAGGAACAAAAACTGTTCCGTTGCGGCATTTAGAGCGATCACGTTACCGATGAAGATGAGGCGGTCGCGGTCCAGGTCGGCGGCGGCGTCCGGCACGGCCTCCGGGACGGCCTCCGGGACGGCCTCCGGGACGGGCTCCAGGTCCCAGGTCTGGTACACGGCCTGCAGCAGGTGCGGCCGCCCCCCCAGCCTCAGCACGCCCTGCGGAGAACAGAGAGCGGCGTGAGAACACATGTACAATAAGCGTTCGCGATGCTGTCAGTATTTTCGAAGTGAGGCGCGCGCATGGGGTAAACACCACCGCGCTAGCCAACGTCGTGCGTCCCAATTCCAAAACGCGCGCGCACACACACACACACACACACACTCACACACACACACACGGAGTACGCAACGCTATACACCCCGCCGCACACGCCGAGCAAATAGCGACTCTCTGCTGTTTGAAAGCTTATTGTGAGTAGGGGGGATGGGGGCGTGTGCGATATTGCGCGCCAAACGCTTTGAAGTGCGCGCGTTAAACACTTATCACACTCGTGTCCGCGTATCATCGTTATCATCATTTCATTTCATTAACTGCCACCATCACCACCATCGCTCACAAACCACTTTCATTTCACCGCGCGACCCCAGGTAATGATTCTTCCGCAGAGCTACGACAGTAAACAATAAATCGGTTGGACTACGTATCTGTAGCCGCGGCTACTCCAGGCGATGGGTAGCTCTACAGAGCGTCGCGCGGTACCTACCCCTGACGGAGAGCCGAACGCCCGGACCCGACACCGCACCCCTTCTGAAAATGTGAAAAGTCCATTCTCCCCGCCCAAAAAAATTTGACAAACTAAAAACGTCTTTTCTCTCTTTTTTTTAGAGTGTTCCCCGTTCCTCTCGCGGTGTGTCACGGGCTCTCTTTGGCGGCGGCGGTGCATCACACGGCCGGCTTACATCACACGAGTAAATATGTAATAAGTGCGCGTGCTTGTGGCGCGGTCAGGCGCGAGGAGAGCACCTCATCGGGGCGCCGGCACGAGTCAAACGCCACCGAGACGCGTGTATCACGCCGCGGGCCGCGGGGGGCCGCGGGGGGGCCCGGCGGGGCGGCGGCCGGCCGTGTATGGTGGCGAGGGCGGCGGCCGGCGCCGCCCAGAGGCGCGAACAAGCGTGATATTGGCTGGGCGCGCGCGTGCCGGCCACGCGACCGCCCCTCTCATTACAAGGGGCCGCACGTGGCCGCGCACGCGCCACCGACACCCCCGCAGCCACGCCCCCGCCACGCCCCACGCCGCGCGTTTAGATCCCCGCAAGGCCGAGGAGGGCCAACAAACACGGCGACCCACCCCACAAGGACGACTCGATCACCTCCGGCTAAAGGAGGATATCGCCCCATCGAGAAACGATTTAGAAAAAGAGGACTAAAAAGATTTTTTAAAAATACACGTCAAGTACAATAGTATTAATATGTTGTTTTTTTTTAGGGTGCTGCCATCTTTATACGGACGACGACGTCAACAACTCTGATCCAAACACCAGAAATATTCCGGCTACAACAGAAGTCGACGGAGCAATACTGGTTATAAGCGCCGCACACAAAACTTTGGTCCTGCCGCCGGGCCTTGCCATTGTGCAGCAGGGGTTGCGTCTTCCGTCTTGGACCAACCGTTTATGCGCGCGGAGGCGCGCGTCTCTTTCGAATTAAATTTATTATTAGAAACCCCGGAGTGTGGGGGCACGGCACGGCACGGCACGGCTGGCGACAGGGGCAGCGGCAGGGAGGAGCAGGCACCAACTCTGAGTCCGCACGTCCGAGTCCCAGCCGGGGGTTGATCGCGGCGGAGGGGAGGGGAGGGGGGCGTTGTCGCAGCCACCAAAGCATGTGATGACGCCTTGCTTCCCTCCCCCACCAGCGCGGCAGCGGCAGCGGCGCATTCCTTGTGCCGCATAATATAAGCGGCGGTAGGGCGTGAATCTAT
The DNA here is from genome assembly GCA_026979955.1 of Megalurothrips usitatus. Taxonomy (NCBI): domain Eukaryota; kingdom Metazoa; phylum Arthropoda; class Insecta; order Thysanoptera; family Thripidae; genus Megalurothrips; species Megalurothrips usitatus. Next base: position 214,747 of record CM049600.1, on the reverse strand, counting down.
TTGCCGCCCTCTCGGCCGGAGCCGGGCACGAGCGGAGCAAGCTGGTCGCGTCCACCCACTCACTCCCTTCCTCCTTCTCCCTTCCCCCCCCCCCTCTCTCTCTCTCTCTCTCTCTCTCTCTCTCTCTCTGTCTCTCTCTCTGTCTCTCTCTCACACTCCCTATGTCTCTCTCTGTCTGTCTCTCGCTCTCACTCTCTCTCGCATGTCCTCACTGTTGCCTGTTCATTTTAGCAGAACAAGGTAAAACTCTTCCACGTCACGCCAAAAAAAAAAAGAATATTTCATGAGCGATTGAATAAGTGAGCGATTGAGTGGGCGAATGACTGAGTGATATAGATTTTGATGTTTTTTGTCAACTCAGAGCGAGTACGTGAGAGTGAGTGAGTGAGTGAGTGAGTGAGTGAGTGAGTGAGTGAGTGAGTGAGTGCGTGAGTGAGTGAGTGAGTGAGGCAGTGGGTGAGTGAAATGGAAACGCCGCACACTAAGCGGTCCGTGACAACGCCAGCTGCAGGAGGGAGGAGAGCGGGGGGCGCCTGCTTATATCACTGGGATGTGATAAGGGAGCGTGCAATATGGGCATGCTAATGACACACGGCCGGCACACGCACGCACACACAAGTCGTGTTATTCAGTGCGGGCTGCCGGATCATCGCGGCCACACACACACACAAATCCGTTTAAAATTAATCTTTCTGCCGGCGCGGCGCCGGGGGTGGTCGCCGTCCTGCAGCTGGGAGGACGCGGGGGAGACCGAGGACGCCGACGACGACGGACGGACGGACGGATAGACGACGGCGACCTCCAGGACGACGCCGTGCATGTGACCGCGGGGTTATTGGCGCGCGGGCGCGGCCCCACAGCAATCCCAGGACAGACACCTCGGATTCCCCCCGGGGCCACACGACGCCACGACGCCCACCCTCTCCGGCGGCGGGGCCCCGACAGGCGACCCCCCGGCTGCCCCCACCACCCCTCCAGCGGGGGGTGCGCGCGCCCTGGAATGTCTATCTGCAGCTCGGGGGTGTCCGCGGCGGGTTATGACACGAGTGTTGTTGTCCGAGGGCCCCGATGGAGCGCCGCCCCCGCCGCCCCCGCCGCCCCCATCGGGGCCCCGCCGCGACGTGCCGGGCATCGCCAGGGCTGTATTAATGTTTTGGGACGGCGGGGGGCCCCTGATGATTGTTGTACCGCCGTGTACAAATACCAGCACCGCCGCCGCACCGCGGCTGGCTGCGTCCGCTCCAGGAGAGGGTTTGTGTTATCCCGCGCCCGCCTCCTGAAAATATTATCTCAACGTCGCTGCGACATATCGATATTTCTAGCGCTCCGACTCCGAATGTTGCCCTGTGCTGACATTTCTTGAAGCTCGGCCGACTTTCACTGCGCTTATCGGAAGCCCGCGTATCGCTGCCTGCGTATAACGTTTGCTTCTCTCTGCGAATAACGTCCCGTATTTTTTTTTTCCCGCCGAGGGAAAACCCTGCGGGGCGAGCGGCGCGACGGGCTCGGGCCAGAGAGCACCGCGCAGCCACGGCCGCCGCCGATGCGACCCGGCCGGGAATCCTTTCCCTAATGGAGTGTGTTCCAGCATGCAAAGAGCCACCATGTCATGCAAAGCAGCCGAGCATTCTGCTCGGTAGACTTATAAAGGCGTGAGGAATGCGGCGGGGGGGAGGCCGGCGGGGCGGCGCCGCCTCCCGGAGCCGCGCGCAGGAATGGAGGTTGTGAAGGGATGAAAGTTGGGAGGCGAAAAGGAAAGGGAAAGGAGGTGGAGGTGGTGGTGGACAAGGCGTACCACTCACTCAACATTTAAAAAAAAAAAGAAAAAGAAAAAAATCCGTTAGGCCGCAATATGTACGTAGCGGCGCGACAGCGGAAAAATAAAACCCACGTATGTATACAGCGCGGAGCCTTGAGTATTTTTTAAAGAAATATGATAGAGGATCCGCTTACACTCCACGTCCGCCAACACTACGTATATGTATAACTTTCCGCTCCACGATTTCGCATATAAAGTAATCCAGAAGGGGTGGAGAGGAGGGCTGGTGGTGTGATACGGGAAGGGAGGAGGGGGGAGGGGGAGGACAATCGAGCGTCAAACCCGAGCGCGGCTCTCTGATGGAGAGGATCGAGAGCTGGTTCCCTCTCCCGCTGCCCTCTCCAACACCAGCCGTCGCAGCGCACAGTGTTTTGTTAGCCGGCTGACGCGCGCCTCTCGCTCATCTTGATAAAGCGCAATTCTTTTGTTGTACGTTATTGTCCACACAACTAACTCTCCTAATTGAATGGGTTTGGCGTGTCGTCGACGAAAACAGCATCTGGAGGTCCCAAGTGCGTCCTCAGGCTGTCGCGTCTCTGTCGAGCCGTGTGGTGTTCAAACAAGAAGGAAAACCAGGAATGAAAATTTTGCCAAACCGGTTTCATTATTATTGTGTGTGTTTCAATTTTGATGGGAGGATTTCGTTGAAAATATTGTTACCAAAATGTAGGTGCTTTGAAGCACGGGTTAAGCAGGCGGTGCAACAGCTGACGTCCATTGTCGCCGATATCCTTGAGAGGCCATCCCTTTTGCCAGGATGAATGCGTCTGCAACCCGTTTCCTTTTCCACCTGGCTGGTAATTACCTCAAGGTCGATAACGTCAACGCATCTGCTCCCCCCACTCGAGTGGACTCTCCACAGACCGCATGTGCAGCCAGGTCTAATAAAATGGCAACACACTGCAAAGCGAAAATTGAAAATCGGAAACTTGTGACAAATTTTACTACTTTTGCACAAAAGCCCTTTCTAAAAAAAACAATTTACTTTCCACAGAGGGTAAATCTGCTGTCATATACTAAGTGATTAAGTTATGACGGATATTTTTTTTCTAGGGGGTTGGGGGAGATAACATGGAATGATACGAATCACACAACATACGCGGGACCAAAAAGAAATGCAAAAAAAGAATGAGAAAAGATAGTTTAGAGGCCTCACCGGGAGCGAACACAAGCACACGCCAGGGCGGAAGAGAAAACAAGTTTTCCGTGAAAGTCTCACATGAATTTAACGTCAACAAAGGATCAAAACGTCACGGCCGGGGAGGGGGATCTGCCAGACCATGTGTGATCGGCAGCCGTTGTTGGTGTTGCCTTTGCGGCAAAATCTCACTTTTTTTTCTCCCGAAATCTGAATCCGTCGCAACAAACTGTCGAGGAAGGCCGGCGCGCGGCGGATGTTCCAGCACAACGAGGGGCTCGGCGAGGTCTTTAAGACTCCATTCCGACACAGGAGCACAACAAGCCGATCAGGGCTTCAAAGCCGCTCAATCCGCGTACAGCCTCACACAGTCCGTGTAAAACACGAATCAAGACGACAGTGCGACGCCGGCCAATTGCGTCGGCTGGCACACACGATGCGTTGTACGCGCCAAAAAAAAAAATACAAGAAAGAAAACTTCCACCTGGTTCAGGTACGGTGTACGTCATGTCGCCCAAGCAAAATTCAGATCGCCGAGCCCTTGCCGGTGCGAAGGAGCCCAATCACTCCCCGAGACAAACCGGACACGTGCAGGAGGAAAGTGTGTCCGCGGCTGTTTGCCGTGGAGATAGGGGTATGTAGCGGTAATCCGTAATGCGTACACAGTCGGGCCAGCCAACCGAGAGCGGCCAGGGGCGGCAGCCAGCGGCAGCAGCCAGAGGCGTGTGGCCGGCAGATGCACGGGAAGTGCGGCACGCTGCATCCGCCGGCTCATGCGAGGATTCGACACGAGCCCGCAGGAACAGCAAAACCCCTATTATTGCACGCCCCTCGCTCAAAAATTTGGCCGACGGAGTCTGTATCCCTCGCCTTGCTAAGAGTGAGAGTAGCGTGGATGCATATGGGTGATGATAGAGGCCGAAGAGGATAGGGTATTCCGGAATAGGGCTTGATCGGAAACGAGAAGAGCAGAAGAACCAACGAAAGCGGATACGGAGACCTGCGGTATGAAGTGGTGTCCAGCAGGGTGCAGTGAACCAGCGAGTATCTCAAAGGCCTGACAGAGTGTTGAGGAGAAACATTCGGAGCTGTTTTCCAAAATGTTCACCCGGGAAAGCCTTTCGTGGCCGCTCACAGACACACACGCACACACACACACACACGCACACACAGACACACAGAATGCGACCCCAAACATCATCCGCGCGCCAGCATCGAAACCGACCGCAAGCTGCCATATATGTCGGCGGGCCAGCCCGGCCGCTGTTCCCGTTTCGCAGGCAGAAATATGTTTTGACAGCACGCGCCCAATGGGGCGAGAGAGAGACCGGCCTCGGTGATAAATGGCTGCCCACACAATTACACGGCGTGGCTGCGTGGTAATCCCACGCACATGAGCCGTCATTACGGGCCGAGGGGTGGCCGGGGGTGGCCGGGGCGGCCGGGCCACGCCGACGGCTAGCTGAGGCCTCCCTTGCGGTACTTGGCGGACAATTTGCGACTGGAACCGTGTCCAGCAAATTGTATATATGCATTTGAAAATTTTCCAAACAAGCCTGGAGGTCGAAGCGTTCGGGCCGTTTCTCGAAGGAAAATGAAAAGGATTCTACTGTGTTGAACGGCGTTGCTTCTTCACCGTCGACCTGACCCGTCCATCTCGGCTTCCCAAAAGATTTCTCACGTCTCCCTCATTAGCGATGCGCCGAGTGAGACGTCATCTTTTATATAGCACGCGGTCGTGCGGGTCGTCATAAGAAAAAGGCAAGATTATCTCAACGCACCGGCCAATGGCGAGGATGACGACCAAACTAACGGGTTGCTTTACACAACAACACCAACAGACTGGTCTACACGGTCAAACGGGGCGCGCAAACAGAGCGTGGTTTCCATTGAAGCCGAAGCTCCGCCTCGAGGCAAATCGCCGCGCGACACGCCGTGAAATTCAAATTCGACGCAAAAACATATAATCTGATCTAGAAAGCACACAGGACGCCGAAAGCGCGCACCTTCGGCCTTCGGCGACGCCCCTCGTCCACGCGATGAATATGGATCTTGTAAATGTTTGCCAAGCAAGGCCGGCGCGGCCGAGGGCAGAACCAATCCAGACACTCCCCTTTCCGCGCCGTCTCCCCCAGGTGAGTGGCTGGGAGGGAGGAGAAGGGGAGGGTCTCCATCAAAACACGTTTAGCACCGTGGCTAAAGAGGAGGGGAGGGGATGGCGGGCGCGTTCCAACCAGGTGAGGGACCGGTACGAGGAAAACAACATCATTGGCTTCTTTAGCAGCTGCTGCCACACCCCATGTTGTTTCTCGCAATACACTGTCCCGGAGTTTTCTTCATTCATTTACCCCCCCCCCCCCACACACACACTTTGGGAAGGAAAATATAGAAGGAATAGGAAAGCAGTCAAGAGAGCCATTAACATGATTTGTTTTATTAAATCCTCTGCCGTTTCTGATTTGAGGAATTTCAGTTTCCCAGCCTAGCATCCGGGGCCAGCACTGAAAATGTGAGAGTCCCCCGCAGGGGAAGGGAAACTCCGGGTCTAGTTCTTAAAACGGCCTCTCCAAGCCCTTTAAAATTGACCGAAATTGGTCGATGATTGTGACTCCTCAGTGAGTGTATAACGACAGTGACTGCGCCGAGCAGAAGACCGCACACATGCCGCCTGACCGCAGCGCACACAGCGGCACACAGCGGCACACAGTGGCACACAGTGGCACACAGTGGCACACAGTGGCACACAGTGGCACACAGTGGCACACAGTGGCACACAGTGGCACACAGTGGCACACAGTGGCACACAGTGGCACACAGTGGCACACAGTCGCCCCTCACACCCCGCGGTAACGCAATCACACCCAGCCGGCCTGGCATTGTGCCGCGCCCGCCAAACCGATAAAATTTCATTTTCATTCATTCTCGCCGCAGAACTCCCCCCCCCCCCTGGCGGAGCGTCATCGATACCACCGCCACCTATCAATGCCAAACAGCGCTACATATTGCCCGCCGCCGCCCACCGCCGCCCTCGTCTGTTTACACACATGCTGACTCACGGCCTGCTGAATTTTCATGCCGCGCGGTGATGAGACCACCAATAAAGTAGAGCCCCCCTAAAGGCCCGCCAGGCCCATTACGGCTCGGCATTCCTCGCCGCCCTCCCTCTGTCTCCCTCCCTCCTGAGCCGCGCGGCGGGGGTGATTGCGGGGGAGGCTCCGATAGAGGGAGAGAGAGAGAGAGAGAGGAAGAGAGCACCAGTTGACTCCTGACCCCGAAGCGCACAGTCTCTCTGTCGGGGTGGGGGGGGTGGAATCGGGAAAATTGTAATTATAAGGACTTATATTCCTTCGCGAGCGCGCTCTAATTTTCATTCAACCAAAGCATCTTCCAAAAACAAAAACTTTGTGTTTGGTACCGATTTTTCCCCCCCCCCCCCCCCCCCCCCCCGCGTGTCGTCCAATAATATTGAAGGCGTGAAAGCGCGTGAAACACGAGAGCGCGCGCGCACACGCACACGGAGCACTGCTGTCGAAAAAAATGGCATTGTAAGAGGAAAAAAATTCAGGTAGAAAAAAAATCTTGTGTATTTCAATGGACGCTTAGCCTCGAGAAGACGAGACGCGATGGGTTAAATCTGGTGGCGTGCGGGCAGGGGCGGGTCAGGGTTGGGGGGGGGGGAGGACGCTCCGTGACCCGCAAGAGGGGGGGGGGGGGGGGAGGGCGCGGGCAGCCTTAATACACAGCAGTTTGTCAACACAATTTGTAGTGCAGCTTCATATTCGGTACATGAGAGGCCTGACCCGCACAGTATTATCGGGGACCACGAGCGCGGCGCGGGGAAAGTTATATTATTGTGAGGTGGGGAGGGAGGGAGGGAGGGAGGGAGGGAGGTGGGGAGGGAGGGAGGGAGAGGAGGGAGGGAGGGAGGGAGGGAGAGGACGCTGCGGGGACAGCTTCAATGTCGCGCATATTGAGTTTCGGCGCGGCGGTAGCGTGGAGGAGAGCGCAGAAGGGCGCGTCACACGTGTGTCACACGTGTGTCACACGTGTGTCACACCACGTGTCACATGCGAGTCACATGCGTGTCACACGCGTGTCACGTTACCACGGGTAGCGGTATCATCGTCAGTCACAGACGAGGCCGTGGACCGGTGCTGGCCGCGGTCAGCGGCACTGCGAGTCCTCTCTGCGGGTATTTTTCGCATCCTCCATCATATACCCGCTATTCCCGCCTTTTTTCTTTTCCTCAACCGCCCCCTTTTCGCCCCCTCCCCTCCAGCTTCCTCTCGCTGGATCCGGTCACGGGGTAAATGAGGGTATTGGAGTACAAATGGAAGTATGATCACACAGGCTTATATATTTATTTGCTTGCTTATACACACACATGCACACCACACTCACACACACACACACACACACATGCATTCAGTCATTCATCCGTCGCTCGCTTCATCCTCGGCGCGGGCTGTCTGCCTGCCTATATCTCTCTCTCGCACGCTCCCTTTGCGAAACGTGCCGAACTGGATTCACCCCTCTGCTTCTCTCTCTCACACACACACACGCACACAGGCACACACAGATGCCTGGCGTGGGCACACGTACACATGAAATGCAGTATATGTTGCATTGTGTGAATGTCAATGTTGACAGAAGGTCGCGCATGCATACGCGGCACACACACACACACACACACACACACACACACACACACCACATTCACTTACACGGCTTCGACCAAATACGGAACTGGTCCACACAAACCTTTCCTCGGGCGGCGCGAGGAAGAAATAAAAATCATTCCGAGCTAATCGCGCGACACCCCTCGCCCTCACTTTCCCTTCCCGCCCCGCGGAAGAAGCAGAGAGCTGTGGCCGCCCGCGTCGAGACAGGCCGACATACTGACGTACGAGGGCGCGGCCCGGAAGCCAAAAATGTGGTGGTTCAAGGAGTCTGGAGGAGATGATGGACTTGAGCAATTGTCCGCGGCCGCGGTGACGCTAGCAGAAGAACCCTGCGTGCCACCGCCTGCCCCCCCCCCCCCCCCCTCCCGGAGACTCCCCGCCGCGGCCACAACTGCCGAACTAATCGAGAGGCGAAAACTTGCTTACATCCATACCGAGCTCCCCGTCCCAGAGAGAGAGAGAGAGAGAGAGAGAGAGAGAGAGAGAGAGAGAGAGAGGAGAGAGAGAGAGAGAGAGAGAGAGAGTGAGAGTGAGAGAGAGTAAGAGCATGCGAGAAACTTTGTGTGATAGACAAAGAGGGGTTGTGAGGTTGCGCGGAAAAAATTGAGGGAGGGAGGGAGGGAGGTGGGATTAGAAGGAGGGGGGAGGGGATGGGGTACACAAGAGGGAAAGAGAGGTGCAAAAGGGGCCACTAAGTGGCGGGCAATCAAACCATACACGCAGCACCAGGTAAGGCAACACGGATGCGCGCCTGGGAACTGGTTATAGCGCGGCGCGTGAGAGAGAGGGAGAGAGACAGAGAGAAGGGGCGGGAGGTGGGGAGGGGGGAGTGAGAGAGAATGCCAATCGTCATGATGACAGCAACAGTCTGCGCACCCCGCGGCCGGACGACGATCAAAACTGCATCGGTCAGGTCGCAATGTGTCAATATGTGCGACGACGTGGCGAGCTCCTTGCCCCGCACCCCCTCTGGTGCGGGACGGGGCGCGGCCCGTGGGACCGAGAGAGAGAGAGAGAGAGAGGGGGGGGGGGAGGAGAGAGAGAGGGGCGGGGAAGGAGAGAGAGACAGAGAGAGACAGAGGGAGAGAGAGAGAGCGAGAGAGAGCGAGAGACAGAGACAGACTGAGAGAGACAGAGGGAGAGAGACAGAGAGGGAGAGAGGGAGGGGGGAGGAGAGAGAGAGGGGGAGGAGAGAGAGAGGGGGGAGGAGAGAGAGAGGGAGAGAGAGGGGGGTAGGGGGGAGGGGGGAAGGAGAGGGAGAGGGAGTGAGAGAGAGAGAGAGAGAGAGAGAGAGCCTCGGTCCGCGCCCGGCGCCCGCGAGCGCAGGGGTAGGCCGGCCCGCACGACAGGCGCGCCTCGCGGGCGTCGGGACTGCCTACCCGTCAGGCGCCAGAGGGCGCGAGTCCGCCGGGCGGCCGGAGCGGCCATGCCGCGCCGTGCACAGCGGAGCCGCGCGCGGAAAACAGTTTACAAGTGTCAATCTGTCGCAATGAAGACAGCAGCTGATGGTTCCCTCGGGTGCACACAGCCGCGGGCTGCGGCGCGGCTGCCAGCGGCCCGCCGCGAGACGGCGGCGGATTATACGTACGTGCGGGAGAGGGAGAGAGAGGGAGAGAGAGGGAGGGAGAGGGAGAGAAAGGGAGGGAGAGAGAGAGGGACAGAGAGAGAGAGGCCGCCCGGGGCGGCGAGCCGCGCCGACCAGGCGAGGGTTTGTGTCGCGTCGAGGACCCTTGAGGCGGCAAATATACGGGCCAGCAGCGCAGCCTAGGCGGCCCGGAGGAGGCCCGGAGGAGGCCCGGAGGAGGCCCGGAGGGGCGGCTTCCGGAAGTGGCCCCGCACTGCCGCACTCTCGAACGCGCCCGCCTCGTCCCTCCCTTTCGCATGCAATCACGGTGTACGGCGGGCAGAAGTTGGAGGCGGCGGCGGCGGTGGCGGCGGTGGCGGCCTAGCGGGATGAAAGTGAGCCCTCGTCAGGAGGACACACGGCGACGCCTCCGACGCCGTCTACAGCTTCCCTGCTTTATTTCGCGCGCCGCCCTCCGCCCCGCTCCGCACCCCCCGCCACGTCCTTCCTCGCCCTCGGATCTGCGCTGTACAGGGTGCGTAATTTTCGCAAACCGTGGCAGCGGCGGACGACGCTGGCTGCAATTTCGTTGCGGCCTTTCGCCTCTTGCTCTCATCCCTCTGTCCCCATCTCTCTCTCTCTCTCTCTCTCTCTCTCTCTCTCTCTCTCTCTCTCTCTCTCTCTCTCTCTCTCTCTCACTCTCTACCACCCACCCCTCATGCTCGCGAGCCGCCGCCGTCGTGTAGCGGCCAGAGTGTTGACAACTTGTCACAGCAAATTTCTCCTTCATTTTTTCCCTTTCTCCCTCTCTTTCTCTCTCTCTCCCCCCTCTCCGCCCCTTCTCTCTTGCCCCCTTCAAGGCGGTGCTTAGGGGCGCTGCCGAATGGAAGAGGGTAAGGCAACATCAGCGGCACAGGGGGCGGGGCGGGCGGGGGAGGGGAGGGGGGCGGCGGCAGCGGCAGCCCCTGGCAGCCTCGGCCTCTCTGACCACAAGGACTTGGCTGGGCCCCGCCACACCAGCTGGCTACTGTATCGCCGCCGCTCCTGCTGAAGGCCGAAGCTGAAGGGCCCCGCCTCGCGAGCTCGAGCACTTCGATGCCACAACCACGTATCTCGCGCGCGCCGACTCGGATGTCGCAGTGTCGTTTCATTTCTCCCCCTCTCTTTTTTACGTCGACTCCTTTTCGTAAGCCTCCTCTGCGGACAGCGTTAATGTGATGCGACAGATGTGGCCCTCGCGCCGCCGGGGACCGCAACAAGTGGAAGAAGGATGGCAGATACTGTTTAGTGCACAGCAATACTGCACCCGGGGTGGGGGAGCGAGGATCAAACCAACGCCGGCGGGAACGTTCACCACAAATTTTCCAAGCAACAGAGATTCGATCGCTCTTTTACATCTGCCGCCGGCCCCTGGAGCCCCTGGAGCCCCTGGAGCCCAGCTGGCTCAGCCACATCCTCACCTTGAGCCTGATGATGCTCGCCGTGTTGTGCGCGGAGTCCTGCAGGCGCTCCTCCCACAGCAGGCGCTGCAGGAACAAGTCCAGGGCGGCCCTGGAGAGCGGCGAGTCCAGGACCACCGTCACGCTGCTCACCGCCTGGAGGACAAAAGTGCACACCCAGTCACGGTCAGGCTTCAACGCTCCAAGATGACGAGGGCGCGACGCTGGGGGAGAGCGCATGTGTGTGTTATCACCTTGTCCAAATGAGACATTTTCTGGGACTCCTCAGCGGCTGCCATCAACCTCTCCAGGCTGAAAAGAATATCACGCATTGTAGACACGAGGGGAGCTCAGCACACATTCTCTGAATATGATATGCAACACTCACCGCTTGGATCCGGATCCACTGTATGCACGAAGATCTAAGATCTTGTCTAGTGACACTCTGCCATGGGGAAGGAGAGAGGTATGTTAACTTTCACATGAAATTTTTTGAAAGTAATTTCAAAAATGCGTAATACAAACATACTTGGAGTGCTGTGTTTCAATAACATCAACAGCGCCATTCAACTTGCTAAAAATTTACAGAAACATGGAAAATTAACCATTTGTGGTTGTATAATTGTTATAATATGAAAATAATTATAATTGTTATCATTAAGGGACAATTTTTATCACAACATACTGAATCAAACCCTTGGTTTTCTTCAAAACTTCCTCATCTGCTATATCAGTTTTGTTCAGAAGAATAAGATCAGCCAAACAGACTTGTCTGAAAAATATGACAACAGTTAGTAGTGGATAATGCAAATATGCACAAACATTTATAAAACTGCTCCCTTGTCTTAAAACTGACCGAATTGCTGCATTGTTAGGTTCTCCATCATCAAAATTAGTTGCACTGCCATCTTCCAATTGCTGGTAGTGACAAAAATGTATTAAAAACAAGACAAAAGTATTTTTAGGAAATGATACTACTCATAATTGCAAATGCCAGACCTCTAAACAGTGCTTGCTGTCAATGACGGTAATGATCCCTGCATTTTAAGAAAATTACAAATTAGAAAATTGTGTATAATCAGATTGAATCCAGACTCTCAGACTGAGGGGTTGATGAAAGAAACTCACCATCCAAAAAAATATCACTACCAAGTTCCTTATCAAGCCAGAAAATAGTAGCTATAGGACCTGGATGAAGAAAAGAATGTAGAATAAAAATAGTACCACATCAAGGATAGAAAAAAAATTGAATCAAAGGGGGATTATATGAACGAGTGGTATTTTACCTGGATCAGCTAATCCTGTGGTTTCTAGAAGGATATAGTCAAACTTTCCTCGCTTTGTCATAAGATTTTCTATGGCTTTGACTCCATTGTCCCTAAACACGCAATAAAAGTTTAGATAAATAATCCTCTACACCCACAATATCAGTCAGTCTGACTTCTAGGAATCTCTTTCCATACTTGACCGAGCAGCACAAGCAGCCATTTCGAAGTTCCAGCCACTCTTCATACAGAGCTCCTTCAGATCCAACAGAAATGCTTTTTTCCATAGCGCTCCCTACAACAAATTCATCACATTGGCATGATCAAACAAAATGATCAAATAAAATAAATTCCACTCTTAGAGTAAGTACACTCACCTTCTCCAAATTCGTTGAGTATAACCGCTATTTTCTTTTCACTCTGTTCATGCAGAATATAGTTAAGGAGGGTTGTTTTACCAGCTCCCAAGTATCCTGTTATGATAGTAACTGGCACCGGCTGAAACGTCGCTGGAATCAACTCTGGAACTTCGTCGTCATCCATCTTGTGGTTTAAAACTGTTTACTATATGGAAGATAGGAGTTTTATCCACATCAACTCAATTCTTGTATGAGATGACACTTCATATAACACCAAAGTGCGGCTTAAAATAAGGTTTTGATTTGTTTCCAACCTCAAAACCTGAACAATTATACGCAGTTGTGTTTAAGAAGGCGAGTATTCCCACCACGACATAGGCCAGAAGATACTGCAAATAACATCGCGTCACTTCCAAACGAAAACGGCGGCCGGCTGTACGTGCGTTATTTTGTGGTCTTTGTTAGGTCCTTGACAGGACTTTGGACTAGATTCCGTTGACGAGCATTGATTATTTTTTTTTACTTTACTCGCAGATAGTTCTGACTCTCTTGGTACGAGCGGTCGAGCGCCGTCGTCTCTTTGTTTACGGAGGGACATAACCTACAAAAGCTACTATGATGTCGAGAGGTACGCATGCCCGTAGATATCCTTGAATCTTTTGAGTTCCCGGAGCGGCCGCATTGGCAGAAGCCCAAATCTGCTGAGAACTTATAGTTGAAGTCTGTGTAGTAGGCTGGATCCTAGTCATCGCTTTGGCCGTGAAGCCGTGCTTGCCGATCCCTGTTTATCACAACCTCTTCTTTTGGTGTGTATTGCATTTCCCCCCTTGTTTTGCCTGCAGGTTCTATGAAGGATGTCATTGACGTTATGCAACTGCAACAGACGAAAGGACGTGAATTCCCCCCTGTTAAGTACAAGGACCGTGCTACCCATTTCACTGGAGCACGATTTGTCTTTGAGTGCGGTATGTACTTCCTAAGTTAATATACTATGGTATCAGTCATATCACACAAAATATTATATTTATGTTCTGTATGCAGGACTTAAATTGAATGCCCAGCCGTTGACTATTGCTTCTGCTGCTGTTCTGTTTCACCGATTCTTCAGAGAGGCAGACATGAGCTTATATGATCCCTATGTAAGTTGTTTTTGGAGTGTTTGCCCGGGGGCATTTATTTTTTCCTCTGCTGGTCTTATTGTTCGATTCTGCTTCAAAACTGATTCCAGCTATTCGGTGCTACTGCACTCTACCTTGCTGGTAAAAGCAAAGATGATCCTCTGAAGCTTCGAGACGTCATGAATGTATCACATAGTACCATCAATCGGAACTCTTCTCCTCTGGAACTGAATAGTGAATACTGGAACCTGCGGGACTCTATAGTTCAAGCTGAATTACTTATGATGCGCATGGTCCGCTTTGAAGTGACACCAGAACACCCTCACAAAGTTAGTTTTTTGCTGCCACATGGCTGTTAACAGTTTTTCCGTTCTCATACTGATGTGTTCTATCTGTGTTCCAGTATATGTTCCACTATTTGAAAGCCCTGCAGGGTTGGTTTGAAGCTGATCAATGGAGACGAGTTCCACTGGCAAAGGCTGCATTTGCATTCTTGCAGGTAGTCAAATTTTTCTAACTTTTAAAACATTAATTGCTCCCTGATCAGACCAGATTTCTAAAACAACTTATGCTTTAGGACTTCCACTTGGATGCGGCAGTCCTCGACTATTCTCCACAGCACATTGCTTTGGCTTGCATTGGATTGGCCCTGCAATGTTATGGCGTAACTGTCCCACTGACTGATGAATGTGACGGACCATTTTGGTACTCTGTGAGTATTTTTTGTTTTGTTTATGTGCCACCCTCCCACACTTGAGGTGTTGATTTTATTCTGCGATTTGCTTTTTTAGGTGTTCGCTGACGATCTCAACAAGGACAAAATGTGGGAAATCATGGAAAAAATCATGGCCGTTTATGACAAAGAAGCAGAGGTCCCAACTTAATGACTTTGTATTATATCATTTGATCACATACTTTACTGGTCACCATTTATGATTTATTCCTTCAAATTTCATTTTATAGGTTTACTTGTATAATTTCTCAATAAATGTATTAAGTTAACTTTTTTTAGCCATTTTTATTTTAACTTACAAATGGGAGCCAAATACATTTATAACTTAGGTGATTTGTACATTTAAAAGAATAAAAGTTTCAAAAGTTTAACACTAATCACAATGGTATACATGCAACACGTCTACTGATAAAAAGTTGTCAATGCAATGAAGAATATCCAGTGGCAGCACTCTGATTCTCTTTGCTGCTGCCAAACCGCCGTTTGAAAATGCTGAGTCTCTTTGAAGTTGGTGTAGCTGGGGCGGAATTCTGGAACAATTTAAGTTGCCATTTCTCTCCTACTGATAAACAGTGGACATCAATCAAAAGGGCAGGAATGAAAATTACCTCATCCTTCTTGAGCACTGGCAATGTAGCAGCATTAGCTACCTTACTGCTGGTGAAGAGAGCTCTCAACCGACTTGGAGTAGTTTTACCTGCTCTCAAAATCCCAGTGCCTTGGGAAGTCACAGACTCATTATGCTCACGAAGGGCTGCCACTCGAGGGGTGACATCCTCCTTGCCCTATGTGGACAAACAAAAATAAAAAAAAATGAAATTGTGTGGAAATTTTTACCTTAGTGGAAAATCTCATTAGCACAGAACTTTAACCAACCAACGCTGAGGATGACAAGCTCAATTGAACTGAAATGTTCATGGAACACCACACATAAACAGTTTCAAGAATAACCTCTACCAAGTACAATACTGTTTTCAATACAACCTTCTACCAAAAACAGACTCAACACAAAATAGAAGGACAGTCTGGCTACCAGTTGTGGGTGCAAGCACTATGTGTGTCATGATGTACTGACCTGCAATGAAAGTCTTCCTGCTTTTTTACTTGGAGTAGGAGGCCCAGGCTTTTTGTAGGAGGTCTGCAAAGTAAATCGTGCAATTAAATCTACACTTCAAGCCCCTGTCAGAGTGCCACAATAATTTTCAGATGTGTGCTACAGGAGGAGAAGGGCAAAGATACTAATCCCATACACAACACGCACACACTAGATAAATTTAAAACAATTTCCCCCAACAAGTAAAATAGAAATGAGAAGAACTACTTGAAAATGTGACATGTCATTTCAAATTTCCTACAAGTCTGATCTCTTCTACACATTCAATTACCTTAATGAAAGTAGTAGATGCAACAGGTTCATTAGGATCAATATAAGAAATTGTTAAAAAGAATTTCAAACAAGTTCAGCAGCTAGATATTTGAACAGAGGGAATGAGAGGAAGAGTTAGCCTGCTCAACACCCTACTTTGGTCTGATTTTCCAAAACGGGACAGAACCCTTTCTACAAGCCCTCCTTTCAGTCGAAAAGATGGACTGACTTGGGATGACAGAGTGTCCCCGACAGCTTGTTTACATGAGAGTATTGACTGGCCCTCGGACTGAGCAACATCTGAACTGAGGGATAAAATTGCAGTGGTAGTTTCTCCACAATCCCGCCTTTGAAGCATCTCCCTCGGTAGATTTGTTAGCAAATTTTCCGTTTCTTCTGTTCCTCTATCCTTTATCTTTTCCTTTGAAAACTTGGCACTCCTCGGATGGTTCCATTTAGTTTTACTGCTTAGCAGCCGCTTGTCACATGCCAGCCTCTCAGCCATCACGCTGCCTGGTCCACGACCAACCACTGATGATTTTGCCACAGGTTCAAGACATTCATGCATTTCTTTGTAAGATTGATGAGGCGCACACTTAAAAATTACTTGCTTAAACTTCTTCCGTGGACTTCCTGAGCCCTTTTTAGAACGTCTGCGAGGGGTTTCATTTCTTCCACCAGCTAACTGGTGGCTGTTTTCAAGACCAGATACATGTCTTCTTACATATCTGGACTTGGAATATGGAGCATGTCTAAAAGATCTATTTTCTGAAGTCGAAGAGCCCGCTCGACTGACCCTCAAACCAGAGCTCCACTTCCCAACAAATTTACCGCAAGGAGACTTTGGTTTACTACACCTTAAGCTGCATGTGCCAATTGCCTTTTGCACCTTTGCAATCATTGGAGTGACATGCTCATTTCTATCCCTCCGTGCTGTCACATTCAGAAATGCTTTAGTTGGGTTTTGATATGCTGGCGTCTGTTCCAGTCTAAGAAGACTTCGAACTTTGATTTTACCCATGGGCACCTTTGGCGGTGGAATACACGGGTACACCATGTATGGTGATCTCCGCAAACTATTTCTTCGAGATTTGGAAGGCATCAGATCCATCCAATCTTGTCTTTTCCTATTGCCCTTCTTCTCTGTGGGGGGGTTTGTCTTTACGGATAAGTAAGAAGCATAGTTCTTTTCAGTTATAGATGTCCTAACATTTCCCCCTTGACATTTCAACTTTTTATCACTTTTACAAGACTTGGGGGTCCAGGGGATCGAGGATTCACAATTTTTTGTGTTTGGTTGTTGTCTTTTACCACCCAACTGTAATAGTTTGCGAACAGAGCGGAAATTGGACTTTAATCCGAGCGGGATGATCTCTGTACGCTCTGCAGTCTTGGAAGATTGGCTGCTTCTTTTGGGCCCCTTCGATTTCCTTGGTTCACATGACGAAGGCAGAATACTTAAGGCATTTAGTTCAGACATGGGATCTGCATATTTAAAGGGACAGCTGGTGCAAACTTGAGTTGGATGACTAAGGCCCCGAATTTCTGACCAGTGACTTCTAGAGTGAATCATTGGCCGGCGCCCGGGTTTAGGACGAGACAAAACGTGGCGTAATTGCAGAAGCATGCGTTTCTGCTCAGTCAAAGTTTGCCTTGGCCACCAGGTCACCCTCTGGAAATGATAAAATACAACACAATGCCACAGCAACTATGAGAAAGTGAGAAGAAAAACCGAGTGCGTGAAACGGCTACCCAAAGCCATGTAGAATGCTACCCCCACCAAACAACTTTTGAAACTACAAGGTGAAGTTGAAATTTACTCACAGTCCCACGATCTTTCCCTTGTCTACTGAGTCTCCTGTCAGGACCCTACATGAAACAAAGCACAGCATAAACCAAATATCTCTATGCTTGCAGAACAAAGTCATAACCAAAAGAAAAAAAATCAACCTTAATTTCTTCATCTCGCAGTGATTGAGGATCGTGAAATTGAGTTTCAAGAGGATAAGAGCTCTTTAAATGAGGAGGGCACAAAGAATTCCTGTACTGCAATTCACTCAATCGACCATCTGAGGGAACTTTACACTTTCCTTCCTTCAGCTCTGCTAAATAATCATTATTAAACACCTCCCCATCTTCATCTTCTTCAGGGAATGCCAAACCTGAGACACAGGCACAGGGGACAAGGTTTAAAGTCGAAACAGCATTCAAAGAAGTAAAAAAATATTGAACCATATATACCCATGGAGGCTGGTGCCATCATTGTTGATCTTCTGGATGAACCCTCATCCACAATGTCAAATGTGTCATCCATTGATGGATGAACTTTGGTGGACACAAGGCTTGACTGGGCAATTTGGCTATTGCAGCGTCGTTTTAATTGAGCCACCGGTTCAGTTCTACAGACACAGAATTTTAAAAAATTATATTACAGAAGATGAGATAATATTTCATATATAATATTTCAATAAAGTATAACCAAAAGCTTACTTCTTTGTTCCTTGCCCTAGACGATCCAAACGATCTAAAGACTGTGTCCGCTGCTTAGACATTAAATACTGGCGTTGGCGCTCCTTCAAAGCAGCCAAGTTCTCTTTGGCATTTTTGTGATCTTGTTGTTCCTGCAGCAATTTTTCACCTAACTTCCAAAGTTGTGCACTCAGCTGCTGAACATGCTCTTCAAATTCAGAAATCCGCTTCGAATACTTGGCAATGATTTCTTTTTCTGATTTAATTTTTTCCTCTTCAACTTTCTCAACTTCATCCTTCACAATCTGTTTCATTTTGGTCTTCATGTTTTCTAACTTATTCGAGTAATGATTATGAAGTTCCTTCAGCTTATCATCAAGTTGCTCTTGGGTTGGACGAAGCATAAGAACATTAATTCTGTCTTGTAATTTTGCCATTTTTGATCCCATATCATTATGAACTTGCTCAGGAACAGATGTTTGAAGGTCCTTCAACTGCTTGGATAGCTCAGCAATTCGTAATTCCAGATTAGCATGAGATTTCTTCATTGCATTATAACCCTCTTCTAGAGTAGTTGAGCCACCAAACCATTCAGATTTGTCATGGCTACAGTTTTTGAAGTCGTCTGTGAAATTTGCTACACTCTTCTCCCCCATACTGCCACTTGATTGGAACAATTTACTTTCTCCCGATTGACTGGCTACATCTGGTATTTCCTCCTTAATGGTCATCTTTATCTTCAATGACTCACGTGTCTGAGCTTTCAGGTAACTTTCACACCTTTCAATGAGGAACTTACAACTATTGATAGCAGATCGAACATCACACATCAGAGATGTCATTGCTTCACATGACTTTGAAACTCTGATCTCAATGTTCTCTTTATCAGATGGCACAACTGAACCATTTGTGACATTGTCAGATAATACATCCTCAGTTTGCTTCTTCCTTAAAACAAACATTTCATGGGCCAACGAAATTATGCCACACAAACTGTCAGCATACTTCTTATCAACTGCCCGGAGTTTAGATTCCACTTCTTTCTTCATGACAGTAACTTCATGAACTGCATCACAACTACCAGGCAAAGAAGCAAATAATGTGTCACAAATGCAGCTGACATCTTTTAAAATTTCACGCAGCTGGTTCAGGTGGTCTTCCACATCAATTTTCTGCGTCATCAATGAGTCAAATTGAAATTCAAGGTGATTCTTCATTCTGTCAAGCTTCCATATTTTCTCTTCTTGCTGCAGTGCAGCCAATTTTCCTCCAGCTCGAGGTCCTGTTAGCTGCTGCTTTAGTTCTACAGTCTCTTGCTGGAAACTCTTAGCTGTAGACTGAGCTTCTTCCAGGGCTTTTTCCAGCTTAACTTTTTCTGCCTCAAAATTCTGTTGTGCCTTACGGAGTTCTTGAGCCATCATCTCCGAGGTGGAGTGAGATGAGTGTACTTCTCCTTCCAGTAGTTTCATGGCGACTTCTAATTCATCATTTGACTGTCTTTCTAATGAGGATTCAGTATTTTTATGAGTGATTATAATTTGATCTTTCACTGTAAGTAAATCCCTCAGCTTGTCTCTTTCTGCTCTCAACTTTTCAATGCACTTTTGAGTATCACATAACAATTCTTCTTTCACATCAACTGCACTTTGTAATTCATCAATCTGTGCCAGAAGTACCTCTTTGTCTTCTCTAGATTTTACCAGCATTTCTTTATGTTGCTGTAACATTTCCTCTGTTTTCTCACATTTTTCTTCCAGGTTCTGTCTGACAGCAGCAGACTTCTCCACTTCCCCTTGCAAATAAGTTATCTGGCCTGTCAATTCAGCTTTAGCTACTAGGAAATCATTTTCCTTCCCAGATTTCTCCGTTCTCAACTGTTCAAGACTAGTGTGAGTTTGCTGTTTTTCTGCCTGCACGTTTCTCAATTCCTCAGAGAGCTTTTCCCGTTCCTGCATCAGTGAAGTCATTTTTTCTGAGCATGAGGACAGAAGTTCTTCCCTGCTAACATCACTAGCCTGGGACTGAGTGAGCAGCAAGTCCTTGGACTGCAATGCGGATGTTAGTTCTTCTACTAACTTGCATTTTGATTCAAGTTTTGCCTCCAGATCTTTCATGGCATTCTGAGCAGTTTCTAGCTTGTTCACAGCATCTTCCTTTTCAATTTGTTGCTTAGAGAGAAGCTCTCCCCTGCTTACATCACTAGCCAGGGACTGAGTGAGCAGCAAGTCCTTGGTCTGCAATGCGGATGTTAGTTCTTCTACTAACCTGCATTTTGATTCAAGTTTTGCCTCCAGATCTTTCATGGCATTCTGAGCAGTTTCTAGCTTGTTCACAGCATCTTCCTTTTCAGCTTGTTGCTTAGAGGCATGACTTGTGATGTTTTTGAGTTGATCAGCTAATGTTTCAATTTGAGTTATGTGTTGAACAACATCCTCTTCTAAAGAAGCATTTTTATTAGACAACAGATGGACTTGTTCTTTGAATATATCCTGCTCTTTCTGCAGACTTTCAGATGCAGATTGAACTTCTACAAGATCAACTCTTAGCATCATGAGTTGCTCAGATTTTTCATCACATTCATCAAGGAGACATTTATTTTTGAGAGACAGCTCTTCCATTGCAGACTCAACAGTCCTTTGCTTTTGCAGGAGGTCCGCAATTTGAGATGACTGAGTAAGTAACTGTTCTTGCTGAGTCTCATTTGTGGTTCTCAGAGCACATAGTTCTTTTTCCAAATTCGTTAAAGTGTCTTCTGCACTTTTTAGTTGTGCTGACAAACCATCTCTTTCTACAGACAGTTCCCCTAGTTGCCTGTGCAAAATTGATTCTACATGAGTCAACTTCTCTTGCATATCTGAAATGTTCTTGGCCTTTGACTCACATTCCAGAGAAATCTTCTCCTTCTCTTCCTTCAAGGACAATATCTCAGCTTTTAGAGAATCATTTTCTTGCATTTGTTCATTTAGTCTCTTACCATAGTGAGACAAGTCATCCTCAATATCATTCTTCTCAGCTTCAAGATTAGCAATGATGAAGGACCTCTCTTCACACTGCTTAAGCGATACATCCAATTCAGTCTTAACTTGAGATATCTCTGATTGTGCCAATTTGAGATTTTCTTGCACTTCCATTAGTTGGGTTTGAAGCATCATTCTCCCCGCAATCTCTTCTGCTAATTTGGACTCAAGTTTAACCTTTTCATTACTTAACTCAGTCATTCTCGATGACACATTTTTGATCTCACCAAGCTTGACTCCCAAGTCCTGGTTCAAGTTTTCTTTTGCCCGAGTGAGACCCTCCAGCTGCGACAATGTTTCTTGAAGCGAAATTTGAAGTTGATCTCTCTCTTTCTGGGCTGAATGAAGTTGGTTCTCAATCGCCTTTTTCTGCCTTGACATATCTGCCAGTGTAGCAGTTAAGTCGCTCTCTTGCTGGGCAGCAATCGACAAATTTGAGGACAGACGATCATTTGCTGCCAACGCCTCGGCTAGTTTGTCTTGCACGATCTTTTTCTCCAAGTCTTCCCTGGCCAACTTATCCTTGACATCCTGCAAATGCTGGGAGGTCTCTTGGAGTTGTTCTTCCCAGCATACCTTTTCTTTCAAGAGAGACAACTTCTCATTGGCTAAAGCAGTTTTTTGTGCAGATACTTCACTTAGAGCTGAAGCTAGATCTTCATTTTTAATTGATAAGTCCTTCAATTCAGATAACAGGGATCTCTTTTCTTCTGAGAGTGTATGCCATTGATTTTGAAGTTTGTCATGTGATTCACTTGTGGATTTTATCTTCTTCACAAACTCTTCCCTGGCTTGTTTGAGAGCCATCACCTAGGATTAACGAAAGATTAATTAATTTGTTTAATTGGAGAGGCTAGAGACATCAACAGATGCATTTGACAACAGCGGGCAAATAACAAGCTCTCCATAACAACATTTACCTGTTCTTCCAAGTCATATTTCTCTTGTTCGTAATTTTTGGCAAGGGTCAACTTTCTCCTAGTATCATTTAGCTCCTCTTCTATCATTTTCTGCACTTTCAGACATTTTTTCAGCTCCACATCCTTTGCATCCATTTTCTGCTTTATTTCATCCATTTCCCATGCTCTTTTCGTACTGAAATCTTGAAGTTCTTTCTCTCGCTCAGCTGACATCAAAAGCTTGGCTTCCAACTTTGCTACCTATACAGAGAAGTTTACTTCAAGACACACAATGACTAAAATAAGCAAATACTTCAAACTTTTCCATACTTCACAACTCTTGAAATTCATCATCAAACGACTTGCCTTCACTTCCAAGAAATGTTTAGCATCATTAACTGATTTCAGTTCAGTTGCTAGAGTCGATTTTGTTGAAGTTAGCTCCGACAGTTGCTTCCCAAGAGCACCCTTCTCTATGGAAATGTCTGATAATCTTGAACTCAGATCATCTTTGGCTTTCTTACAAGTGTTAAGTTCCTCATATGTAGAATCAACAGTGCTCTGCATATCGGAGAGCTTGGCTTCTAATTTCTTCTGTAATCTTGATGCAGCTTCACTCTCTCTCTGGGATTTGTCTGTCAACTCTCGGTATGCACTTTTAAACTTTTGTAGCTGCAAAATTATTTAAAAGCAGTGTAATATTTAAAAAATGCAAGAATTGAAGGAGATGTTGTTAGAAAATACGTTTAATACCTCATCATCTAAGTCCTTCAAAGACCTTTTCAACTCAATATTCTCATTCTCTTTATCGATCATTTCCTTTTCCACTATGAATCCAAGGTTTTCCGGAGCAGGTGAGAATGACCTGTTTGGACTGTCCAACAGAGGCCTCCGAGGTGAAAGTAAAGTACAAGACTGTATTTGATTAAGGTCTCGTTCAAGCTGAGAGCACTTGAACTTGAGCTCTGAGTTCTCTTCAGTAAAAAGTTCCAGCTAAAGAGATATTCCAAAATATTGGATTATAGAAAATGAAAAGTACTTGCTATAAAGGAAAGAAGACGTGGTAACTGTTACTAACCTCAGTCTTTAACTTTGAACATTCAATTCTGCATTCATTGAAAAGCTCTTCAAACTCAGCTGATTGTTTTTCGGCAACAGTAAGCTGCAAATGAGCAAAACTTGTGAAAATATTGCTGAAAGCTGCACACGAAATTGAAAACAGAACACCAAAACAAAAGGTACCTTACTGACAGCAGTGTCCCGAGTGGATTTTATTTCTTCCATCTCAGCTTCAAGCTTTTTAATGTAATTCTCAGAGTCTGTCAGTTCCATGTATAATCTTCGCCTTTCTGCTTCCTTATCCCCCGTGTCTCTGCTCAGAACTTCCTGACCATCTTCTAACTTCCGCAGGTCTTCCTTGAGTGCTCTGATTTGCTCTGACTTCTCCCTGCATATTTTTTCTATGAGGAAAACCAAAAACAACCAGATTTTAGCAAACATATCAACAACTCTACATGCAACTCCAAACAGAAAGCAAAATGGCACCAACCAAGCTCTGCTATCTGTGCTTTGTGCTTTGCACGTTCAGCTTGTTCTTCCTCCAGATCATTTTCTAGTGAGCAGAGGCGCTCCCTCAATTGACCAGATTTTCTTTTCTGGCGAGCTACCGGGGACTGAAGAAAAAACAGATGATAAAACCAATTGCATTTCCCGCACTACCATAGCTAAATACTCCATTGAAGATAAGTCATTACAGAGAGAAATTCAGTGAGAGGGGTTCCTTGGCTTCTTCGTTTTTTGTTGGTAAGTACAGGGGATGAGGGAGATGCTGACAGAATGTCCTGTGTTTCAGAAGTATCTTCTGTAAAAAACAATGATAATAATAGAAATACAAATAAGTATTATTAGACATGAACAAATTTAAAACTAAGTATTTCACCACCTGCTACAGTTGGAACACATGTTGGAAGACTTTCCAATAAACTTTGCTTGGTTATCTTTTGTTCATGATTCATAGCTTTCTCTAAGAAATCCACAACAAGTCTTTGCTCAACACCATTTAAATTTACAGCAGCATTTTGATGAAGAGCTTTAGTTGGATCAAATATTGATGCATGAAGCAGGAGAAGTGAGGAGAGGGTATAAAGTTCTTCATCATCATCCCAACAATGGCTGCTGGCTCCATCCAAATCAAAATGTGGATATAGGTCTGTGGAAAAGTTCACATGATAAGGAGGGAAATGAGGACTATGAGCCATGAATAAGCTGTGAGAATCAGAGTCATACTTTGTAGGAGTGTCAGTAGCTGTGTGAACGGGTCATCATCTGTTGAGGAGGAGCTGGAGGAAAAACAACATTGATCAAGTTTATGAACCAAAAGGACATAACAGTCAAGTCCAAACAAATTTTAGATTTGTGTGTCAGAAAATTTGGAAGAAATCCGGTTGCTTCAAACGTACCAGGATCTCAAGACTTTTAAAAAATTTACTTTCTTGACATCTTGAATATTCTCTATGAGTCCTACTCCAAAACAATTGAGCTGTAAAATGAAGACAGTGTTATTGTTGGGACCTCTTGAACTCCTTGTACTGTATTATAAAACATGGACATTGATTGATTCCTTGACAAAGAAGCTTATGGCTAACGCTTGAATAACAGGGCGTGCAAAGGATTAAATATTGTCTCCTCAATTAGACGTAGATATGTGCAACAGAGCAACAACCAATCCAACTTCACCGTACAGGTTAGCGTTTGTTGACATGACCAATTATAACTCAATTGTTGAAGAACGAGTACTTGTGGCACTTGGGAAGCAAGAAATAGTAAAGAACACGTCCTGAGCCATACAATATCGTCATACAATAAAGTCAAAATACTGTGGGTGCAACGGACTAAGCGAGCCGGCAACAATTTTTGTTATTACTCAAGGAGCGCTAGAATTAGTAAGACACGACACTGAGCGCAAACAACAAAGTGCATACCCATTTCAACACCAAGTTCTGCCAGGCCTCAAGCATGGTCGCTCTGCACTGAAAATTTCCAAATCTATAGAAGCGATGCTGCACGTCCAGTAACTGAAAATTCAAAACCAACATTCACTCAGACCCGAACAACAGATGACTCGCGGCATCACACATCACGCCAGCTTCGTGCAACGAAAATGAAGTGCATTTTTGTGCGCTACTTGTTATTGTAACATTACAATTCCGAGATTTTAAATAAATATGGTAAGCTATTAATTCGACTGAATTTTATTCGAAACGTTTCCTTGCGTAACATAACTTTGATTTCAAGTCTGCTAGTGGTTTAGGTTGGCTGTTCGCAGAAGGGGGCGGGGTGGGTCAGGGGGTGGGTGGAGGAAGGGGAAGGGGGTGTGGTAGGTGTGGTATGCGAAATGACGTGTTGTGGATGAGTAAGCCTCCACGATAACACACACCGCGAGGCATGAGTACTTGCGAGGGCTCGAGTGAAGTTCGCGGCCGTGCGGACCGTGAGGACGGCCACTCTGCACAAACCATGACTGAAGTAGAGGCTCCTCCAGATGCACCGGCATGGATGTTGGCGCTGGAAAAGAAACGTCAAAGGGTATGAGAAGACCGGAGCAGAAACTATTGTTGTTTACCTTCTCACGCATGTCAACTTTCATGCCGTGAATTCGAACGCTCGATGACCCTGTCGGTGTTCGTACATTTGCGCTGTTCCGGTGCGTGTGGTTTATTGTGTTTCGCCCTTTTGTTTTGTCAGGTCCACCGGCTCGCTCACGAAGTAGGAGCCGGCTCCCCATGTTTACAGTGTAAAGATGATTGTCCAGGACTGGATTTACACTTCTGGCGAAAAATTTGCCGTAACTGCAAGTGTAAGAAAGAAGACCATAATGTCATTGACGACTGTGGCTTCGAACAGTTTGAGATTCTTCTCGGGACTGGTCATTCCTCTAACCGACCCAACAAGGCCTGTGAGTAGTTTTTACTATTTCTTTATTTCAAATTTTCTTTGTTTGAAATGTGTTTCTTCGCCAGTTCTATGCTTCTGTTTGCTAACCCATGTTGTTTCCTTATGTTCTAAGTCTTGGAGATGCTGGAGAAACACACTATTGCGGGGATGAAGAACAAAAGTAAGAGTGTTGCTTTTGACTGGGTTCCCCCAGATGTTCCACCAGACATTGCAGCAGAGTACATGCAGTCATTGCCAGCAAGTAAGCTTCCTATCAGTGGTAGTGATGGGGCGTTGTATAGACGCCAACAGCTTGAACGGCAACTACCTCTGCATGATCTGGATGCAGACCAGTGCCATCAGCTAACAGAATCAGAAGTGGAAAACTTGAAGAAGTACTTGGAAAATCTGAAGAATAATGTTGTCGGCCAGGGCCGTGTCACAAAGCTCGTGGTTCCCTCATCAGGGTCTCTGGATTCACTGCAAAAGGTCTGCACTTTTAACAGTGTTCCAAAGCCTTTTCAGTCCCATGCTCCAGGTACAGTTCCATCTGGCTCCCCACCTCAATTTGAAGTTGGAGGCCATGTTGCTCCTGAGGAAGGTGTACATTTGAAGCCACCCAGTGCCTTCTGGCCAAAGAGCTTGTCCCCAGAACCCTTGCGGTCCATTTCACCGTCAGGGGATACGCCACTTCCTTCTGTAGCAGACCGTGGTGCAGCTTTTGGTGTGACACTGTCTCCAGCATCTGGAAGGAGGACACCATCTAAGAAGTTCATACCAAACATCCCCTCTAACAATGTGACAGCAATCCCAAGTCACATGTCATCATCTTCAAGCAGGAACATCAATCAGCATCATGCCAGTGGGCATCTGATAAAAGACAACATACTGAAGTCGTTGGCCCAGTCTACAAATGTTCCAGGAAATATGTGGGTTCCATCAGATTGCATGGAATGCTCCAGAAAGGTTGTGGATGGCCAGCTGATCAGAGACAAAGTCTGCACTCACATTGCCAACTCGGGTGCCGTTCCTCATGAAGTACAAAGTGCAGAGTGCACTCAATGTACTCAGAGGAGCGCTGAAGGCAAATTAATCAGGGACCCAATGTGCACCCACATGGTCCACTCTAGCGAAGTTCCCAAAGGCTTACATAGTTCTGCTTATGTGGAACGCTTTCAGAAGGGGCTGACTGATGATCAAATTTCTGGTTTTGGTCCTGCTGCGACTCCACTGCAGCTTGGTCCTTGTGCTGAATGCATCTCAAAGGGTGTTGATGGCCACTTGGTCATTGGTCAAGTTTGTACCCACATTGCCCATTCGAATGATATTCCTCAGAAATTGCAGCTGGGTCCCTGTGTTGAGTGCACCACGAAAGGTGTTGATGGTCAGTTGGTGAGAGGTCAAGTTTGTGCTCACATTGCCAATTCAAATGAGATTCCTCATAAACTACAGCCCGGTCCCTGTGTTGAGTGCTCCACGAAAGGTGTTGATGGCCAGTTGGAGAGAGGTCAAGTTTGTGCTCACATTGTCAATTCGAATGAGACTCCTCATAAACTGCAGCTTGGTCCCTGTGTTGAATGCACCACAAAAGGTGTTGATGGTCAGTTGGTGAGAGGTCAAGTGTGTGCTCACATTATCAATTCAAATCAAATTCATCACAATCTACAACCTGGCCCTTGTGCAGAATGTGTTTCTAAGGGTGTTGATGGCCAGTTGATCCCGAGTGGACTATGTTCGCACATTACCAGTCCAGGTAATAAAGTTTCTGGAATGAAATCTTCCTTCCCATCTATAGCTGGAGAGAGAGCTTTGCCGGCGGTCTGTTCAGACTGCATGAGCAAATGCATTGATGGTCAGCTAGTCTGCGGTTCAATATGCCCTCACTTCTCTGAGAGTGCTCACTATGGTGCTAATCCTGAGCAAACACTTCCGCTGGATGCTAGTGCCAAAATGGTACCCCCAGGCACTGGTGCTCGTCCTTCAGCCCTTGGGATGTCTTCAGCATTACATCCCAGAGACCAATCAGAATTGTCGCCATTGCCACCACCACCCAACTGGGATGAACATCCCCTCTCCAACCGGGCAAGGCCGACGGGAGATGGTGTTCCACATGTAATGTTGCCTGGCCCACCATATCACAATCGAACATCTTCCCCCAGTTATGGAAAGCAGGAAGACGGATCCACGCCAAGCAAATCGCCTACAAGTATGACTGATTATTTCCCTCTCCC
Organism: Megalurothrips usitatus; assembly: GCA_026979955.1. Taxonomy (NCBI): domain Eukaryota; kingdom Metazoa; phylum Arthropoda; class Insecta; order Thysanoptera; family Thripidae; genus Megalurothrips; species Megalurothrips usitatus. The sequence goes on along the minus strand of CM049600.1, from coordinate 186,715 downwards.
CCCCATTATCGTACTTAATATGTAGAATGTAGAGAATTAATAATCATTTCACCTATTGTTGCAGATGTATTGTCCTACCCTGGTGCACCTCATTCCATGGCTTTGTATGCTCACAATGCACTCAGCAGCCCATCTGGTCTTGAGCCTCAAGATATTTTGTCACCACATGTGGCAGCTATGTCAATTGATGATAGCATTCATTCTGGTGTGGAAATTGATCCTAAGACTGCATTGTCTGCAGGTCCAGCAGTACCGGATTTGAAGCTTCATTGTGCGCAATGTACAGAAGCCATTTCACCTGGGGAGGTGGTTGTCTTTGCTGATCGTGCTGGGTCAGAAGTAGTATGGCACCCCAAATGCTTTGTATGCAACACCTGTCAGGTGAGATAATTTTTTTACAAACACTGTTCCTTCTTTTGCTTTTACGGACAATGACTAATTTTTATTTTATTTTGAAGGAATTATTGGTTGATCTTGTGTACTTCTTCAACAAAGGGCATGTTTACTGTGGCCGTCACTATGCAGAGATATTGGACATTCCACGCTGCAGTGCTTGTGATGAGGTGAGCCCTGATTTATTTGATTTTTCTTTGCCTGTCTCAGTCTCTTTGCTTCATCGCAATTATTTTATTCTCTTTATTTTCTCTTTTTTAGCTTATATTTGTGAAGGAGTACACCGTTGCTGAAGGTCAGACTTTCCATGTGAAACATTTCTGTTGCTTTGAATGTGACACACCTCTTGGAGGGAAGCAGTATGTGCCCAAGGATGGGCAACCTGTTTGTCTGCCTTGCTATGAGCGCAAGTATGGAAAAGTGAGTATGATGCTCTCGAATGTACTAATATATTTTTCTTTGCAGACTGTTTGCTTATTTTGATTGTTCCCTCTCTTTTTCCAGCAATGTGAAACATGTCATTTGGTGATTGGAGCGCAGGACCAAAGAGTTACATGGAAGGACTTCCATTGGCATGCCACCTCTGATTGTTTCTGCTGTAGCAACTGTGAGAAATCTCTATTGGGTGGACGTTTTGCTGTGAAGGAACAGCGACCGTTTTGCTCAAAGGAGTGTATGCATGCAATAACATTGGCTAATCCAAAAGTGTCAGCTGTTTAAGAAACACTAGTTGACTGTCTAAGAGTTTTGTGCTTCACTCTACTGTTCAGGGTATTCATATGTGCCGTATTGCATAGGTTTTCGCTGTGGTGTGATTAAATTTATTGTAATCAGGGTTAATTTGTATACAGTATTACTATATGGTTTTGCCAAATTGTCCATATTTTGGGCACCTATTTTATAATCTGGAAGTTTATCTAAGATTCTAATATTTTTGTTACTATCTATTTTGGGATTCAGTAATAACATCTACTGAATAAAAAAAATTGTTTATTAACCTTCAGTGGTTATGTAGATTAAGGATATATGTATTTTGTATTATTTTATAGTACAGGACCATGACAAATCAAACAACAATAATTTTTTCATAAACATTATTTCAAAGAGGCTTTCTAGACAAAATCTTATCTTTTTGCTTCCATCAGGATTGTGAACTGGTAGCAAAAGCTACAACATTCCAATACGTTTTTTAAAATGTTTTTACATATTTTATATTTTGCCTTCTATTAAAAATGAATGAATTGGAAACACTACTTAATGATGTGTTGTGCACCTCATCAATCACCACTGTGATAGTTGTTATCATATAGTCCTGTGATTTATAGACTGCTTTTGTATTTCATTTAATTATTTAAAGGTGAACCTTGTGGTGGCCATTTCACCCACGTGACATGTGGGTGGCACGGTATTTATTGCTTGTAACTTATGGATGTGTGCGAGATGACAAATCTATTTTAAATCCAAGGCAGTTCAACTTGCATCTTGAACATGTCTGTTGCGCTGCTGCTCTTGTGCTATAAAACGTGTATTATTTGATATAATAAAGCCAGCTTCCATAGTTATTCCGCAGCTGTCACAATCATTCTTCCGTTGCCCCGTTCCCAAAAATATAAAGCACAGTTGTCTCAAATACTGCCAAAAGTAAAAAAAAAAAAAAAAAGAGCAGTGCGCAGCTGCCCGGCAGGGTAGGGTGGGGGTTGAAGTGATGGGCCGCGGAGATGGGATGGGATGACCGCGCGCAGGTTTCGTATTTATAATGAAACGTCCGCCCGCTTCCACCTCTTGTCCAACCCGCCTCATCTCCGCCGCTCTCCCGCTCCCGCCGCTCCACTGATTGGAAGGACGCGAGGAGCAGGCAGGGTGGGCCGACACGGCGAGACGCATGACCACCGCGTCGGGAGGGAGGAAGGGAGATGCTTTCGCGCGCCCGCGTCCGGCGCCGCCATGCCACACTCGGGCCGCGGGCCCCGCGGGCCTCGCTGCGTGACATCGGCTAACAAACCGTGCCGTGCGGGCCGGGGCCGGGCACGTCTTCAATCACGCGAACGCATTCCTTCTCACACGCACACCGCCTTATGCGCGCCCTCCGAAATAAAGTGGAAAGGAGAGGCATGGAAACAAATGCGGCTGCCCGCCGGGGCGGCGCCGCCGCATCCGCCGTCCGCCTCGTCTCCGAGATCTAGTTACCTGTTGCGTAACACGCAGGGGAGGTGAAAGGCTACTGGGAGACGTCATTCGACCGAGGCCGATTTGCAGACCCTTACGTTTGATCATAAGGCTCCTGAACGGAATATGCCAGAGTGACCAAACTCCGTTTCTACACTGCGAAAGGTTGGAACTCCCTGTTCGACACTAGTTTTCTACCAGATTCTTGCTAGTTTTTAAGTTTGAGACACGTAAAATCATCACTCCGCCGAGCGCTCTTTTCGTACCATGATCGTAAGAAAACGCGGGTCCGCGCGGGTCGGCTGTTGGTGGCGGAGTGGGGGGGACTTCGGCTGGCTCAGCCAAAACGCTGTCCCTTGGTCCTCGAGGTGCACCCGGGGGTTTTGCTCACTCAAAGTATTTGTTAATAACTAATTTCCTTTGCTCTTAAAAGCCATGGAGTGGGGTCGAGCAGAGAGATTGGAATTTTGTTTATCGGGAAAAAATTAATTCATCAAATTGTAGTGGACGGTTGTGGAGAAGAATGATCAAACTTGTGGCGCTGTGGAGGCGGACCAGGGTTAGCCTGGCCGGAGAGGCTCCAATCGGATCTCACTAGGCTTGTCGGGTCGGAGCGATTCGCACTCTGGCGGATAGCCTTGACTTCATTACAGAAACGCCTCGCTTACACCCTCCATCTAAAGTGCATTGTTTTTGAGCTACGGCCAGGAGAAGGGGCCGCGCCACGCTGCCTGCCTGCCGCGACTCGCGTTTGAATCTGACCGGGCTGCCCGGGCCGTGACGAGCCAAGCCAACTGCAGGGCCTCCTCGGGAACGTTCTGGCTTTCGCTGGCGCTGGGAAATTTCTTACGATCATGGGGAAGAGCCGGCGCGGAGTAACTTCTCCCAACGCGTTAGCCTTTACCTTCCCTGGTAACACGTAGGGCCGACCGCCACCTGACCGGGGACGGTCCAGGCCACCGCGGTCCACGCAGTGCGAGGGGGCGGGATCCCATCGGGTTCCGTTCCCGAATACTGCCGACACAACGTCAGCAAATTCCTCATACGTGGCGTGGAGCGAATGTCACCTCCCTGACGGAGCCGAAGACGCCCCTCAGCGGCGGAAGCCGCAGGGTAGTCGTGCTGGCGCCGGACGGAGCAACCCGCGCGAGCTAACGACCAGCGCTGACCCGCGGCGCCATCTCTCGGCGCTCTCCAGCACTGCGTCCCCACCCCCACCTGCTCCCCACCTCACCCCTCAGCCCCTGGGAGGTAGGCACGGATGGCCCGCCGCACAGCCGCGTGTGTGGGGTTGCCTGCCTGCCGGGCGGCGTGGCGTTTGCCGCAGGCTCTCGGGCAGTCGCCGCCCGCTCGCGCCGAGCGTTTCCGACGCGCTCTGGCCTAGTCCGCGGGGACCCGCGCACCGTGTCTCCGCGTTATTCTTGACGATTAGGTAAACCTTCCGAGTCGGGAGCTGAGTATTAGCTGGGCTTCCAAATGTGAAGGTCGCCTTCGAAACAGAGAGAGAGAGAGAGAGAGAGAGAGAGAGAGAGAGAGACGCTTGTTCCGGCGGCGGCGGGCTGCATACTCGACGGTCGGGGTCGGCAGGGGGGGCGGCGGTGCACATCAAACCGCGGCCCGGCCGGTCTCTCGCGACGCTTGGCCGCGGCCACAGCGGTGGCCCCGCGGGGGGCAGCGGGGCCGGGCCGGGAGTCCTGGGGACGATGCGCTACTGATGCTGCGGCTCGGCCGCGTCTGCCGGTGCCGCTCCCGCCGTGCCGGTCCGGCGCGCGGCGCAGCGCACCTTGCATGAACTGGAGAAGGCAATTTATCACTATGACGCTACACGCCGGGGCTGCCGGGGCCGGCCGGGGCCGAGGTGAGTCGGGAACAGGCCGGGCCAAGTGGGGGCAGGAGCCGGCGGCGGCGGTCTGGGGGCGGGCCGGGGGCGGGCCGGGGGCGGGCCGGCGGCGGTCCGGGGGCGGGCGGGGGGCGGGCCGGGGGCGGGCGGGGGGCGGGCCGGGGGCGGGCCGGGGGCGGGCCGGGGGCGGGCCGGGGGCGGGCCGGGGGCGGCCGACCGGACCGCAGCCTAACCTCCGCAGCCCCGTTAATTGCCTCCACCAACTAGCCATGACGATATCTGCTGGCGTTCAGTGTGGGGACTCGGGACCTCTCTCCCGGGGAGGAAGGACAGAGAGAGAGGCCCGGCGCTGTGAGTGTGTGTGTGTGTGTGTGTGAGAGAGAGAGAGAGAGAGAGAGAGAGAGAGAGAGAGAGAGAGAGAGAGAGAGAGTTACCGATGAGCCGGCACACCCGCGCGGATTACCCTAGGGTACCCCTGGGCTGACCCGAGGGCGGAGCAAGCCGACGACATCCTTTTTGGGGGGGGGGGGGACTCGACGGCGTAGCGCCGAGTCTTTCAGGTACTGCGCTGTCTTCGAGGTGATGACAGCAGCGGGGAAGACAATGAGCTCCGAGTACACGTACACACACACACTCACAGGCACGCGTGCGCCAAAGGTTTAATTCCTCGCCAGTCACACACACACACACCAAACGAGGCAGAGCAGCATGTCCCTGTAATTTACCCTGAGGATGCCCATAGGGCGCGTTTACTATCGCCGCACGCACACACACACACACACACACAGAGGCGCACCTGTAGGCCCCATACATCATTGTGTGCGTGCTCTCTTCTCTCTTCGCATGGCATCACACACACACACACGTCGGCGGTTACACAATACACGCGGGCTAATCACCGAAATTATATCGTCCCGATGTCGGAGGAACGAACTGTTGAGTCTCGGCGTCCCCCTCGGAGCCGGCGGGGACCCCGCGTTGTGGGCCGAGTCCGGGCAGAAGAGAGCTTTCGTAGCCCCGCCTCTCTCGCTCTCATGGGCGGCGGCCTCCCGTAAGGAGGAGTGAGGGAGACGGAGCTACGAGAGCACACAGCTCGGACCCGCGGGCCCACGGGCCACGGGCCGGCCGCGGGCGGGCGGGCGCACTGAAATGCAGTCGTCCTTCCGAGGCCGGCCGGCCCCCGGCTGCCCCTTGCTGCCCCCGGCGCCCGGCCCTTGCCCTGTGACCAGCCCGTCCAGTCCAGCAGCGGCGGCAGCAGCCGGTCCACACAATATAAGCCGCATCTTTCAGTGCCGTGGAATCGTCCCAAAACACACAAAACATTTGTCCGCTTCAGCTCGGCGCAGCGGGGGTAGCGCAGCGGGGGCGCCTGGCAGGTAGGCACCGCGCGGTGTCTGGCGGCACGGCTGTCGTGCGGGCCGGCCTACCCGGCCCGGCCGCAGGCGCCTGCGTGAGGTGGGGTGGACGTCGTCGCCTCCGTGGCGCGGGTGGACGCCCCCTAGACACCGTGGCACCTTCTGACGGCCCACTGACACACCCACCGACACCCACCGACACCCACCGACACCCACCGACACCCACCGACACACCTCCTGACCGACCGGCGGCGGCGTCGACACCAAACACCACCGTCATCCGCGCAAAACTTGGGACCGGGACATCTGTCTTGTCGCCCGGGATGGGCGGGTTTCGGCATCGCCATTTGCCGTCGCCGATTCTTCATAGCCGAATATGTGTCCGTGTGTTGTGAGTGTGTGTGTGTGTGTGTGTGTGTGTAAAATAGATAGGGGTGGGGAGGGCAGACGGATACTGTAGACAGGCGGAGAGAGGGAGACAGCGAGAGAGAGAGAGAGAGAGAGAGAGAGAGAGAGAGAGAGAGAGAGGGGGGGGGGGGGGGAGAGATTTCCAATAACCCGTCCGTCTCCCCTTCGGTGGCCACACGGGAAAAGTCCCCCAGTTGATTTTTTTTTCTATCTTTTATTATTAGTTTTATGACGTCGGGTGTGGCAGACGACGCGGGGACGAGACACCATAAACAACTTCAAACGCCGCGTGGAGTGGACGGAGTATGGTTTTTATCGTGCGCATTCGAAAACGACGTTTTCGGAGTTAAACACCATAAAAGTCGCGGAGGGAAAAGGGGGAGAAGGGGGGGGGCGGGTATTTGAACCCGCGGAACGCAGCGGCGTGAAGTGGTCTGGATTGGATCGTTGACCTCTGGCCGCGGGGCTCCGTGGGGAGCGGCCACGCCTGGCGGTCCCGTTTCCATCGAGAAATATGATTCCTTGACGATTCTCCGTGTTTTTTTTTTGTTGTTGTTTTTAGCTATTATTGGCCTGCCAGTCCACGCGCGAGAAGGATGCAGCGGATCCACATGTTCACAGCCGTGTCTGTTCACCCGCCCGCTGCTCCGGACGGGTTAAAGCCGCTGACTGCGCCGACGTGAGCCCCGCGGGGCACCCGGAGGCAGAGGCCGGCGCGGAGGCCGGCGCGGAGGCGCCGTCGCCAACGTCCAACCAGATAACGCTGGCTTTTCATTTTGTGTGTGCGCGTGCCTGCGTGTGTGTGTGTGTGTGCGTTGCATCGGAGCCGGCCGATGACGCCAGCCTAGCAACAGAAGGGGTCAGCAGGTCCGATCCAATCCGACCCAAGGATGTGGCCCGGCGGGCCCGGCGGACCTCCGGCAGGGCGGGCCGGACCCGCCGCTGACGGGGAGCCCGGCGGAGCCCGGGGGAGCCCACCGCCACGACCGGCACGGCCGGCGGCATTCCACATGGACAAGTAGTGTGTCCTCCTAGAGGGTCGCCCCGCCCCGCCGCCACCGCCGCGCCCCCCGCCTGTGGCCTCGGCGGCCGCCCGCCTCAGCCCCCGGATGCGCTGCGCTGCTCGCGGCACGGGGTACGGCTGGGGGGCCCCGCTGTGTCCGGCCGGCCGCGGTGCCGCTCGAGGATGAGAGTAAAGTACACAGAGTGAGTGTCTTATCCCCGACGCGACTGGGCCGGTCTGGGGAAGCCGCCGACTGTTCCCACACCAGATCGTGTGAGGCGGGGAGCAAAGGAGAGAGAGAGAGAGAGAGAGAGAGAGAGAGAGAGAGGGGGGGGGGGGGAGACACACACACACACACAGAGTCGTGACCCCGCCGCCGTTGTCCGAGCTTTCTCATCATCTATGACTTGAGACACGTTCAGGTCCCCCCGCGCACGGTCCCACCACCATACTCCTGTAATGCCGCCGCCGCCGCCTGGATGGGGGGAGCCGAAGCGGCGGGAGGACGCGGCGAATCTGTTCGGCCGTCGTGTCGTCACGGGGCCCGACGGTACTGCCCTGACGCCCACGCCCTGACGCCCGCCGATCAGCCGGCCCCGCGGCACGGCGGCGCGTAGACGGCGGCGCCGACACCGTATCGTGAACTGGACGACATGAAGTGAAGGAGAAAGTGATGGAGGGACGACTCGGGGCGGCCAGCCGTCCGGGTGGGGGGGGGGATGTGTGAGGTGATATTACAACAAAGGCCCCTCCTCCCCGGGGCGGGGGGGGGGGGGGGGGAGCAAAGCAACAACAACAACAACATGACCGAACCAGAACCGGGCGTGGCCGCGGCCCCGCCCCGCGCGCCCCCACAGTCCCACGCACAGCGCGGCGGCGTTCGGGTCACCCGGACAATTTGACGCGAAGCTTCCCCGCGGTTCCGAGGTGATGTGTTGTTTGGGTTGTGGAAAATAAAATAATATGAAAAAAAAGATCAGTCGGAGACGTCTATATCAATCGGGTGAACGGTTCGCGGCGGTTGGTTTTTTTTTTTTGCTGTGGGGGCGGACCGGTGGCGGTGTTGGCGCGGTGCCATCCCGATCGGGCGGGCCGTTACGGGGGACACACGTAAGACATAGGATGCGACGACAAAAGGACACGACCCCCCGCAGCGGACCTCCCCCACCCCAGGGGCGGGTCCAGCCCCGGGCACAGTGAGCGGTAAGAAGGGCCCCCGCTCATGAACATGAATGTCATCCCCCCCCCCTCTCTACCCATCCCGTCGCCGGTCTGAATAATACATTACGGTCGCATTGCCAGCGGCGGCGGCAGTGGCAGCGGCGGCTGCGGCAGCTGCGGCAGCTGCAGCGGCAGCGGTCCCCGATCGCAATGTCAGCCAGAGAGTGACGGATTACCCCCAGGAGCCCCCCCCCCCCCTCCTCCTCCTCCCGGAGCAGCTGGCCTGGCAGCTACGGCCGGCCGCTTCAGCAACTAGTACAGCGAGTGACACTTCACGGGCCGCCAAAGTGTGTCCGATTGTGCTCGAGTGCCCCATGGCTGCGGCCGGGGGGGGGGGGGGGAGGATCTCCAGCGTGAACAACATCGAGAAACTACAGTTAGACTGTAGTTGTTGCTAAGAAAACTACAGTGGGCGACACCCCAACGATCTGCCTTTTACAGTATTAAGCAAGCTGCGGTAGGCACAACCTTGACACGCGTTTTGGCCACTCTTTGCCTACTTCTCTGATGAGAACTAACAACGGGATTAAACAGCCGGTGTATAATTATCACAAGGGATAAGAAATAAATTACAATAATTTTCATGCACCTTCCTTTTTTTTGGTACAATTTTGAACCTGCCCCACTTTACGCATGCGCATTCTTCGCTGCTAGTGGCACCCGCCCCCACCCCGCACAGCCACAACAACAACGCTTAGCTCTCCACGCACGATCGCTGCAAGGCAACCTTGCCCGCGCGCGCCCAGCTGCAGCAGACAGGCCGTGCGGCCGCGCCAGACTCAAAGTTTGTCAGAGGGAACGGAGATAAGAAGATTAAAATAAAAAATGGAAACCAGCCAGAGTGTCGTGGACGGCGGGAAACCACGCTTCGGCTAACGACGGCCGCGGGTCCCTGGCGAGGTATAATTGAATCCTTGGGCGTCGGCGTCGGCGCGTGTGTCCGCCGGCAGAGCGGTCATAGATTAAGACCGGGGAACGTGTTGACATGACGCGCCGACACACTCCGGGGAGGAGGCGGTCGCGGACCGCCGAGCCCGGCCCGGAGCCTGCCGTCAGCGTCCTGGTGCCGGAGTGCCAAAACCGCGTCCGTGACCCGCCGGCCCCGCCGCGGCCCCGCCCAGCCCGCGACCCCGGAGGTCCAGGAGGTGTCCAGGAGGTGTCTTGGAGGGGGCGCGTCGCATCACTCCCCGGCGTGTACCCCCTTCTCACCCCCCCCCCCCCTTCCCCCCCCCTCTCGCCCCCACCGCCCCCTGACCGGTCCCGCCGCCGCCGCCGCTGCCCGCTTCCCGCTGTGCGCCTCTCCTGCTCCACCGTGTAGGCGCTCTCTGGCCGGGCTATGCTGGCTGCAGGTCACACGGCAGCGTGTGTGTGTGTGTGTGCGTGTGTGTGTGCGGTGGGGTCGGTCGGTCGGTGGGCGCACATAGGGGGCAAGCTGATCTGGCCGGGTCCCGGGTCGCGGTCTCGGACCGGCGGCGGCGGCGGCGCGCGAGTTTGCGGTTGAGAAACGCGTCCCCTCCTCCTCCTCCTCCTCACCGACGACGCAGAATACGAGGAGGAGGATGCGGCGCAAAGCGCAAAGACACAACGTCCCCGTCCAGGCGGCGGCGGCGGCCGGCCGGCCGACATTTCGGCATTCCCTTGCGGCCCGGTCACAAATCACGTGTCACCCAACAGATGCACCCAAGAGATCTCTCGATGCGGCCCGTGGCAGTCGGCGTGGGGATTCTAGTCCTGAAAAGTTCGAGGACATTTTCGAGAAAATTCCATTATGTTACAGAAAACTGCAAATTTTTTTGAAACTGTTTATTATTTTTGAATTTTTTTAATGGATTTTTTTGTAGAATTTCTTTGAAAATTTTGTGACTTGAAATTCTAGGATCCTAGAAACCCTAGGCCGGCGTGTCACCAACAGCCGCGCGCAGTCACCACCGCAGGAGGACCCACGATGCCTGGAAATATGGCTCTGTAAAAAAAAAGCACAGAAATCAATAATGGGCAATACCCGGGGAGACGAAATATAAAAGGATTTTAGACCTTGCCGCCACCAGGATGCCAGAGGCATGAGGACGTCCGGCCGTCATCAGGTCCTCCTGGATGACACACACGCTCACACACACACACGCACGCACACACACACGACCGTGCTGGGAACGCTCGTAAAACGGGCGTGAAGTAAAGCCACACACACAGACAGCACGCGCCCCCCACAAATGACAAGGCGATAGTCGCTAATCGCGGTGAGTGGCCAGCGGGGTGCCTCTGTGTGTGTGTGTGTGTGTGAGAGAGAGAGAGAGAGAGAGAGAGAGAGAGAGAGAGAGAGAGAGAGAGAGGGGTGGGGGTGGGGGTCCCCACAGGCATCCCGACCGCAGAGCAGTGGTTGGGGGAGGAGGAGGGGGGGGGAGGGGGGGCATGCGCTGGTCCTGCGGGTCCCTGCGGGTCCTGCGGGCTGCTGCAGCTGGAGGGAAGAGCTGCTGGTGGGGAGCTTGGCGGGGAGGGGATCCAGCCGCCCGGAGAACAGTCCCCGTCGGTCCTCCCCCTCCCCACCTCCGGAGGGGGCCCGGCAGCCGCGGCGGCCCAGGCCGGTAGAGGGCATATAAGATGCACACTTGGCAATGGCGCCAATCAGTTGGTTGACTGTGTGAGTGAAGGCGCCACCCGAGTGTGGCGCGGTGTGCTGTGTGCCATGAGGATTACATTGTGTGTGGGTGAGTACCGCCAGTGTGTGGGGCCGGGGGGCCGGAGCGGAAGCGGGCCGTGCGCAGGCCGAGTGCAGCGTCTGTGTGTGTGTGTGCGTGTCCATGTGTGCGTGTTCTGTCGTCTGGGAAACCGTCGCAGCGATGGACTGAATTTGTCTTCTTGGCACCGAAAAACACCCCTAAAAATTAATTTGGTGTGGAGCTCGCGGCCCAAATAAGTGGGAAAACCTTTTACACTCAAAGTTTGGGTGAGGCTGGTGACTTCACCCGAATTTAATTGAGGAAAGTCGACCAATTTCAGGGGGTTGTCGCCCGACTGATGGCGAGAAAATGCCATTGCATCGCAATTTCAGCGGGTTTTATCTGAATTTTGATGGGAACAATGGGATATTTTCTGGAGGGGCCTTCTCATGAATTTTGAAAACTGAAATGGCTTGAAAATTGACCGGATTTCCGAGCGAATTTCGCGGCTTTACCGGCCGACTTTCATACAGTGCACGCCCCTAGCGTTTCTGCATTTATTCTTGCCCCCCCCCCCCCCGCGCCTCTTTCGTGGTCCCACGACGTCGACTGCCGACCAATTTTTTATTGCAAAAATTGGAGGCGATGTGTCATCGGTATGCGCGTTTTCTGGGCGAGGCGGGCGGCTGCGGCGGCGGGCGGCGGCGTGGCTCGGCGAGCGCTACTGCCGTCCGGGAGCGGCGGGGCGGCGGGGCGGCGGGGCGGGGCCCTTAAGTAACCCTCAGAAGTGGGCCGAGTGTCAGGGAGCCCTCCGCACGGAACACCGGGCGGCCGAAAGCGCGAGACTGCATTGATGACCGACGCGGCACCGGGACGAATAAAAAAAAAGAAAGGGGAAGGTATATGGTGCTCTGGCGCCGCCGGTATTCGAACCCGTTGCGCGCGCCCCGCGCCGCTCGTTACCGAACGGAGACGAGACGAGGCGCTGAGCCGGGCGGGGCTCATGGGAGGGGTCGTTAGGTCGCCGCCAAACAAATCAAAAGTCCAGGAAGTGAATATGGGCCGAACTTGCGTGTGTGAATGGCCCCGCACGCGAGCTGCGCGCTCCCCGCCCCTAGAATAGAGCCCGGCGCAGCGGCACAGCCCGGAGCCGCCGGGAGACAGCCGCCGGGAGACAGCCGCCGGGAGACAGCCGCCGGGAGACAGCCGCCGGGAGACAGCCGCCGGGAGACAGCCAGGAGACAGCCGCCCGATATGATTACCGGAGCCGCGTCGGCCGGCACTTCGCAGTGCTGCACTGTACCGGAGCCGCCCGGGGCCCGCACCGCTGAGTCACCCTTGTTTAGAGCCACAGAGGGCCCCGGCTGCCTCAGCCCCCCCCCCCCCCCCCCCAACGTACTATACATACTATAGCACCGCCTCAGCAACAGTTTTAATGATTTTTCTCTCTCCGGTGCGAGAGCGAGTTTGTGAAAAAGTGACAGGCCGCGGCGAGCCCGGAAACAATTCGCTGTAGTTTTTGTTGTTGTTGTTCAAAATTTCACTCTCACACACGCGCATACGCGTACACGCACAGTGTGCGAGTACAGAGGGCGCAAGCGCAGCCGTAGCCATGCAGTGAGCGGCGACTCGCAGGCCGGCCCGCATGCATCGCACGGCCGGCCGCCCCTTTGTACATTGTAAGCTTTACGCGGCGCGGCCGGCCGACGGCCGAGGAGCTTTAAACCGCACCGCGCAAAAACAATGCGCGCGGCCGGAGCGTCACCTAACCTAACCTGCGGAGGGGCCCCGCCGCCGCTAGCTGGAACAAAGGGCGGTGCGGTGGCGGTGGCGGCGTAGCGGGGGAGGGGGGGGGGTCACACCGGAGGGGCATAATATGTTGATTCGTTTTAAAGGAAAGTCGGGCGTGTAGAAAGCCTGCTGGGCGTCGGCCGACACATAGTCAATGAGGACGACACTTTGAACCGCTCTTCCTCCTCCTCCTCCTCCTCCTCCTCCTCCGCCACCGCCCCCTCCTCTCCCCGCGTCCGATGACACGAGCAGCCGGGTACGCAAGCCGCTTCTTCCTGAGAGAGTAATCCCACCTTGATGCTGTAGCAGCCGGTCATGAGCGCCCGTGCACTGGAAAGTCAAGTGGTCCTTCTTCATCACCCCGTCCACAAGCCCCCCCCCTCTCTCTCTCTCTCTCTCTCTCTCTCTCTCTCTTTCTCTCTCTCTCTCTCTCGCTCACCTTTCTCCTCCAGCGGCGGGGCGCGCATCTTACACCCGCTCCGTGCAGTGCCGGTGCATCCCAAGTGTTCGGATGGGATGCAATATGACGGGCCGCCGCGGTCGGGTCGGCCGGGTCGGCAGGGGCGGCCGGGCCCGGAACGGCGCCGCCGTGATGTGTTGTTACCTGCCAGTCCGGCATGAGCCTCCGCCGGCCCCTCGGCCCGGCCTCCTCAAAGACGATCCCCGCCACGCCCCGTCACTGCCTTGTGTAACCATGGTTACACCCGGCGGGGGGTGAGGTCGACCCGGCGGTGGCGACGGCGGCGGCCCGGATACAGCAATGTGTTTGTGTGTGTGTGTGACATCTCCTCTCTTTCTTCCTCTTTCTCTCTGTCCCTGTCTCTTTCTCTCGCTCTCCGGTCGGACGCGTGCGGGGGGGGGGGGGGCGTGAGGACGAAATGATGATATTCAATTTGAATACGCCCGCTGTTCCCGCCCAGAGGGCCGATAAGGCCGGGCCCTTCGTGACCCGCTTCCACTTACCGCCCCGGTGACCAGCACTGCTCCCTCCCCGTGCCGGGCCGGGTGTGATGTGTGATCGGCCGCCGCCGCCGCTGCACTTACACGTCGAGCCCCGTATGTACAGGCGCATTTCGTGTTCGGAGAAACAGCCCGTGCGGAGGCCCGTGTTGCAACGGCGGACTGCGAATAGTGACGGGGGCACTCATATCGACGGGTACGGTGCCGGGTGCGGCAGCCTGGAGGGGTGAAGGAGTCACTCTAGCACTCCGCGTGTGTCTGCTGTTCTCTGTCGGAGCGAGCGAGAGAGCGAGGCGCGCCGCGCCGTGAGTGGAAGTGAGTGCGCGCTATCGAAATAATTGGCGGCGGGGCGGGCGCGGCGTAGGCAAAGCCCGCTTACGTCACGGCGCCGCGCCGACGGGCCGCCGGCCCGGCACCCGGCACCGGGGACGTCTCCGGAGGGTGTCCTGGCGGCCGCGGCGGCCGCGGTCTTGGAGAGGACGGCGGCGCCGGCGAGAGTCCCCGCGCGGAGAAACTCTTACTTTCTAGGTGCGCGGCAGTCGCCCGGTCCGGGGAAGGGCGGCCGCCGCAGTCACCTGTGTCATCTGTCCTTGTCACCGTCGGGGTTGACGTCGCCGCCGACGCCGTCGTCGCTGCGCTGGTTTTGGACCGGGGCTTATGAAAGGAACGCATGTCGGCGGCGGCGGCAGCGGCGCGGGCCTCGGCCTCCCGGGGCCTCGACGGGGGCCTCGGCGCGTGCCTCGTCGTCCGCTTCGGCGGGGGTCTCGACGGGGGCCGTCATACCGCCGCCGCGCGGCCGTGGCCGGAGTGCAGCGAGGCCGCGCCGCGACCGGACCGAACGGGGGGCGTCCAATAAACAAAAGCCGGATCGTGCCATAAACAGGCCAGACGGACGGGCGGGCAGGCAGGGCGGCGGGGCTTATGTAAAGGCGAGACGCCCGCGCTGCACCGCCGTGTGCGGATCCGACCCGGAGCCGCCAGAGCCCCCGCGATTCGGGGCGGCCGGCAGAGCGGCGGCGGCGGGTAGCCCTGCCTCACAGACCCGCGGCCGTCACGGCGCGTCACGCCGTCGGGTGAATCATGGCGGCCGCGATGTGAAGCGCCGCCGCTGCTTATCCGGACACCGGCGGCCCCCCTGACATCCCCGCCGAACAGCCGCATCACCGCGCCGCCGCCGCCGCCGGCTCCTCACCGTCCGACGGCCTCAAGACACCAGCACGCGAACGCGCCTCACTCCCCGCGCAGTCTCAATAATGATCTTTTATAAACAATTATATTACGCAGGCGTAGAAAATTGATTGAGGCAGAATCATAAGCAGTAGCTTCTGATTTTTGTCTTGTTGTCATTTGTCCCTCCGATGGAGGAACTGCATGTGGGTGGCCGGCCGTCGTGTGGCTGTGGCCTGCAGGGCCCCGCGGCTCCCCGCCGCCGCCGGGCCGTGCGTCGTATGCAGTTAGGCCGGGGCCACGGACGGGGCGGGGCCGGCCGAGCGGCGGCCGGCGGCGGCGGCGCCCGCGGCCCGCGTGGCGATATACTGGGTGGCGATAGGCCTTCACCTTTTGTGGCGCCGCGGTGCGTGGCCGCTATCAGAGCCCGCTGCCGGTGATTCCATCCGAGCGGACACGCACGCGTACGCACACACACACACGCGCGCGCGCGCTACCGATCACCCCCCCCCCCCTCCCCCTTCCTTTCTCTGCGTTCCCTCTCCTCCTGTCCTTCGCGTACCTCGCTTCCTCGTCGATCATCCTCATCATCTTCCAGATCAACTCGCGGCGGGGGAATTGAAAACCGACGTGGATTGTGATGGGCGCTGTGCAGGGCCGCGGGGAGGACGACGACGTGGCCGCGGAGGTCAGCCGGCCTGCCGCCGCCGCCGACCGCGAGTCCGTCACATCCGCCCGCATCGCGGTGAAAGGACACACGTTTTAGCGAAAGGATTTGCCGTCGCCGCCGCAGGCCGCCAGTCCGGCGGTAGAGGCGTCAGCGGCGCGTCCGCGGCAGGCCCGCCACGGACAGCTGGGCAGCGGAGGCCGGCGGCGGCGGCGGCGGCCGGGGAGCGCCTGCCGGGTAGGCACGCCCGCCGAGCGCGCCCGCCCGCCGGGGCTGCCTACCCCGGAGTCCGCAGGCGCTATGTAGGGCGGCGGTGGCGCGGCGGCGACCTTGCCGCCCGCTGTGCCGCCGCCGCCGCCGCCCGTCCAGCCCAGCCCTGCCCGGGGAGGGTACCGGAGGGCGGCCCGGAGGCCCGGACCGGCAATATGTGCGTTCGCCGCTGCAAAGGTCAGAGCCCCGCGGAGCCGGCGCGCCGAGCGGCAGGCCGACCGGCGCCCCGCAGCCGTCTGCGAATAAGACGCGTTATGTCACTTGGCACGACCGTGACTCACCCCCGGAGGGCCTGCAGGGCTGTGCGCGGCTGTGCGGCTGACAGGGCGAGCGGACGGCAGCGCAGCGCCCACCGCCGCTCTGCTCCTCGGACTAATTGCGTTTTGATTATGAAAGGAGGGGGAAGGGGGAGGGAGGGGGCGGTGAGCGCTGTGGGGGAAAAGAAAGCGCAGAGTACAGACACGGGCGCACTCTGTATGTGTGTGTGCGAGGGAGACGGAGAGACGGCGAGAGAGAGAGACAGACATACCGTGCGATGACAGTGCTGTGCGGCCAGCAAACACATTGGCGGCACGGCGCCCGCGTCGTTGGTCGTGGCCATGCAGTGTGCCGGGCAGGTGTCTGCCAGCGAGCGTCGTGCTGCAGCAGCAGCGGCGGTGGTAGCGGTGGCAGCCGGGTGCCCGGTACAGCACAGGCAGAGGGAACAGTCCCGCCGGGGGGTGCCGGGGCTGCCGGGGCCGGGCGAGACTCCATGTGCCCGCACCCGCGCCACACGACGGCCGCCGGCCTGGATCGCAACGTGTTTCGAGGCAAGAAGAGCAGCGCGCGTGCGAAAAGGTCAGGACGGCGCCGCCCGGCCAGGAAGCCGCGCGGCACGAGCAGCCGTCTCACTCACACCACGCGCCCTGTCTCTCTTGCACTCTATGCACGCGCAAAGAACGAAAAAAAAAATTCTTTGAATGTTGAATGGTAGCGCAAGACAACAAGCTATATTCAACAACAAAAAAGATAGCGTCATCGGACGTTATAAAAATTTAAAATAGTCTGGCTGCATCTAGCAGACGACGTCTGCCTCGCACTCGCGGACCGTGCGGTAGGACACCTTAGAGATGGAAGTGGTGAGATCGCAACTGAGAGTTGTGTGCATGTGTGTGTGTGTGTGTGTGTGTGTGGTGGGTGGGGGGGTGGGGTGGAATTGCCGGGCTCGCCTTGGCTCTGGTTTCGCTGTCTTGTTCTGTACTTCCTCCCGGGTTAGAGAGAGAGAGAGAGAGAGAAAGAGAGAGAGAGTAGAGACGGATAAAACCACAGAGGGGGTACCGTGTCTCACCGAGGACGCATACGCAAGGAAACACATACCGTAAGTCGGCGTGTAATCTTACGAGCGGGGATGCAACGACGCAACTATATTTAATTACGTGAAACGCGCTGCACAGGAGAGAGCGAGAGCGAGAGAGAGAGAGAGAGAGAGAGAGAGAGAGAGAGAGAGAGAGAGAGAGATGGGGAGGGAGAGCAATCGAGGGAGAGAGAGAGAGACAGAGAGAGAGGGAGGGAGAGTCAGAGACAGAGAGAGATAGGGAGAGGCGCCTCCATCACGACAGTCGTATCGCGATGTACCCGAATGTGAATCCGAATCCGATGCGGCGGCCGTCCCGCCGTCCCGCCTGACTGACACATCCGACAATGGCGGCGATGGCGCGGCGCGTGCGGTGTGCCTCTCTATCGGCGCGCTGCTCATTATTCTATCCTCCTCACCCCAGCAAGGGTCGGATCGATAGAGAGAGAGAGAGAGAGCGAGGGGGATAGATGAATAGAGAGAGAGAGAGGTAGGAGACTTGAACGCACGCAGGCAACAAAGGTGCAAACACAAGACGCGCGCCGCGCACTGACGCGACATACGGGCTCGTATTCACAGTTTGATGGGTGATTCCGAACCCTGTCAGTTCGGTGCTCTTACTCTCTCTCTCTCTCTCTCTCTCTCCATCTAACTGGGTGCGTGCGCCTAATGGCCCGTTGTCCTCGCCATCTGCCCGATGACACACACACACATGACGATGCCCATCAGCGGTGTCCAGCTTTGTGACGCAAAAAAAAATCGTTTTGACTGTTCGCTTGTTGTGGCTGTGGGGACCAAGCATGGCATCGCGTGCTGCTGCTGCCGCTGCTGTGGAGGCACCCATTTCGGCACGCCCTGTGACCCCATCAAACACGCCCATAATGGTAAACCCCCCCCCCCCCCCCCCGTGTGAAACTTGTTGCCGGCGGGCGGGCCCGGGGGGCGGGCCTACTGGTTCTTCTCCTTTTTCTGTGGGTGCTATTCTCCGGCCAGATGGTGGCCCGCCTGTCGGGTCAGCAGCGTCAGCAGAGGCGCCGCAATGTTGTGGTAATTATGAGCTGACCCGGGCGGCCCGCCGTGGCCAAACTAACGCGCCCGACAGAACGCAGCCGCTCCTCGCGTGAGGCCAGGGGCTACTGGGCGTTGCGTTGCGTCGCGGGGCGGGGCTGGGCGGGAGAGGGAGAGAGGGAGAGAGGGAGAGAGAGAGAGAGAGAGAGAGAAGAGAGAGGGAGAGAGAGAGGGAGGGGGGCGCTGACAGGAGTCACGGTCAACGACCAGTTTCGGGCGCGATGTGGCGCGGGACTTTTTGAAGAGGCCGCGCCCTTTGAGAACTTTGCAAATTACCGCACCGGGGCTGCGTCCGCGTCGCCTGGCGTCGCCGACAGGGAACCGCGGCGCGGTGCGGTGGATCTCGAAAGGATTTTAGAGTCTCGACTATCAACAGAGTGGCGGGCTTCATCTTTGGAATTTGAAATAGCCGCCGGTACGACGGACAAGGCGCGAGTCTATCATCGGCTCGCCAATTGCCTCCGTCTCTCTCTCTCTCTCTCTCTCTCTCTCTCTCTCTCTCTCTCCGCTCCTCTCTCCGTCGCACGCACGCAGCCGACGCGCAGCGCAGCTCTAAAGTTTAGCGGCTTGTGCAACTGCTGAGATCGGCCAAATTTGGTGTCGGCGTGCCAAGCGGATCTTCCTCCCCCTCCTCGAGCGCATTGTTCCGTCAGTCGTCGTCGCTCTCTCTCTCTCTCTCTCTCTCTCTCTCTCTCTCTCTCTCTCTCTCTCTCTTTCGCCGCCTCCCCCTCAGTCTCCACCCCTCTTCCCTCTCTCTCTCTCTCCATCACCGTCTCCTTTGCACACAACGCGCTGTAATGTATTCCGCTCATCTCCTTTGCCCCGCATTTCTGGAGGGGCGGTCAGGTAAGCGAGACGCGGCAGCGGATCGGTCCAGTGAACTCGTCTTTTATCTCAATTCCAACGCCTCGTAGTTTTTTTTTACGACTTTCACAAACTGGTCCCTCCTCGCCGTCCCACGTGGTGTGAGTCGGCGGCGGCGGCGTGGCGTCGCACCACTCTCAGTTTCGGTCGGGCTTTCCTGCTGTGATGCAAACACACACTCACACACACACTCACACACACACAAGGCCGAGCGCTGAGCCATCCCAGGCCATCTGCATGAGCTCATGTTGTAAATATCGTGGGGGAGGATTCACTTTCGTACGGCGGCGGTGGTTCGGCCAGACCAACGACACACACACACACACACACACACACACACACATGCACAAAAGAGGTGGTGGGGGACGGCAACTATCCTCCTTCCTTTCAGCTAAAGTTTTTCATTTTCATCGTGCGTCTCCCCCGCTGGCGCACCGCACAGTGCCTTTTCTTATGACCGCAAGAGGAACTCTTCCTTGTCTCCGGTCCGGTGCAGCTGTTGCACTTTTGACCCTCCTCCTCCTCCTCCTCCTCCTCCTCCTCCTCCTCCTCCTCCTCTTCCTCCTCCTCCTCCTCCTCCTCCTCCTCCTCCTCCTCCTCCTCCTCCTCCTCCTCCTCCTCCTCCTCTTCTTCCTCCTCCTCCTCCTCCTCCTCCTCCTCCTCCTCCTCCTCCTCCTCCTCCTCCTCTCCTCCTCCTCCTCTTACTCTATCGCGGTCCGTTTCTGACCGCCGCCGACCTCGCAAATACTCCGAAAGGGCGGCGGGATTTAGCAGCGGTGCGGGCGGCGTGTGTGGAACGCTCCCTGCGGCGGTCGGTCCTGTGTGCCGTGGTGCGGTCAGCAGCCGCGGCGAGAGGAACGGCTGCGTTCGTAACCGCGCCACTGCTGTGGCTCGTTAAGCTTGTTAGAACGCAGCCGTCTGTGCGGTAGAGCGCCCGGGGGCCCGCGGTGGCGGTCGCTTACAGAGAGAGAGAGAGAGAGAGAGAGAGAGAGAGAGAGAGAGAGAGAGAGAGGCGGAGGCCGCGCGCCGTAAGCTGTATGACCGAGGCCCATAACGCTCGACCTAACGAGATTAGAATAAATGGTCGGACACGGGAGCGGTAGCTCGCAGACCGCGCCGCTGCTTAGGCTCTATGGGGGGTTTCGGTTATTTAGTCGCGGCTCGGCAGCGACGACTGTGACGATAGAATAATGGTGGCTCGGAGGAGGGCAGAGTGAAGAGGAGGAGGAGGTTTGAGGAGGAGGCCGTCGGCCGCCGCCGCCGCCTGCCGCCGTGTGGGTCCGCGCGGTGGCGGCGGCGGTGGCGGTGGCGGTGCAGTCTGGCCGTGACCCGCTGCTGCTGCTGCCGCCGCCGCCGCCGCCGCCGCCCGGTCGGACGTGAGCAGAGAGGCACAGCGGTGCACAGCAGCAGACGTCTGCCGCCGGCCGACGGCCACGTGCCGCGGCCAGGAGGACGCCGGACGACGCGGACCGGAACCGCGCGGCCGGCTGGGAGAGTGCAGAGGCGGCACGTCGTCGCGGCATCAAGCGGGGGAATGTCACGTGCGACACGCGGCGGACACGCGCCGGGCACGCGGCGGGCACACAATGCGCTAACAACGATGAATGGCGCTCGCGCGGCGCGGCGGCGGCTCTGAATGGGTGGAGGCGCCGCCGCCGCCGGCCGCCGCCGCCGCCTGTGTCCTGCGGTACTCCGCCGCGCCGCCGCCGCCGCCGCCGCCGCCGCCGCCTGTGTCCTGCGGTACTCTCTCGCGCCGCCGCCGCCGCCGCCGCCGCCGCCGCCATGTGGTGCTGTGTCTCAGCGCGTTACCTCAGCGTTACCTCGCATCAGTATGATAAACACCTTTGTTTATCGCGGAGACGAGGCGTCACCGTCACAATAAATCTCCCTGCTTGCTCCCCAGGCGGCGCTGCGCGCATCTCTCTCTCTCTCTCTCTCTCTCTCTCTCTCTCTCTCTCTCTCACTCGCTCACTCACTCCTGCCGGCGCGGCCCCCTTCCGTCGCTCTTAATCTCCCTGCAGGACCAGAATAGGATCCCCCCCTCGTCCCTTCCCTAGGTCCTGACGCGGCTGTTAGTCATTCCCAATCAGCCTGTCTGTGGCTGTCTGTCTGTCTGTCTGTCTGTCTGTCTGTCTGTCTGTCTGTCTGTCTGTCTGTCTGTCTAGTGACCGTCCACCTCGGTGCTTACTCTGCCCGACACACGCACTTATTGCAAGCAGCCTCCGGAGGGCGCCTGCGGCCGCCGGGGTAGGCCGTCCCGCGCGACACGCGCGCTCGCAGAGGCCGGCATTGCCTACCCAGCACGGCGCCCGCCCCGGCCGCCGTTCCAAAAGTGTTTGCCGGGAAAAGCGGGTGACACTTCGGTCCAGAAGAGGCGTGTAAATAAAGCGCCTGACCTTTTCCCGGTCCGAGTACTATACAGTAGTTTACAAGCGGAGGTGGGCGCAAGTCTTCTTACACGGCTCTGTATGCTTGGGCTACTTTTTATCTCCTTCTTATCTGGGAACTTGATAGTGGATCTTGCAGCAACACTGCTGACTTGGAGGGGGGGGGGGGCTCAGTGCAGCAGTTGTGTTGCGCTGCTCAGGGAGGGACGCGAAATTGGGACGGCAAACGAACACACGGAGAGAGAGAGAGAGAGAGAGAGAGAGAGAGAGAGAGAGAGATAAGGTGACGTTGCAGTGGGGGAGTACCGGTGTGTGGGGGCCGGGCCGCGGTCCGGGACCCGGTCACCGCTGCAGCGAGAAGGAGCCCAAGGAGCCGCGGTGGTGACGAGGCACAGCCAGGGGGGGGTTTAAGGAGCATCACGGACCGGTTTTACTCGCCACACAACGCAAGCTACACACACACACACACACACACATACACACCTGGAGGGGCAGGCCGTCGTGTACATCGCGCGGGTTGGAGTTGAATCTTTGGGTCACACACATATACGTATGCTGAAAGCGAGGGCAGCGAATTTCCGCCTCGAGTCTGAGTGTGAATGCGGTATATGTGCGTGTGTGTGTGTGTGTGCAAGAGCGCCTTCGGTTTGCACGTATATGATTGTACGTCTGATGCGACTCTAATGACGACGACGGAGAAAGAAAGAAAAAAATGAGCCAAGAGCAGCGCGCGCGTGCATGTGAGTGCGTTTGCTCAACGCGAGGCGCGCGAGTTCGCCGGCCCCGACCGGGGAACCGGCGGCCGGACCCGGGCCGGGCCGGAGGCAGCCGGCGGCCGGATGCCCAGTGGCACAGTCTGCGCCGCTACCGGCGGCCCGGGGGAACACCCCCCGCCGACCCGCGAACACACTGACACAGTGACTCACCGCGGGGCCGGCTGCCGGCCCGCACACGGGGCCCGCTCCAGCCACTCACTCACACACACACACACACAAACAGGCCGTCGTGGAAGGGCATTTAGTCACGCTGGACAAAAAACGTCAATCGCGAATCTGCCGTGCTCTGCCGGGCTCGCCCCCGTCCGCTCTGTAATGTGAGTCACGCCGATGTCATACCGATAGCCCGCTCGACCAAACCGGTGAGGCAACGGGCAGCGCGGTTAGGTCACCCGGGCCTCATCCCGCGGCCGGGGAGGAAGTCCTTCAACTCCCCGCGCGGACGCGACGCCGGCCGGAGGCTCCAGGCAGAGAGAGATTGATACCGCTGGCAAAACTGACAGGCCACCGTAGGGAGAGAGGGAGATGAGTTTGGGCAGAGAATGGCTCCCGGGTCCCCCCCCCCCCCCCCCCCGGTCCCCCGTCGAGGTCCCCGTCGCCGCGGTGCCCCCGCAGGATCGCCGCGAGGCCCCCGTCGACCCCGGGGTGCGGCGGCGGCGGCGTCGTGGCCAAGGAGAGCCGTCACCTTAACGAGGAAGGGTCCCCCGGGCCGACGTATCGCCGACCCCAATCTGAATCACGTATCTCTCTTTCTCTCTCTGTGCCTTAGCATTCACATTCGGTATTTGCCGCCGCCGGCAGCCTGCTGTGTCGTATAGTCGAGTCAGGGAAGGATGGCAGACCGGCGTCAAAGGTTTCGGAGACAATACCACCGCCGCCTTTGTGAAGCGTTTATTGGTGGTCTTCACGGCGTGTTGGTCGGGTCCTACCCTGGTCCTAGAGTGTCCACACAACGTTCTGATGTCTCAGCATCTCGGGCCAGGCATGCATGCATATTGACCGAGGGGGGCCTCAGTTTACGGACGGGTGTACACTGACTGGTGACTGGACCGGACTTTTCCATTGACTGGAATGAAAAATTCACGATCAATTATGGTTCCTGTGTTCTGAGCTGTCACCCACCCCAAAGTAGGCTAAAACTCATTCCTACCGTGACCAAAACTCAAAACGGAAATATTTTTGTTTTGCTCAGAAATCTGTGGATACTTTTAAAAAATGCAAAAATGGGTGGGCACTACCTCGTCCCAGGCCTCCGCCTGGAACCCTCCTGCTTAACTTCGGTGTTCGAATGGGAACCGGTGTACCAGGTATTGACCGCCGCAATCGCCGACCCCAATCTGAATCACGTATCTCTCTTTCTCTCTCTGTGCCTTAGCATTCACATTCGGTATTTGCCGCCGCCGGCAGCCTGCTGTGTCGTATGACGCCGCCGCGCCGCGGCGCTCGGCGACTCGCTCTGTACCCTTTCAATGTAATGATATTATTTGCATTTCACGCTTGCCTTCAGCTCGGCCGCGCGCGCCGCCAGTCTTAGAGGCCTTTAGTGACGGCAGAGGTGGTCATAGTGCGGTCGGACGCGGTGCAGCAGACGACAGCGGCGGAGCAGACGACGCGGTCCCGTGTCGCAAAGCGGCGCGCATTCCTGCGAGTCCCTTATTGTGGCAAGGCCGTGCGGCCGTGCCCGCCGGCCCGCTGCATGCCCTGCATGGCGGAGGAGACGAGCCGCGCACGCACCGTCATACCAATTCGCGTTCACGTTCGCGACGACAACGACGGCGAGGGGACGGGCCTGCGGGGTCCGCCTCCGCACCGCGCGCCGCCGTTCTCTGCTGGGGTCGCGGACCCGCCGCTGACGCAAAGCGATGCAACGTGCGCGAACTGCGGGGCGCCGGGCTGGCGGCCCGCTGCTGTTGTTGTTCTGCCCGGAGAGGAAGGGGCCGCGGGGCCTGTCGTGGAGCCCCGCCCGACCCCACCCGACACACTAATAATATCGAAACGCGGCATCCTCGCCGACCTCCCGGACCTCTCGGACCCCCTGCGGGGCCCTGCGGGGGGTCTAGTCT
This sequence comes from Megalurothrips usitatus, assembly GCA_026979955.1. Lineage (NCBI taxonomy): Eukaryota > Metazoa > Arthropoda > Insecta > Thysanoptera > Thripidae > Megalurothrips > Megalurothrips usitatus. The sequence continues at coordinate 162,326 of CM049600.1, read as the reverse complement.
CCCTCGGGGCGGTTATGACACGATGGGCGGCGTCCGGAAGTGCGAAGCGCGGTTCAAGTTTTGTTGTTGTTGCTTTTTAATCGTCGTCGTCGTCGGCGGCGGTGCGGTGCCATTTGCAGAGGTGCCAACGGTGCTGCGGTGCTGTGGCGCGCGTGACCCTTGACCCCGCGCCGGCCGGGCAGGTGCGCCGCGCTGCGCCCCTGGGGGCCCGGGCCTCCGACGGCCCCCGACGGCCGCCACGCCGCCAGCACGTATCACTCCCCGCTCCAGGCCACCACCGAGGCGAAACCGCGGCCAAGGATGGCCAGGGGCGCGGCGCGGCGCGGCGCTGGGAGTCCTGCCGAGCAGGAGGCGGTGCGAGGCCCCCGGCGCCTGGCGCGGCGCGGCCGAAAACAGGATGCGATGGGTAGTGAATTGATTAGCCAGGATAGGGCCAAGGCGGACGGCGCCGCCGCCTTTTGTGCCAACAGATTAGGTTTTGTATGGAAATAGTTTGGTGGCTGACGAGCGCTCGCGGGTCAGGGGTCAGGGGCACCCCGCAGGGGTCACGCGCCGCGTCGTGCAGCGATCGTGGGGCCGTGGCCGTTGATTGGGTAGCCAGAGGTGAATGAGGAAATGTAGCAGTTTGTTAGTGCCCATCGTGGTTCGATAATCGACTTCTCCGCAATCATTATTCGACAATTTTTTATTTTTTTGGGGGTGGGTGGGAGTAACACTTAATAATCACTTGCAGAAGACGATCTGCTGAACGATATCGACCATATCGACACATTTCCGCGGCTGTCTATGACAGCCTGTCCCTCTCTCTCTCTCTCTCTCTCTCTCTCTCTCTCTCTCTCTCTCTGTCTCCCTCTCTCCTCGTCTCTCCGGCCGTGCCCCTGTGCCCTGCGTGATGGCGATGACATGGCTACTGGACGTCCGCCAACGCTCGTGCGGCCACTCGCTGCGGTGGCTGCGGCGGCAGCTCGACGGGCACCTGTCGATTAGCCACAAATCGCATACCTCCCCCCATCCCGCCGCCGGTCGGGTCGGCGGCGGTCCGCGAGGCCTGGCGCCGGTCTGCCTTGCAGTGCAATTAGTCGCGAGAGACCCCCTCCCCCCATACCCCCTTCCACACACACGTCATACACGTACATGATTCGCGTACACATATGATTCGCACTCCGGCGCGCATCGCCGGCAGCCGTCGGTCGTCTCGCGCGTGTTATGACACTTGCCGCAGATGGCTCCGCGCTCGGCCCGAGCCCGCCTCCGCCGACCCGAGCCGCAGTACCGCCTTGAAAGGGTACGCGGCCGGAGCTGCGGCGCTGCGGGGCCGCGGGGCCGCGAGGCGGGCCGAGTCGAAGCGAGCGGCCGCGCGGGTGTCGGGTATCGATTCCAGAGGCCCGCGCTGCGGCCGCTGCAGCCGCTGCGCCGGCCTCCCCGACAGCCCCGCCTCCGCCCACCAGAAGATGAGGAATGGGTGGACATCGCGCCGCGGGGGGCGGCCGGAGAGACGAGGCGTTTGATTTACAAGGGACGGCAACAGGTTCGGCGGCGGCCGCCCTCCGTTCCTCCCGTCGAACCCCGCGGCGACGGACGCCACAGCCTGTCACTCTGGCACTCGCGGCGCCAAGGGAGCGTTCACTCGTGATGTCAGATTTTGTTAAGATCCTTTCAAGAAATTTAAAGAAACGCGCCAAGGTCGCAGTCCTGCGGGAAATCGCAAAAAAAAAGAAATAATCCTGAAATACGTGTTGCTGGAGTGCTTCTCCCCTCATGTGGGGGGTGAGTGGGACAGAGCACCGTCTGCCCTGGCCGGGCGGGGATCGGGGGGTGGGGCAGGCTGCGGTCAGCGGCCCCGCCGCCGGACCACGCCGGACACGCAGCCGGACACGCAGCGCCCGCGTTGCGCAAACGAGATCAAAGACCTGAGCACGCTCTCCGGTCCGGTCTGGTTCAAGGGCGCGTTGTCGGGGTGGCTAGGGCCGGCTAGGGCCGGCTAGGGCCGGCTAGGGCCGGCTAGGGCCGGCTAGGGCCGATTGGGGCCCGAGGACCGGAACGGGTTTCGGGTTTCCTGGCCGCGGCCCTCCCGCCGCACCTCGCCGTGCGTGCGACAAGGACAGGAGACGGCGCCGCGGGAGTGGCCCGCCTGCTCGTCCTCTCCGCAGGGCTGCCAGCCCGGAGCGTAGGGCCTTGGGATCCCATCAATAATCATTTCGCCAGACGGCCATAAGTTGCTCGGTACACAGAAGCCCAGACGCGGTGCTCCATCAGTGGCGGCCGTCGCGGGTTCGAGTCCCGCCGCCGCCGCCGCCGCCCATGCCTAGTTTTTTTTGTGCCGCACGTTGCCGTCCCGCATCTCTCATCTCTCTTGCGCCGCACCGGCGCCGCGCGGTAATCGCTGACATTTCAATACACGAACGCGGCCACTGGCCGCACCGCGTGTGTGTGCCGTGTGTGTGTGTGCGCGTGTGTGTGTTGCTGCCGATGCCGCCCGCCGAGCAGGTTTGCCAACGTTTGCGGCGGTCGACGTAAGCAGGGCTGCCGCATCAGTGCCACATTATGGCAGCGCATCAAACACACACACAGAGACACAGAGGCCACGAGAATGCAACAATGTCCGTAAGCCAATCGCTGCTTATTTCGATCCAAGCTCTGACAAAAACCATTTTTTTCCTCAATTTCTCGACACCTCCGTCTCTTTCTGCGTTTGCAGGATTGCCTATCCCGTAGAGGAAGTGCGGCGCTCCTTGGGTCACCTGGCTGGGTATTTTGTGTACACAGCGCACAGAGCAGAGCGGCGTGACGCCATTGCGAGGCGCCACGCGGCCGTTGAATAGGGCCGGGGAACAATAAAGCAGCACACACACACACAATGGGACCGGCCCGGACCTTTCAAATAATCACTTTCGGCAAAAAAAAACTAACATTGATCAGCCCTCCGTGCACAGCGGGCCCTCCCTGCTGCGGGGCCCGGCCGCTGCCGCCGCGTTGCGTCGCGCCGCAAATTAGTCACCTCACCGGCTTGTGCAACGGGCGGCAGCAGACGATAAATGTTACTGGACCCGCGGCTCCCGGCCCGGACGGGCAAGGCCGCGAGCGCCTCTGTGACTGCCTACGCGGCACAATAGGATTAATGGACACGGCGCCCGCTGACCGAGGCACTGTGAGGTCCCGATGTGTGCCCGCACCTGCGTACTGACGTGTGTTTTTGTCTTCTCTTGTGTTGCAGGGCTGTTAGCTTTTACGTTAGCTACAGTTTCGGCGGACGATGGATACCTGTACCCCAAGCCCAACGTCCCCTTCATAGAGGGGGGCGGGCAGTTACCACAGCCGCAATACAGACCTGAGCCTCCGCCGCAGCCCCAGCCAACGTATAGACCTCAACCCCCGCCGCCACCTCCTCCTCAGCCTACTTACAGGCCTCAACCCCCTCCACCACCACCTCCGCAGCCTACTTACAGGCCTCAACCCCCTCCACCACCACCTCCGCAGCCTACTTACAGGCCTCAACCCCCTCCACCACCACCTCCGCAGCCTACTTACAGGCCTCAACCCCCTCCACCACCACCTCCGCAGCCTACTTACAGGCCTCAACCCCCTCCACCACCACCTCAGCAGCCCCAGCAGGGCTACTCTTACAACAAGCCCTCACCTCAACTACCCCTGCCACAGCCTACGTACCGGCCGCAGCCCGCCCCTCAGCCGGCGCCGCAGCCGACCTACAGGCCGCAGCCCGCCCCTCAGCCGGCACCGCAGCCGACCTACAGGCCGCAGCCCGCCCCTCAGCCGGCACCGCAGCCGACCTACAGGCCGCAGCCCGCCCCTCAGCCGGCACCGCAGCCGACCTACAGGCCGCAGCCCGCCCCTCAGCCGGCACCGCAGCCACAGCAGGGCTACTCTTACAACAAGCCGGCCCCGCAACTTCCGCTGCCACAACCGACATATCGGCCCCAGCCTGCACCTCAGCCGGCACCACAGCCAACCTACCGTCCTCAGCCAGCGCCTCAGCCGCAGCCCACCTATCGGCCTCAGCCAGCGCCTCAGCCGCAGCCCACCTACCGACCTCAGCCAGCGCCTCAGCCGCAGCCCACCTACCGGCCTCAGCCAGCGCCTCAGCCGCAGCCAACGCAGGGATATGCTTACAACAAACCTGCCCCGGTCCAGGGCCAGGCCCAGCTAGCGCAGACCTACCAGCCGCAGCAGCCCGCGTTCGTACCGCAGCCCGCCCGGCCCTTCAGCCCGCAGCCGACGACGCCCAGGCCTACGCCCCAGCAGGTCTTCTCCAGCCCCGTGCCCCAGCAGGTGGTCAGCCAGCCGGCGCCGTTCCAGAAGAACGAGGGCTACGTGTACCCGCCGCCGGAGAGGCCATACGAAGCCCCCGCCCAGGCGCCGGCCACCAGGCCGCCGCCGCCGCCACCACCACCGGCCCCCAAGCCCACGCCGGGATACACGTACAGCCCGCCTCAGCAGACGGTAAGCCAGAACCTGGCAGCGGTCTACAGGCCCACAACGCCAGCCCCGCCGCCACCGCCGCCACCACCGAAACCCACCCCGGGCTACACGTACAGTCCGCCGCAGTCCACTTTCGGCCAGAATCTTGCTGCCGCCTACCGACCTCCAGCAACAACAAAACCACCCCCTCCTCCTCCGCCTCCTCCGTCCACACCTGCTCAGCCTTACCTGCCCCCGGCCCCGCCGTCAACTCCTGCCCCCTACCGCCCTCCGCCACCGCCCTCAACGCCTGCACCCTACCGCCCGCCTCCCCAACCCGTCACGCAAGGCCTGAACTTGGCTTCCGCGTACAGACCCCCAGCAACGACAAGACCACCTCTGGAGTACCTGCCTCCTCAAACTACACCTGCTCCCTATAGGCCCCCGGTGACCCAGAGCCAGAACCTCGCCGCTGCCTACCGGCCCCCAGCAACAACTAGACCGCCCCCTCCACCACCACCGCCTAGCACCAGGCCGCCGCCACCCCCACCGCCCCCACGCCCGTCCACCCCTGCTCAGCCATACCTGCCCCCGGCACCGCCGTCAACACCCGCCCCCTACCGCCCCCCTCCTCCACCCTCAACGCCTGCCCCTTACCGCCCACCTCCGCAGCCCGTCACCCAAAATTTGAATCTGGCATCCGCGTACAGACCACCAGCAACGACAAGACCACCTCTGGAGTACCTGCCTCCTCAAACTACACCTGCTCCCTATAGGCCCCCGGTGACCCAGAGCCAGAACCTCGCCGCTGCCTACCGGCCCCCAGCAACAACTAGACCACCCCCTCCACCACCCCCGCCTAGCACTAGGCCGCCGCCACCCCCACCGCCCCCTCGCCCGTCCACCCCTGCACAGCCGTACCTGCCTCCAGCTCCACCTTCAACCCCTGCTCCCTACCGTCCACCCCCATCAACCCCCGCTCCCTACCGCCCACCTCCCTCAACGCCTGCTCCCTACCGTCCACCCCCATCAACCCCCGCTCCCTACCGCCCACCTCCCTCAACCCCTGCTCCCTACCGCCCACCTCCCTCAACCCCTGCTCCCTACCGCCCACCTCCCTCAACCCCTGCTCCCTACCGCCCACCTCCCTCAACCCCTGCTCCCTACCGCCCACCTCCCTCAACCCCTGCTCCCTACCGCCCACCCCCATCAACCCCTGCTCCCTACCGCCCACCTCCCTCAACCCCTGCTCCCTACCGCCCACCCCCATCAACCCCTGCTCCCTACCGCCCACCACCCTCAACACCCGCTCCATACCGCCCTCCCGTCACCCAAAGCCTAAACTTGGCTAACGCGTACAGACCACCATCAACGACAACCAGCCGTCCGTCTACCCCCGGTGCCCCATACCTGCCACCTCTTCAATCGACCCCTGCTCCGTACAAGCCTCAACCAGCCTACCAGCCGCCTCAGACCACTCAGAGGCCTTACACCCCGGCGCCTACCTACCAGCCAACGTACCAGACGCAGCGCCCTGCCTACCAGCCACCTCAGACCACTCAGAGGCCTTACACCCCGGCGCCTACCTACCAGCCAACGTACCAGACGCAGCGCCCTGCCTACCAGCCACCTCTGACCACTCAGAGGCCTTACACCCCGGCGCCTACCTACCAGCCAACGTACCAGACGCAGCGCCCTGCCTACCAGCCGCCTCAGACCACCCAGAGACCCTACACCCCGGCACCAACGTTCCCGCCGCGGCCACCATCAACCAACGCTCCGACATATCTGCCACCAGTTGAAGAACAAGAGTCTAACCTCCAGCTTGGTGTCGGGTACTCGCGTCCCCCGACTACGCCTCCACCTCCCCCGCCAACCACGAGGCCTCCCCCTCCCCCGCCAACCACGAGACCTCCTCCACCGCCAACCACCAGGCCTCCCCCGCCGCCAACCACCAGGCCTCCCCCGCCGCCCACAGTCGGCTACGAGTACAGCCGTCCGACACAGGGATACGTCTACAACCCACCCACCGAGGGCCAAGGCTTGGCCGCTGCCGCCATCCGCCCGACCACCCGGCCGCCGCCGCCGCCCCCAACTCAGCCACCGCAGCGACCGACGGTAGGCGTTCGCCGAGGGTCACGGCATACACCCCTGCTGGGGCACTTGTTGACGTGTCGCTAACCGTGTTGACATTTTGTGCCCGCAGACCGGCGGCTACCAGTACCCCGAGCCCGAGTACCAGCTGAACCTGGCGCTCGGCCAGTCCAACAAGGTGCCACTGCGGCAGCCGGCGCGGGTCACCACCACCACGGAGCCGAACCAGGAGGGCCAGGAGCTGTTGTCCGAGACCCTGCAGGGACCCGCGGTGAGTGCGGGCGGCGAGGGCGGCAGCGGACGACCCCTGGCACTAACACTAACCCGCTGTCCCCGTTGCAGAAGCAGAACCAGGACGGCCAGTACCACCCGGAGATCGACCACGACCACGAGCATTGGGACCTCCGCGAGTCCATCCCCGGCGAGCCCGAGAGGGACTACCCCACGCTGCCGTCCATCCCCGAGACCAGCTTCACCTGCGAGGGCAGGGCCGACGGTGAGTGGCCGCCTCCCCCACAGCCCCGCCACCCCCTCGGCCCCGCTGACTCCCGTGTGTCTGTGTGTGCAGGTTACTACGCCGACGTGAGCACGCGCTGCCAGGTGTACCACGTGTGCTCGTCCCAGGCCACCCCCAGCAAGAACTCGTTCCTCTGCAACAACGGCACCATCTTCAACCAGGAGCGCTTCGTGTGCGACTGGTGGCCCAACGTCGACTGCCCCAACTCGGAGCGCTCCTTTGACCTGAACCTGGAGATCGGCAAGACGCCCAACTCCATCGCGGACGGCGGCTCCAACACCGGCTCGGCGGTCAAGCCTTCCTACTCGACCGGAAACTCGTACAACTCGGGCAGCTCGTCGGGCGACGCCTTCAAGAACGCCCAGGGCTCGTCCGCGTCCTCCAGCGGCGGCTCTTACGGCGGCTCCCCCGGCAGCTCCGGCTCGTACAGCTCCGGCAGCGCCGTCTCCTCCGGCTTCCCGTCCTCCGGGCTGAGCTCGGACAGCGTCGGCGCCGGCGGCTCCGGGGACTCTGCCCAGGGCTCCTCCGGCACCGCCGCGTACGGGGGCTCCTTCTCCGCCCCCTCGTCCTCGCAGGGATCGTTCCAGTCCAACGCCATCGCCTCCGACGACTCCCCCTCCAGCCAGCCGTCGTCGGCCTCCTTCTCGGCCTCGTCGTCGTCGTCCTCGGACAACTCGCTCGGCGCGAATCTGGGCAGCGTCAAGTCGGACGCGGCGCTGTCCTACCCGGGGCCGTCGGGGGGCTTCTCGCCCGACGTGGCCGTCGGCATCGACCTCCGCACCGGGTCCGGCGGCTCCAGCAAGCGGCTGAGCCCCGCGGCCACCACCTCCCTGAGGGAGTCCTTCGCCCGCAGCAGCAGGCTCGCCGCCGAGCCCGCCTCGCCGACGGCGGCCGCCGAGGGCGCCGCCAGGTTCGGCGAGCGCCTCTCGTCGGCGCGGAGCACCAGCGGCGCGGCCGGCGCCGGCCAGCAGACGCAGCAGGCACCCACCTACAAGCGGAAGCGGCTCGTCGCCAGGAGACGCCGGGTGCCGACCAACCACGAAGTGCACGAGGCCGACCGGGGCAGCGCCTGAGAGGCACCGAGACTCCCGACTGACCGCGCAGCTGCCTCGTCCATCGCAGCTCCTGCCAGGACCGCAGGAGCCGCAGGAGCTGCGAGTCCCTGACAGGCTCCGGCTTTGAACGGACCTTCTCTCTGCTTTTGCCGAGCTACAAAACGCGACAGAACCTCCGTGCAAAGTCCGGGCCGTTTCATTTCGCTCAAGTTTGTCCTATGATTAAAATCTCGCCATTCTCAGATCGGTTGATCAGTGAAACGAATCGGAAGGGTGTAAGGAAGTGTTGATGCAAATGGATGGGGTGATTTGCAAATTATGTTACCTCAATGTTACTTAGGTTTTCGTCAGTATTAGTCCAGACGAGATTTCTAAAAATACATCGATAAAAGACGTAAAGGAAGTTTTAAAAAATTCTGAGCGGTTTCGTTGCTCAATTTAGGACTTCAAATCTCTTGCCTTCCGGTGTTAGCTGCAAGAAGTGGTGCCATGACTTAAAAGTAGTGATATAATTTGATAATTTAATGTCATACATTTTGGCCTTTAAAACCTTCGTTTTCTGAGAATTCGTCAATAAAAGATATGGCTATCAAAGAGGATAGCGTAAGGCGTAAATGTGGCATGATCGTACAAAATTCTAGAAAAATATGATAGATATTAAGACTTTACCTGTAAGTTCTGAACTACACGGTTCTCCGCTAGTGCGTACTGCGTTAAGTTTATTGTTGTGTGCAAGAATGTGTGTGTGAGTGAATGAGTCCAGACTTTCCAAACTGTTGTTACTTTTCTAAGGAGACAAGAAATAAAAGTCTAATTTTTGTATGGCTGTTTTTTTATTCAACAAACATTTTCCTCAAATACTCCAAACCAATACATGACGGCAAATGGAACAATAAAAACTTAGCTACCAAACGTGAAAAGATGTAAATGCAAGGATGTAAATCAAATCGAGGGCTCAACCAACTTTTTGAAAAACCGTCCACAACGTTCGGTCGCGCACACCCTTCTCTTGTCCATCGGAAGCCCTCAATTCCATCAATTCTTAGCTCTATAGTTTGAATATGATTCTGAATAATGGGAATTCTTTTACATCTTTATTATCAATGCATTCAAAAATTCGCGGCATGTGGCAAAACATACCATTTTGAAATGGTGCGTGGTTATGACCAGTTACAACGGTTTATTAACATAAGCAATCAATAGAATATCACAAAGTGCATGTTACAGGGGAGAAACTACTAAATTGGCTCAAACGCGTAGAAATCTACCAGTGGTATGGCAAACTTCCCACGAATGGGATTTGGCACTCACTATAATGCAGGTTTTGTAAAGAATCGAGTGGTGCCTAATTCTGTAACGAAACGCTGCTTCGAACCCCCAAACCTGAGAGATACACCTCATTGGCCGACACGTAACAGCAAATGCTCAAATACACAGTAAAATATCTGATCGCAATATTTTATTTTCTTTTGGTCCAGGCACAAGAACCTGCCATGAATAGTTGGATTGCGGAGACGGGAGCGGCGCAAATAGCAAAACCGTACTTAGCGGGGAAGATTGCGAGGAAGAGACCGTCGTTACTTATTGCGAAAGTTTTGCTTCAAACGGCACCGATGGAGCTAGGCGCAGTCCACGAGCTGTTCGCCACTGCCGAGCTGGTCTTCGTCGCCGTCGCCGTCGCAGTCGTCATCGGCGTCGGCGTCGCCGTCGCTGTCACCGTCGCCCGGCTCTCCCAAGGCGTGGACAAACTCTAAGAAGGACCAAAAGTCAAACATCAAATCAAAGAATGAATTTCGGGTTCCGCTCGAGCGACGTGACACCGTTGTTGTTGTTGTTCACCCACCGTAGAAGTCGATGCGTCCGTCGCCGTCGACGTCCACCTCTTTGATCATGTCCTCGACTGCAACAGGCATAAGTGCACATAGTTAGCCGCGGGCCCGCCGTGTGTCAAGGGCGCTGCGGTCGGCCCGCTACTCACTCTCCTCCTCGGACAGGTCCTCCCCCAGGCACTGCAGCACCGCCCGCAGGTCCGAGGCCACGATGTACCCCCGGTTGTGCTTGTCGAACACCTGCCGTCGTCGAACCGGATGAGAGGCAACTCATTACGAACGGACACGGGACGGCACATTACACCCCGATCTCCCCGCTGGAGGCCCTCACCCTGAACGCGTCCCGGAGCTCCTTCTCCTCCTGGTCGGCCGTGGGCGCGCTGTCGCTGCTGTTGGCGCCCATGTTGGACACGATCTCCACGAACTCCTCGAAGCTGAAGGAACCGTCACCTGCGAGGAACAGTGGTCTTCATTATTCGCCCAGCCACATATATATTTTCTTTTTTGGGTTCAAGTACTGGCCCTGCTGGCACACTTTTTGGCGTGGATATTAGGTCTCCAAGCGGGCTCAAATACCGACTCGTTTTTTTATCGCGCGGTCATATACTTGGCTCGTGGCTAATTTTCGTAGATAATTTAATATCCAGGCCCTGCAACCCATTTTATTTTTCGTATGTTCGAATCCTTCAATGGCGGCTTGCTTTCAATTTTTTTCGGCTCGCCACCACTGATCCGCCCCCGCTGGAAGCGCGTATGTCGCCGTCGCACCCTTCCGCCCGGGTCCTCCCCCGGCCGCCAACTGGCCGCCACCCGCCGCCCGGCCGCCGCGGGCAAGGTCGAGGTCAATGCCAGAAGGAGGTAGGAGGGGGGGGGGGGCACCGCACCGGACCAGACCGGACCGGGCTCAGCCGGCGGCCAGCGAGCAAAGGGGCACGCGGCGACGGCGCGGACGTGCCGGACGACGTGCGGGGCGGTGCGGGGCGGTGCGGGGCGGTGCGGGGCCGGCGCCCAGGCGTTACGGCGCTGCCGGGGCCGGCCCGGAGGAGACCATCCTCGTCAGCAGGCTTCCCTCCTACACCGATGACGTGGACGACACGCTGACGGGTCCGCGACGTGACGCGCGGACGGGACGACCTCCTTACCCCCTGCGTGAGTGAGTGAGTGAGTGAGTGAGTGAGTGAGTGAGTGAGTGAGTGAGTGAGTGAGTGAGTGAGGGGGAGGGTCAACACCGCACCACACCGCCGCCACACGCACCAAGACCGGTCCTTGCCTTTCACGCTCCCAGATGCGAAAGGCCGGGCAACGATGGCGAAACGGTGTCGTGTGATTGATTGGGAAAGCAAATCAAGCCATGGGTGTGTGTGTGTGTGTGTGTGTGTGTGTGTGCGAGAGGAAGACAGAGACAGGCAGTCGCGCAGGGCGTGAGCGGGCGCGGCGCCCGCCGCCGGTACCCAGGCAGCCCAATGGCCGTGGCGGACGAGCGGGTTGCCTTCCCAGGGCCTGGCCGGCGCAAAAGGCGCCCGTCGGCCAACATCCGCGCTCAGCACAGAACGACACTCCGGCTGGGAATGTTCACCCGTAATTAATTTTTTTTGCGAGCTTTTTTTTTTGCGTTATTAAAAGGACGTGAAAGATGAATGTGTTGTTGTTTTGTTTGTTTTCAAATATTTGCCGCGGCCTGGTTTCGGTCTCACCGTCAATGTCCACCTCGCGCAGCATGTCGTGGAGCTCCTCCTCGCGGGCGAACTGCCCCAGCGAGCGCATGACGCGGCCCAGCTCCTCCTGGGTGATGCTGCCGTCGCCGTCCTTGTCGAACAGGCTGAACGCCTCCCGGAACTCTGCGGGACCAGAAGCAGAGGCCGCGGGTCAGACGACGACGATGATGTCCGCGCGGCATGCCGCCGCCGCCGCCGCCGCCGCCGCCGCCGCCGCCGCCGCCGCCGCCGCCGCTAGCACGCGCGCACCTTTCATCTGCGCCTTGGAGATGAGCGGCGCCGTCCTAGGGGCCGCGGTCCTCGGCACTGCCCCCGCGCCGCCGCCGCCGCCGCCGCCGCCGTTGTCGTGGAGCGGCGGCGTGCTGTTGCCTGTGGGGGGCAGAGAGGAGAGGCGCGGTAAGCGCGCGGCTCTGCGGGGCGTGCCGCATCACGCGTGGCCTCTGCTCACCCTCACGGTACCAGTCGTCGCCCGGCCGCCAGGGGGCCGGCGAGGGGGCGCCTCCGGACACCGGCCTGCCCTGCGGCTGGTGCTGCGGGCTGCAGCCCGACCCGGGGCTCGAGGAGCCGCCCGTCTGCCGTGACTGCAAACAGACAGATCGTCATCGCCGTTATCATCATTGACGTCATGATATCGCCACCTCCGATCGACAACTTTCGCTCCGCGCTCGCCTCGCCGCGACATGGGAAATGAATGCGAAACCAGAGAGATGGCAAAGAAAGTGGGCGACGCCGCAGCAGCGCCGCCGCTTCCCGCCACAACAATAAAAGAAACTCATTGTGGATTGATTTTATAGTAACGGTCCAACTTTCCTATCTCTGATAATGCCCATTTACGCGGTATTTCTCTTCGCGGGATACAACCAAAAAAGCAAAAAAAAAAAGAGAAAAAAATATGCTCGTCAAAAGAGCCGTGTGTGTGTGTCTCTGTTATGCCGCGGGGTTATTTCCTCAGTGACACTTTTATACGGCCCCTTTCTCATCTCTCTCTCTCTCTCTCTCTCTCTCTCTCTCTCTCTCTCTCTCTCACTTTCTGTATAGGGTGGGTAGTGGGGGCGGGGTCTGGGGAGTGGACGCGCAGTATGTCCCATCTCGCCGCAGCTCCCGGCCCCAGGGCTGCCCCGGAGCTGCCACAGGGCCGCCCGCTCAGCCATGCCGTACTTTCATCCCCTCTTTTGCTTTTCTTCGCCAGCATTTTCAACTTTAACGTGCCATTCTTTCTTTTTAGGCACGAAGTGAAACGGAGTTGCCTTATCGTCTGACCGGATTGGACTTTTTTTTCTTTTAAGCATTGCCCTTATGGCCCTCTAACAGAATTTTCTGAAACTATGCACATGGATGCAGGATACTTTTGCAGGGCACGCTGACGTGTTTTTACACTTTGAAAAAGCTTCCAAGTGGCCGAAAAATCGATTTAAAAGTCAGCTATCTCACTTCTTCTTATGGCGAAAGAAAGGGACACAACTATACGCGCATCTATGGTCCACAGCAATTGCTGTAGATCGATAACGAGGCAAAAAATCAAAAATCTGTCTGACAGAATTATCGGGGGTGATTGGGCAAGTACAGCAAACCTACTTTTAAAGTTATAAAATGTAACAGGAAGCGTAAAAACGCATTTGAAATTCAGCTATCTCACTCCATCCAATGGCAAAAGAAAGGGACAGAGCTACCCCTGCTCGGCTCGTCAGCTGGCTGCATCCGCTATTCCATCCTTTTCTAGACCACCACCAAATCTTCCGTCCTTCTTTTTTGTTGCGCAGCCCTTGCCGGGTACCCATTGTCGATGTGCCGAGCCGAGCCGGGGCCTGGCCGAGCCACGGCTACGAGAGCGGCGACTCAAGGCAGGCGGACCGTTTCGGTGGGACCCTACCCCTCCCCTCTACCCTAGAGTACGCACAACAAGCCAAGGGACCCGAGACTCAGAGCGAGGCGTGCATTGTCAGGCCGCCGGGCCAAGCCGGGCGGGGACAACACCTTGCAGGCCAGCGCTGGGCGGCCCGCGTATGAGAATAATGCGGTGCACTGACCGTTACTATAAAACTATAATTTTAAAACTGCCCCGTTCCATTACAAAACTAATACAAACCTTCAAATATCCTTTTTTTAAAAACAAAATTAAATAAACTCATAAAACTTAAATAGACGGTAACGTAACCAACCCAAACCCGTGCCAAACCCCGGGCCTGCCAGTGTCTGACAGAGTGAGACAGTATCTACAAATCTACAAAATGCCTAATCATGTGCAAAACTTCGGGCCTACCAGTGTCCCACTTAGTGGGACAGTATTTTTTTGTCTTCTTCTTCTTCTGCGCGCTCTCTCAGCATTTTTAGTGTCCCGTTGACTCCGCCCCTGACCCCGGCGCTGTACGGTCGCCCTCACGACGCGTGAGTGAATCGGAAAAGGGTCTCGCAGCGGCTTGGGCGGCTTGTTGACGTTGACTACCTGGTTGGCGGCGGTCAGGGTTGGTTGGGGTGGAAGCGGGGAGGACGGGCGCGTCTGTGCCCGTCGGTGCTCGCGTGGCCTCGACCCCCGGCGGGCCCCGGGGGCCGGGGGCGGCGGCGGCCGCAAGAGCCCAAACTATTCCACCCGCAGCCCCCGCCACCACCCACCGCCCCACCAGCCCCCCTTCCAAACCACTTACTGCCAGCCTCGGTGATGGGAGTGGACCACTTCGTCCCCCGCCGACCTCTGGCCCTGCGGGGCCCTGCGGCCTCCCCCTGCCCCACCCTCATCTGCATGAGGCCCCGCGGAGGCTCTAATCTAACTCGCGGCTCCAGCGGCTGCACAGCGCCTCCTCCACAGCCGCAGCTCGTCAACCCGGGAGGCAACGACCCGCAGCTATTTCATTAACTCCTGCCGCGTCGCAGCAAGCAACGCACGTAGGGGCGTTCGCATTTTTCCAAAAATGTGTAGAGACCATTTATGCGGCCGGCAGTACAGATTTTTCGCAAAAAAAAAAATTACGAACAGTGCAAAAAAAATAATAGGAAGATCAATCTGAGCGGAGCGGCGGCGTGGAGCGACACGACAAACCCGCATCAGTCGGACCGGGGCTCTGATTAATACGCCGCTGCGCTAATGCGCTGCTGTGCCGCGGGTGGGGAGCCTGAGGCAGGGAGGGGGGGGGGGAGCAGGCGTTGCCAACTGCACGCGACAAATGCCATAATTGCTAAGATAGGCGGCCGTGGTGAATGTGCGCTGCGATGACAACGATGCCGACACGCGAGCTTTTTTTTTGTGTATTTTTTTTTTGGAGAGCGCGGGTTGCGGGGGCGGCCGGCGGCGTGTCGCCCGGGGGCGATGACAGATCGTGGCGCGCCACCGCAAGCGCGGACACGCGAAGTCCGAATGACTGAGGAAGCGCGCGCAGCAGTCTGCTGAGTGAGGGTCCTGGCGGCGGACGGACGGAACAGCGGCGGCGGCGGCGGCGGCGGCGGCAGCGGCGGCAGCGGCCCGCGGCAATATGCAACCATGCGATGTCGCGCACTAACCCCCCTCCTGGTCCTGCTCACCCTCGCCTCGGTAAGCTCCTCCAGGACGTGCGGCTGGGTGCCGCCGGCCGGACGCCGCCGCCGCCGTCGACACGTCGCCGAGCTTGACGACGACCTCTATGTCCGCGAGCAGCAGCAGCGGGGCCGGGGCGTGCGGGCCGCCCGGCCCCGGGGCACGCACCTGGAGCTGCGGCCCCTGTACCTCAAGGGCTGCCCGGGCCTGGCCAACAACGCCCTGGGCAAGGTGGACGTCGACTACCAGATGCAGGGACGGACCGCCATCGTCATCCACTTCAACGCCACAATAGCGCGCTCCGTGGACCGGTGGGAGAAGGTGAAGACACCTCCGCGCGTCACCGCCGCCGCCGCCGCCGCCGTCGAACTCTGCCCCCGCAGAGCAGGTCGCGTGACCACTCGAATGCCCCGCAGGTCAAGATGGTGGTTGACAAGTGCGACGAGCAGGTGTCCCAGTCGACGTGCGCGCACTTCAGGACCGTGGACTTCATGAACGTGTGCCCCGCCATGATGAGCCCCGGCATGCCCTGGGCCAAGGTCGTCACGGACGTGCGGCCCAAGCTGTCGTGCCCCGTCAAGGAGGTACGGGTGCAGCGGGGGGCAGCGCGGGGGCCGGCGCGGGGGGCGGGGGCCGCCGGCGTGTCGCGACGCGAGCAGGTGCTCACCGCCAGCTCCTCGGTTGCAGGGCCGGTACAGCCTCACCAACGGCACGCTCACTATGGACATGCTCAACGGCCTGAGCAGCACCCTGCAGCTGGAGGGCGCCGTCTGGCGGGTGCGCGCCAACATCTTCGACGACTCGGGCGCGGCCTGCATGTGCGTGGACGCGGCCGGCGAGCTGTTCCGCGTGCGCAACAGTCCCGGCAAGGGTTGAGCCTCGCTGCCCCCCCCCCCCCCCCCCCCGCAGCGGAGCGAGACGTTTCCAGAAAAAATATAATGCACCCGGCGTCTCAGAAGGCCCGCTCGACGTCCATCTAGTTTGTTTCCGTAATCCGTGCGTGTTTCAAGTGGTGTCTCGGCGGGGGTGCGTGTCAGACCTTTCTCTTTCAATTTACAGCAACTCCGACTTATCTACCCCCCCCCCCTTTCCCTTTGTATTTCTCTCTCTCGCTCCGCCTCCCTTCTTTCTTGCCTTTCTTTATCGCAGTAATGCCAGCCGACGCGTACCACGCACCGCACCACCACCACCACCACCACCACCGTTCCCACTCTATTTCACGGGGAAACGCCTCCCGAGATAAGCCGCCGCCGCGGTGCGACCGTGTCGTTATAAATGGCGGGCGCGGCCCGCGGCCGCGGCCTGCGGCACGCTGGGGACACGCGGCGGCCACGGCACGGCACGCCACGGCAAGGCACACCGCGGCAGGTGTAATGACGGGCCGGCAGCGCGCTAGGAGGAGGAGCCGGTGGGCGGCGGTGGCCGAGCGCCTGCCAGCGGCGGGGTAGGCCGGCCCGCACGGCACCCGTGCGCGCCGCAGCCGCCGTGCTGCCTACCCGCCCGGCGTCAGCGCCCACCTCGGCGCCGCGGGGCTTTAGTGATGCTGGCCTGGAGGGGTGCGACGGCGAGGGGAGGAGGGTTGTTTCCGGTTACCGGGCAGGATAGGGGAGGGAGGGAGGGAGGGGATTGCAGAGACACACTGCGGCACACAGGTGTGACAGGGGGCGGGGTGGGGGTGGGGGACAAACAGAAAGAGAGAGAGAGAGAGAGAGAGAGAGAGAGAGAGAGAGAGAGAGAGAGGAGGTAGAGGATGAGAGAGAGAGAGAGAGGGAGCCACAGAGTAGTCGGAAGCATCTATGTGCAATCAGTGATCCGTCGCCGTTAGTAGGGCAGGCCGGACAGGAGCGTCGCTTTGTTATGACCGACGTGTCACGTGGCGGAGTGACTCGCCGCGCGTGGAACGTTGCCGACTCGAGCGTGGCGGCGCGTGGCGGCGCGTGGAAGGGGGGTCGAGCGGACCGGGGGGATGCTGCTGGAAAATCAATACCGCGGAGAGGAAGGGGGAGGAACGGCTGGGAGTGGGGAGGGGAGGAGGGGGGGGGGGGGGCGTTGCGAAGGAAGAAGGAGAGATAGAGAGAATGTGCGAAAGAGAGAAAAAGAAACGGAATACAGGGGCTCAGATTAAGGTGGCAAGCGAGAAAGGAAAAGGGGACGTGAGGGGGTGCGGGGGGCAGCGGGGCGCGGCGCGGGCAAGGGGATTGCCGCCGCGACGAGGTCAACGCCAAATCTCGCGGTTCCGGACCGCGGCAAAGTCCCATTTTTTCTGGTAGAATGCACGGCAGAGCGGCGGCGTCACCCCCTGCCGCTGCCGGCCGGAGCCGAGCGTGGCTGAGCGCCGAGCACCCCTCCACGGCTGGCCCTGATTTATTACACACGGCAGATTGGGGTGCTGCCGGGCGCTGCCCTGCCGTCCCCGCCATGCTCTGCGGCCCCGCCGGCCCTTTCGCCCCCCACCTGCTCGAACACGGCCGCCAACAAGGCGGGAGCGCGGGGCGGGGCGGGCCTGCCTAGGCCCCTCTCGACACGGCCGCAGCGTGCAGTTCTGTCTCTGTCACACTCGTGAGAGGTGCGGGTAGGTGAGGCGGGAACGGTGTGGGAAGGGTAGGAATGAAAAGGGGGCGGGAGGGAAAGAGAGACAGAGACAGGGACAGGGTGAGACAAAGAGAGACTGGGGGAGAGAGGGGATCTGATTCGCACGAACGTAGTCTCTGAACGTCCCGTTTGGCAAGTGCCCGGGCCCCGGCACGGGGCCTGTTTGTCATTTTCATCGAGCCGGGAGTCTGGCCGCTTTGAGCCGCTTTTCACTCTGCCCTGCCCTGCCCTGCCCTGCCCTGCCCCGTCCTCCCCCACCGGTCGCGGAGGCGCCGCGGACTCCGAGCTCCTCACCGAGCTCCGTGCCGCGGCCACGGCTGCGCGAGGAGAGGAGAGGATTACAGAGGGATCCCGCGCCGGGAACTCAACTCGGCGAGAGCCCTGGGCCGCCGTCACAGCAGCCATTAAGCCGCGGCGGGGTACGCGGCACGGCCGCCCGCAGCCCAGCGCCCCCGGGCCTCCCTCCCTCCCTCCTGTAGCCCGGCCTGCACTCCGCGCCCAACATGTTGTCGTACGACAAATTAATGTATCGGATCGGCCGGCGTCGGGTGTCGGCTGCGGAGGCAACAGCTGGGCGCCCCCCCCCCCCCTCCGGTAGCGCGGCCCGCGGCCTGTGATGAGAGCGCCGGCCGCTCCCGTCAAGCGGCACCAATAAACATGCACTTCCAAAGAATACTTCCGTAGCGGAAACGGGCAGGGTATTCCTGTTCTGCCTCTTCGGAGATGCCTATTATTTCGCGCCTTCGTGTACTATTGGGATCGCGGTGCGTGCTGTACAGCTGCTGCTACCACCGCCGCCGCCGCACGCAGGATGCAGGGAGGCGCTGCGCCGCTGTCGACAGCGTCTGGGCAGGTGTCACCGCCACAGATTACGGCTATCAGCACGTTTCAGTTCGGCCGGCCGCCGCCGCCCGTCCGCCGCGGCCCCCACGCCGTGCCGTGCCGTGTCGTGCCCGGCTGTGCCGCGCCGTGCCGGGGACCACGGCGGCGGACCGCTGGCCGCGGCCACGGACTCCTCGGCGCACTCACCTCCATGACGGCTCTGATCGGCGTGTCCGTGTCTACCGGGCCGGGGGCACTAGCGCGCTCTCTCGGGGAGGCTGTGTGTCCCACTTCCTGCTTCCGACGGCACGGCACCGCGGCGCAGCGGGCAGCGACGCCAGAACAACAAAGGACACTCGGCCCCTCGGGCCTCCTGCCGCCCGCTCGGCGCGAGGCGGCGGTGGGCCGAGCCCCGGCCAGTATCGCGCCGCCGTTTGAAAAATGAGCGCGCCCGAACGCGTCGCAATTCATTCGACGAACAAAATAAAATAAAGAGCCTAATCAAAAAAATCCCGTTTGGCGAGCTGGCCGCCGCACTTTATGCGGGGCGTGCGGGTCGCCGCGCCGCGGGCAGCGGGAGGTGTGGAGCAGCGCAGTGCGAAGGCGAGGCGGGCAGTAAACGGGTGTATTTTGCGTTCAACAAGCTCGGCAGCTCGGCAGCTCCGGGGCACGGCGACCCGGCCGGCGGGAGCCTCGCAACCGTCACATAATGCGAACGGAACGGGGGCCCGCCGAGGGCAAGGTCCCCCGCGCGCGGTGATGCGAACCTGTGCGAGCCACTCTTTCCCTCTTTCTCTCTCTCCCTCTCTCTCTCTCTCTCTCTCTCTATCTCTCTCTCTCTATCTCTCCCTCTCTCTCCCTCCCACACACACACACACACACACACACACACACACACTCACCACGAGCCCTCTGATCTGGCTGACGAGCGGCGAGCTGGAGAAGAAGTTCTGCACCACGCTGACGATGTTGTTCTGCTGGGTGGGGTTGCCCGCCGTCTGCTGTGCCTGCTGTGGACCCTGTGTACCCTGCGGGCCCGCCGAGGCGGGCCGCTCACTGCTCCACGGGCGCACCAGCCTGCAAGTGCGAGAGAGAGAGATAAGCAAAAGGGCGAAGCGGCGAGGCGAGATACACCGTGCGAGTCCGGCGCGGGTTCGAATACCGATACCGACCGCGGTGCTATAAGTTATTGTGCGTCTCGATGTAGATTTTTCAATCGAACAGAATGGTGGGAAGCGTCGTTTTGCGGGCACGGCAACATTTTGCGAGGCTCGCTTGCGGGCTGTGTGGTCGGGCAGCGCCACGACAGCCGCGGCGCAGTCGGCTGGAAAAAAAATTCCCTTCCACCCCGGCGGGCGGCGCGGCGGCCGGTCGTGCTCTCGCCGTCTGGGACCGTGCCGCGCGCAACGCAGCAGCGCCGCCTCCACGCGCGCTGATGTTTTTATTCTACTGCGCTCCGCGAAATACCCTCCGTCGCCGTCTCTCTCTCTCTCTCTCTCTCCCTCTCTTTCTCCGCCGTTATGGCCCCTTCTTTTCCCTCCCGCCGCCCCCCGCTGCCCCCGCCCCGCTCCGCGCACACGCACCCGGGGCACGTACACTTGGTATGCAGGGGTGCGCGCGCCCGCTCAGGACCGGATCGTGCCCGGCCCGCCCCCTCTTGTTCGGCACCCCGACGACCTTTAAGACCTCCAGAACCTTGGAGGACACGGAGAGCATATCGAGGCGCGACGGGCCTCTACACACACTCCGTCGTGACGGGGAATCCGCGTGCAGCCCATTTAGTACGAGGAGAAAGAAACTCGTCGGCGTCGGCTCTGTCCCGGTCAGCTGTTCGTACAGTACAGTGCTTAACGGACGCTGTTGCTGGTCTGCCGAAAGGTCTGCTCCGAGCGGTCTCTGAACTCCGACTTATTTCAATGTGAATTTGTGACACTCGTTGCGATTTCGCGGACCATTCTCAAAATTTCCGCACGATTATTTTCGTGACTTTCTTCTATCGGGGCGACCGCAGGCCCAGCCGCCTGTGACCTGTGACCCCCCCCCCCCCCCCCCGGGGGTGCGCGGGCGAAATGTCACTACAACAGTGGCAGCAATCACTGACTTCCGCTGGGGCCCCCGGGGGTCGCGGGTCCGCGCCGCCCGCGGTCACTACGGCGGGAAGGGCAGCGGCTGGCGTGGGAGCGGGCACCCGCCACGGGGTGCCCGTCATGGGGTGTCCGTCGGAGCCCACGCCCTCCACCAGGAGCACCGCGAGCAGCGGCGGCGGCGGCAGCGGCCGTACTCGTCGTCGGCGGGGCGGCGGGAGTCAAAGCTGTACTCACGCGAGAGCCGTCGGAGGCCGTGGCCTCAGCCGAGTGGAGGGGCGTGGCCGTGTCGTGTGGCCGGGGGTGAAACTGCCGGCAGCGTGGGCTGGCGCTCACTGCCGGGGCCGGGGGGCCGGGCACTCACGGTGCCAGCGGCAGCAAGCGGCAGCCAGCCGCGCGCCGCCACCCACCGCCGCGCCCGCCAGCCGACGGTACAACCCCCCCCCCCCCCCCCCCCCCCCCCCCCCCCCCGCCGCCCCCCGCGCCGCCCCAACCCCCGCCACGCGCGGCGCGCCTTCGGCTGCGCTCGGCTCGGCAGAGAGGCCTGCCGCCTGCCGGCGGGGGTAGCGGCCTGGCCCGGACCCCCGCCCCCTCCGAATCCCCCGCGGCAGGGCAGGCAGGGCAAGGGCGACTCCTCCCGGGCCCGGCCGCCGGCTCCTCTGATCTGCGCCCGAGCTGAAGGCTGTCTGTGTCATTAGGCGCCGTCAATGGGCCCTCCGCCGAGGCCGGGCCGGGCGGACGCCTGGCCGGGGACGACGCAACAGCCACCCGGAGCCCCGCGCGGGGAGTCTTCGTCGTCGTCTGCTTTGCCTTTTCATTAGGAGGCCCGGGCCCGGCCGGCCCGCTCCCAGGACCCCGCCGCTCCGCTGGACTCCGCTGCTCCTCCGTTCGCCGGACGACACGGCCCACGGCCCGCGGGGCGAGGGCGTGCAATCCCAGAGCTCTCGCCTCCCTCTATCGGCGTTTGTCGTCTCGTCATGCCAGAGGAACGGTCCGCTCCGCTCCGGGGCCGTAGGCGGCGCGCCGCGCTCGGGTCCGGCAGGGAACCGTGCCCCCTCCACTCTCCCCTGCACGAGCGGCAGCCGGCGGAAAAAGACTACCCCCCCCCCCCCCCATCCCTCCCTCTGCGTCCTGCCGCACTCGTGACCTCTTGACCTCCCACAAAAGTTAGTCGCGCGCCATTGTGGGTGAGAGGGATGCTGAAAGGGGGAGGGGGGCCAGCAGCGACAGACGGGCCAACAGACAGACAGGCAGACGGGCGGACAGACGACAGACAGACCGGTAGCGAACCGCGCAGACGAGGCGGGACGAGGCGCGCATCGGCAATGGCCCGGAGAGACGCGGTCGGGAATGCGCCGCGCGTGTGGCGGAGCGCCCGTGAGGTAGGCAGCGCGGCCGGGAGCGGCGCGCGGGTGCGCTGCCGTGTTGCCTACCCCGGCATCCGCGGGCGCTCCGCCGCCGGGGCGGCGGCGCGGCGGCCCTCTCTCCCGTTCCGACAAGTGTTTGCTCTCGTGGTGGCGGAGCGCGCTGCGCTCCTTGCTCTCCCATCTCCCCCCGCCCCGCTGCCGCCGCGTTGTACGTGGTAGACAGGTGTCTGGGAGAGGCTGCCCGAGGCTGCCCGAGGCATCCGTGAGGCAAATGACCCCACACCACCTGCAGCTGCGGCCGCCGCCGCCGCCGCCGCGGCCCGGAGGAGGATGAGGAGGATTGAGCAATGCAAGACGGCTCGTGTGGCGGTCCACGTGGGAGCGGGTTCGATGCCCACGGACCGCTTTGCCGCTTGCCGCTGCACCTCGCCGCCCTTGGTCGTGATTTTCCGAGACATACTTACAAAGCGCTATTAACGGCGGCGGCCGAGAGGGGGACGAAACGAGTCCTCCCTGTCTGGAGTGAGTGCGCATGTGTGTGCGTCCGTGTGTGTCGCCATGGAGAGGAGGGGAGAGGTAGGCTGGCAGGGCCCCAGAAGCGTGTGCGCAGAGCGCCGGGGACGTGAGCGGGCGTCATATTTTTTTGTAGCAAAAGTGGGAGATGAACAGGTACTCAGTTAATCTAGCGTCTCAAATTAAAGAAGAAAATATATATTCGAAACGCACGCAAAAATAAGCACAAACAACGTGGCATTTTCTTTTCTCATTCCGTTTCTTTGCAAGAGCCGGATGCTTATTTTAATTTTTTTTTTTTTGCAAACTAACGTGTAAAAAACTCCCGTAGTAGACTTCTCTAGAACACCGAAAGTTGACAGATTTCCCGTGTGGAATATTCCGTCCTACTGGTTTTTGACCGGACCTAGCTGAGGACTTGGCAGCCGGCGGGATCCGATTGATACGCCACGGGCGCGGCGCCCGCCTCGGCCCAGTCGGGAGGCTTCGCGAGGGGTCTGCGTCTGGGATACCGCGGGCCCCTGCTGGCCTTTGCTCTTCTGTTCCGTCTTTTGTTGGCGTACTGTTGTGACGTACTGGGTGTGCGTGTGTTCGACAGTCAGTGTTACCTAACGAGGACATCGTAGCCAAGTCTACCCTGCCTTGTGTAGATTGTTTCACCCGTATTCCAAACAATGAGAAATTCGTCTGTGTGAGACCTTTCACGGCCGTTTTTGCCCGAAATTTTAGGCCTCAAGCTATTTCAACTCCAGTTTATTCAAGAATTTAACTCGATTTGAATTTAGGCAGATTTTTTACTGTTTTTGTGAGTGCGTGGGTGGGAGCTAAAAATAAAGTCGGTTCATTTCAGTACACTAAAACCTAGTTTTTATTTTGTCTTATCACAGAGAGTGTTTGTACGTGCTACAGTATTCCTATTTTAAGCCGCCGTTCGCCGTCATTTCTTGGGCGTGAAGATGTCGTCGAGGGCCACCTTGCTGAACAGCCGCCCGGTGATCTCCTTGAACACCGCCCCGAACGCCTCCTCGAACGCGCCGCCGATCTCGTCGAAGAGCAGCCTCGAGTTCTGGTTGAGGAACACGTTGAGCTGGTCGCCTGTGGCCGGGACGAGAGAGAGAGAGAGAGAGAGAGAGAGAGAGAGAGAGAGAGAGAGAGAGAGAGAGAGAGAGAGAGAGTCACGCCGTCAGCGGGTTTTTGGAAAGGGTGCGAGATTTACAGAGCGCGGTACCCATGCGGTGCGGCCGCCGCCCGCGCTCCCCGTACGTACTCAGCCGTCCATCGCCGCTGAACAGCCCCTTGAGGTCGAGCGAGA
Source organism: Megalurothrips usitatus (assembly GCA_026979955.1). NCBI lineage: Eukaryota > Metazoa > Arthropoda > Insecta > Thysanoptera > Thripidae > Megalurothrips > Megalurothrips usitatus. The sequence continues at coordinate 138,505 of CM049600.1, read as the reverse complement.
GGCTCTTGGGGTGGAACTTGACGCCGTACGACAGCAGGTTCCAGTACACGCGCCCGTCCTTCTTCTTGGGCTCGAACTTGAGGGTGTGGTAGGTGGTGGTGTCGACTTGAGGAGGGAACAAAACAGAAAGGCGACGCTGTTAATGGCGGGCATGTGAGCGCGCGCGCGAACGCCGCTAGATTCCCACAGCTTGAGAAAGGACCTTAATGTGGACGAGTTTTCTGGTCGGGATCTAGATCCGTTTTTAATGGCTCTAGTGCGCGCGTGTGTGAGCGGGCGGCCAGACGGGTTCCGCGTGTGGTTTTCGGTGTCCAGCAGAGAGGCAGCGGCGTGGCTCTTACCCATGGTGATGGTGCCGGGGCCGGCGCCTCGGATGGGCAGCAGAAGGACACGACCGTTGACTTCATGGTTGAAGTGCAGCTTCAAGGCGGGCGTCATGGACTCCGTCTGCAGCAGGCCGTCCTCCAGCACCGCGCTGAGGAGGGGGAGACGTCAGGGTGACTTGTCAGTGACTCGTCAGTGACTCGTCAGTGACTCGTCAGTGACCTGCCAGTGACCTGTCAGTGACCTTAGCCGTATCGGCACTTTCGACACCCCCTGTTCAAGACAGCCCATTTTGCATGCGTGAAGTTGCATTGGGCCGCAAACGGCGAAATTTAAATTTAAACAACTAGGGGTTGCAGTCCGGGGTAATAATAGGAAATCCTGAAATCTGTTGTCGAGCGACTCCCCCCGGTCGGAGCTGTCATGGACGGTTTCCGACCGGGTTGGGACTGTCGCTCTGCCAGCGGCTTGACAGCGGCCGGCCCGGCGCGCCCTCCTCTCCCACCTGTAGTTGGTGATCCTGGACCCGCCCAGGCCTGTGATGGAGACGTTGTTCAGCTCCATGTTCAGGTTCACGGGCCCCTGGCCCTGGTTGATCTTGATCTGGTTCACCCTCAGGGGGTCCATCGGCGGCACGCCGAGGCCGCTCAAGCCGTTCTGGTACATCTTGTGGAAGGCGTCGTCCACGGCCGCGCGGAGACAGTCGCCGAGCTTGGGGTCGTCGGCTCGGCAGCGCTTCCAGTTGGAGGCTGCAGGAAGGCAACACGGCGCCGCAGGCGGGCGTTGTAGGAAAAGGGGGCCACGTGCGCAGCAAGGCGCCGGGGTCCGGGACTCGCTCGTGTCACTTACGGAGCTTGGAGGCGGCGCCGACGCGCGGCGCCATGGCGGCCACGACGGCGACGGCCGCGGCCACCACCAGCACGGAGGTCCGGGCCGACATGGCGGCTCGTGTCACGGGGGGTGGCTGGTCTGTTGCGCTCCGGCCGCCGCGTCGCTGCACCAGCTCAACTACTTGCCGCTGACGCTGTCCTCGCCGGCGCGCGCCCGTCCTCTTGGGCCGAGGATGTCTACTGCTCTGTGCCGCCGCCGCCACATCCCCGGGTGCCTCACGCCGCCACACGCCGCCACACGCCGCCGCCGCGCCCCACCGACCCGCACCTCCCCTCCACCCTCCACTGGCACCGAAGCGGCCAGAGCAGTGGACCAGCCTGGCTGGACGCGTGCGTGAGAACCTGAACATGCTGTCCATCCGCCGAGACGCCTTTAACGAGCACAAAATGAGTCGCCTCCTTTTTTTTTGGAGGCGACGCGGGGAAGAGGGGGGGGGTCACAGAGGAGAGAAATCTCCATCGCTGCGGGGCCGCAGTGCAACTAGTCAAGTGTGCATTCACCCCGCGGCTGCCTCGCCCGCCACGCTCATAGCACACCCTGGACACTGGCAGCCAGCACGTTACCACACTGCTCTGCATTCGGTTTTGCGGCCAAAAAATTATGTGGCACCTTAATTAAGCGTGCACAGGTACGAAGTCGTTACCTGCCGAGCGGGCGCGGCGCGCAGCAGAGGCGGAGCGGGGTTGCGTTCGAGAACTCCCTCCGAGAGGCAGTGGTGGTGGGAGGCGGTGGAAGGGGGGGGGGCGAGGACTCCCGAGTTCCCGAACGAGAAGGAGGGAAGGTGTTGTTTATGTTGTCGTACGACACAATGGAGGCGAGAAGGAAAGTAATTTTAGCGATAGCTCTTGCTGCTGGGCAGCGGCTTCTGAGCGATGTCATGCTGTCCGGCAGCGAGGAAGATGCAAACGCACAAAATGTGCACCTCCGGATTGAAAGTTTCCATTGCTCGAATCACGAATGAGTTTTAACCTAAGTCTTCTCGGTATTCCCTTCGATGTTTTCGCGCCACCTGACCACTCACACCGCCCCTCCTCCTCATTCATCAGGAGGAGATTCTCCTCGATCGGGTGGACTCGGGGGAGTTCTCGGACGCCGTCCCCGAGCGTCCCCGAGCGTGCCACCCGAGTTCTCGAACGGGTGGGGGGGACTCGGGGGCCTTCGGAGGGAGTTCTCGAACGCAACCCCGGCAGCGGCGCGGCAGGGAGCGAGCTGAGGCGGGGAGGCAGGCAATTCCCCCCACGTTTCGAAATGGGCGGGAAACTTGCCAGCGGGCGCCCAGTGCTGCCCCCTGTAAGCCGGTCGGTGTAGCAGCAGCAGGCGAGTAGTGTGCAGCCGCTTGCTCAGGTGCGCCGCTTTCCGATGTAAGAAAGGGCTTTCAGAAATGGTGACAGCTGCATCGTAAGCGTTAAAATTTATTACGAAGGGGTAGGAATGCGTCTTGAGTACCTTCGCACATTTCGGGATGCCGCTCTTACGGAAACAGTGCTGTTTGGCTCGGGTACACAGGGCATCATAACCCATGACAAGTGTTTGTGTGTCAGAAACGGACTAGTGTTTCTAAAACAATATTAAAAGTATTTGGCGCGATTGTACCTATTCGAAAGTTTCACGAAAAAGCAACTTGGTGATATGCCTGAGTTTATCAGCCATAGGTCGGGTGCTTTTGATGTTTTTTTTTTAATTTCCCACATCGCCTTATTTTTTTAATCTAAAAAGAATCAGCCACTTTAAAGTGAAGTACTCTGCAGAAATGGACAGAGAAATATTTGATCCAATTAAATAGTAACTTTTTGTTTCATTCAGGATGTATTCTGTTGTGAATTTAGTGGCAAGATGCACCACACCAGCTACCATTTTAGTTTTCCGTGGAGTTAGAATTTCAACATTAAATAATTTCCCAAGTGTAGTACTTGCCCAAAGGCAGTATTCAGTGCAGAGGCAAAGGGGAAGAGATTCTTCAGCCATCACAGAGGCAAAAGAAAACACAGAGGTCTCTACCACGGTTTTTGAGACAGGTAAACCTATATCTTCCTTTTGTTTTTAACATTTATAATATATTGTCTTTTTTACTTTCGTTACTTCTGTTTCCAGTGAAAGAAACTACCAAGACAGCTGGAAATTTAGGAGTTATTCTACTGGGGTTGGGAATTACTGGTACGATTTTATGGGCTGTATTCAAGGAGCTTTTCTCCTCCAACAGCCCAAATAATATCTATTCCAGTGCCTTAAAGGCATGTGAAAATGACCAAAGGATTCAAGATCAGTTGGGGCAACCGATTAAGGCATATGGAGAAGAGAACAGTCGTGGGAGGAGGAAACATGTCAGGTAATCATTTTTAGAGTTGCAGAAGTTATGAAGGGGAGCGTAAATGAGGTCTCTCATGCATGTCTTTCATCTCCGTTTCAGTCACACTGTTTATGAAGTGAACGGTCGGAAGCATATGCTCTTACAGTTTTACATTCAAGGAACTAGGAAGAAAGGAACTGTTTACGTAGAAATGAAACAGGTAAGAGACTTATTTGCTTTGCTTTGAGATGGTAAGAGGTTCATGTTCCCTGGAATATTTCTTTACAGGATGACAAGGGGGATTACCAGCGCAATCTTCTAGTGGTTGAACTGAATGATATGTTAAGGACTAGAATCATTTTAGAAGACAACAGACAGGAGAGCACGAGTCAGAGTCAGAGCCATAGTGAATCTCTTCCAACTTTGTATTAGAGATATTGAATTTTTTTAACTTTTGAATATTGTTGCTATACCCTCCCATGTAGTTGTCTCGTTGTGTGTGATCAAATGTAATATAGACTATTGTAAATAAAGGAACCATTGAATTAAAACCAGTGAAGACTGTATCTTTATTACCTCAAACAGTACAAAATTATACCACCACTTGTTTTTGAGAGTTTATACAACTAGCGACACCACGCTAAAATAACAGGCTAACACCCTATGACATGGAATCAGCATTGGTGTAACTGAACCCCAGGCCCCCCCAATTCTACCTCCTTAATGCCATAACCAGCATTAGTCAGATCCTTCTTCAGTAGTATCAGCTCAGCTTCATGTTCTGAAGCTTTGATAGGCAGGAGAATTATTGCAAAACCCCCACCACCAGCTCCTGTCAGTTTCCCACACAAGTTGTGCTCTTTTGACAGCTGGATTATCTGATCCAATGATGGGTGACTAACTCCTAGTGCTTGCAGTAGCGAGTGGTTCATAGACCACAATTCCTAGAAAAATTATAATGTTCACAAACATTGCAATTATGTCTGTTAAGGGAGCACCTGTCAACAAACATACCTCCATTTTTGAAAACAGATGTTGCGCTTCTATCTCTGATTGCATTCTTTTGGCTTCATCAAGAAATTTGAAATATTTTTCACCCTCAGAACTTATGTGATCCATGGCCTGCAATTAAAAATCAGGTTCAGTAAATGTGTAAAAAGAAAATAGTAAGGAGAATGTGTTGGCTTCATTCCAAATAATAAGAATAGTACCTGCATTATTGAGTCAACAATAACTCCATGGCGCTCTCTCAGTTTTGCCACACGGTCAACAAGTGTACGAGTGTTACGGCTAACTTTAGTGTCTACAAGTAGCACTCTAACTCCACTGTGTAGAGGTATTTTCAGGATAGTGTTGGGGCGACGAAATGATATCAGAGCACCAAATGTGCAAATACTGTTGTCAAGACCTGGGGAGAAGATTGACAAATGCAATAATTGCGAAATAGACAAGTCTAGAACACAGGCGACTCAAATGATTTACGTACCTGAAGGGTTGCCATGTGTTATCCGCTCACCTATGAAGGCCCACTTAGAAATAAGATCTTTGGTCTTGTCGTCAAGGTAAAAGTTTGCTTTTGGCTCTATCATAAAGCTGGCAAGGCAAACAAATAGTGTTGACAGACACACACAGTATGAAGCTGACGACCCTGCTCCAGCTCCAACAGGCAGCTCAGATGATACCTGTACTGAAAACGGTTTGATGCCTGCCAGTTTGCTTGAATCAGGGTGATTGAGAATTGCCACCATCAAAAACAGACCAGTCTTCAAGGCAAGCTGTAGTAAAGTAATATGACTTTAACTTTCAACTCTCTAGATCATAGAGAAATGTTAGAATTTTTTATCAACCCACCTGCTGCTGTATGCTAAGATTCTGCAACATTGGTTCTGAAGTAACAAAATTTTGTACACAATGGACAAGATTTTCAAAGTCAGCATTTTGTGGACAACTAAAATCCCAAGTATTTTTGCCAGCCAGCATAAGTTCTTTAATTGAACTGGAAAATATTTTGAGAAAAAATTGACATGACATGTTTTGTGTGAAGATTTATCAGGAAAATAAGTAGATAACTAAGCATGTTGTGATACCTCAGAGACAAAACAACATCTACTTCAACATTGGGCAGAATAAAGTGGACAAATTGTTGATCTGCACTTGCATCGTTTGACAGCGCATAGTCAACTCTTGTTCTGAGGTTAAGGCTGGCTGCAATAGCCCAATGACCATAAACAACCTGCAATTGGTTGATTTCAGTATGAAAGAATAAAAGCAAATAAGAAATGACTCATAACCTTTAGTACTCACGGAATGTTCTCCATGGAGTATAACCTTCCCAGGAGCAGAAATACTGAATTTGGGTGGTAAGGTGGACAGGGTATTTTCACAAGCCATGGCAGTAAGAAGTTTGAAGATTGATCGCTTATTGCGAGTTTTGTTTAGCCCACTGCTCTGGAGTAATAGGCTTTTGTGAGAAGGCGTGGATTTGCTTGAGCTCCTCTTCTAAAATTGAATTAACTAGCCTGATGGAAAAAATATGACAGAACTTTAAAACACCACAAACAACACTTGGTGTTTCATTCTTTTACCCACAGGGACATGTTAGGTTTGAACAAATTCTAGGAAAGGAAGACAGACAAGAACAGAAAGGATAAGGTGGTGAGATAAGCTCCATGCGCACAAGTAGCACTCTGGACCTCAGCTCCCAACTTAGCAATTCAAAACAGGTGTGTATCCCTACCTACGTTGAATATTTTATGGCGTGTCAGAAGAAAAAAAGGACTCGTTTTTATTTTTAAAAAAAATAATTTTAAACCAGGAAAAGGAAAACTTTTAAAATAATAAAACAATAAAGGAAAAAAAAAATATTTACGAACCGATGGCGTTGGATAAGTGGCTTTCCTTCAAACTTATCTGATACCACAATCACACTGAATTTCTGCCCACAGCCATCGGAATCATCCACCACCTCCTAGACACCATAAGCAAACAGACAGAAAACAGACATTAGATAGAAGATAAATAAACTTGCGAGCAAAGTGGACAGAAACATTGAAAGTTCCATTTCTCTCTCTCTATCTCTCTCTTTCTCTCTGTACACCAGAAGTCAAGCAACATTGTAATGGTTAGCTTTGCCTCTCCGTTCTCTCCTCCAGCTGTTCCAGCTGATTAAGAGTAGTGGCCCAGGCCCAGGCCCAGGCCCAGGCTTCATCTCTCTCAAGATTGAAAACTACTTAAAGTGGAACTCCCACATCCACAGTTTCACCTCCAAAAAAATAAGCTTGGAAATGGCAAAGCCACATGGATAATAAAACAGACTACACCTTCTTAATAAATTTTATTTATATTTCCACAAAATAAATCAGGCCTTGCTCAGGCCTGGATGTAGATTACAAAAGTGTACAGTCTCATAATTTATTATCATAGCTTCTGGACTAGTTAGTGGCTCCTTTTTCCTTGTTGCTTTCTATTTTGGTAATAGCACCTACCCCTTCAAGCAAAAACTGCTTGTAATTAAAATACAATAAAAACATTAAGAAATGTACACATGAGTAAACAGATGTAAGTAGGGGAAATAAATCGGGCAGATGGTGGGGTGGCTTAACAAAAACATTAACATATGTCAAGACAGCACAGCCCCCCATAGAGACATAAAATACAGCCCACCACCAAAAATTAGTCACACTTTGGTTGCCACTCTTAGATAAATTCTGTTTGTCTGTTGGAAATACATCGACCATTAAGGTTGTGGCGATAACATGAAGAATGGACAAGGCCACAGTGGGAATCAGCAACCCATCTTTAAGTAACAGAGGCAACATACTAAATGAAGAAATGGCTGTGAACCACATACTCATAAATGGATCAGAGGGCAGCAGCAGAGCAACAGGTATTGCTGCGAGTAATATGCTCTTTTCATGAACTTGAAATGAGAAGAGAAAAAATGCCAAAGCTGAGTTAACAAGAGAATAAACAAACTTTTTCTGGTTGGGGCGGAAAAGCAAATCAAGGCAGCTTGGCAGGACAGCAATTAAAGTAGAACCTACACAAACCATAGCCATCTCCTCATTTGAAAACAAGTTCCTCAGTTTAATAACTACATTGACAGCACACCACACATTTGAAACCTTATCTTCAAAGACACCCCTGGCCAATGGAAACAATCTGACAAACACCTGTTTGAATTGTGCTAACTGGGTCCAAAAGGGCAGCCACACAAAGGCAAAAGTTAACACAACTACTAACCCAATTGCAGCAACCCTTGGTATGCCTTTCATAATACCTCCTCTAAAACTGTCACCCAAAAGGTAAAAGAAGAAAGGCAGAGCATGATACAAGCTCATTTGCTTGAAGCTAAGAGAAAGTACAAACAGTACAGAACTTAACAGGTTCCTTCCTTTATGGAGAGCAGCAACTGCAGCGATAGTAAGTCCTAAAGAAACCCCATTATACTGAAAATGACCGTGATCAATTAACAGAAGACCTGGATGTGAAGTGACTAAAAATATCCAGATCAACGAAGCGCTTTCAGGCAGCCAAGGCTTCTTTGCAAAATAGAACCAGACAGCGGGGATAAGAACAAGGAGATCACTGATTATCACAGTCCAGCGCATGAACAGCTTGTGCGCGTAGCTTTCAAAGCCTCGCGACAGACCTAGCGCCACAAATCTTTCATCAATCCGAGAAGCGACATAGCCACACAACTTGCTGTGGTAGGCAGTAAGTGGCGGGTAGTCAAGTCCCCAGTACAGGAGGTCGTTGTGGGTGGTGTTGAAGTACCATTCCTCCACAGGCAAGTGATGCGTCAGCTCCATCCAGTGGCGCTGAGCCTCGTAGTCTCCGTGCATGGGAGGCTTCTTCTCCCCCGAGTACGAGTGCAAGGCCAGTGTCCATCGCAGGACCAGAGTCGCAAGCAGCGACAGAGCACCGGCACCGGGGAACGTGTCCGCGGCCGGGCAGACGGAGGCAAGGGCGGGACCAGGCATCCCGGCCCACTCTCAGAAGGGGAAGGCCAAGGTGGCAAGGGGCGGACGAGACCGACTCGACACCGGCTCAAACAACAGAACCTAACCTAGCCTACTTACAATGTGAGTGGGCTGCAGTTCCTTGCTCAACTTTTCTTTGATGCGTTCGACAGAGACAGACATATTTATGAGAAAATGGAGTAAATGATGCGAGAGAGCGCCGCCCTAGCGTTTGTCACCGACAAACCGTGAGGCGAAACGGACTGACTCCTTGTTTGCTGCTCGTTGGTCGGTCACGTCAATCCAAAATACGACAAAAGACGCGCGGTGACGTCAGCCGGCGGGTCGTTGGCCGTCGTTCATTTGTTCAGTTCAGACCAGCCAGATTGGCCAGATTCGGGGAAATTAGATTAAAATAAAATTATAGCATCCAGATGTAGAAGTGGTCATTATTTAATATGGCACTTACATCAAACACATACACACACAAAAAAATCTATAAAAAGCAAGTAATTTTACAGGTTTAAGGCATGTTCATAAATACATGTTCACAAAAACTGCTAAAAATAAATACTCGGACCTAACATATGTTGAGATTAGGACACCTATCAATCCAGATAATATGAGTCAATGACAAGAAGATAGACAGATCTGAATTACTATTTCCCCCCTTTTTTCAATATCCACTTTTAGCCCTCACCAACTCCAGCGTTGCACTGGGAAGTCATACATATAAATGAAATTGCTCGCACAGATGAAAAAGAAATTTCTTGCCTTTTAAAACAATATATTTGCAGCTCAAGTGATGCATTTTAGTGAAATAATAAATAATGTCAGCAGATGAAAGGTACTGGCAAGGAACACATACAAAAAACCAACCTTCCCTTCCATAGCACAGAAACAAGTGCCTTAGTCTGAATATTAATGGTACTCCTCTTCACATGTGAGCATCAAAATGTGTCAAACTGAGCTAACAGTAATTCTTATTTAAGATAAACAAAATACATGAACCACATAAGGAGTTAAAACCAATAAATCTCTACTTCAGTCTTGGTGCTTAATGTTACAAAAATATACTGCTAAAATACTTCAGACATATCATATCAATCCTTCATTAGATCATAGACTTTGATGTCACTGTTAATCCTTGATCAACACATCAAGTTTACACCAGGAGCAAAATTTGAGTGAGTTTGGCTGGAAATTTGATAACAATTACATTTACTATACTGTATCACAGTGTCATTGTGTCCATAAAAATTATGCACATACAAAGTTTTCTTTCCATTCTAGAATAGAACACAGTCCTGAAAGAACCCCCCTCTTTTCATAACCCAAACTTGCTTGAGATGGCCAAATTAAAAAGAAAAAAGAACCTTTCTTTAAACAACATGTCACCCAGCAAATATTCACATTACCTAAAAGAAATCCCTACAGCAAGTCACTTAAAAATTATAACGTTCTATAAAAAAGAAAAACTTGATTGTTGGGAAAAACATAACACTACTTTAAAGACAAAAATAACTCCAAACCACAAGTAATCCTGCCAAAGAAAAGGAAAACATTTTGAATGAGCACCGTACAGAAACTAAGTACTTGGCTCCTGAACTAGAGGTATAAAAAGCACTAACCACAACACACAATCCAATTCATTTTACTCCAATCCAATTGTCCACACAGAGTGAGCTTTGGCTGGTTCTGGCAGTTTTTACAAAATAAAGGTGTCTTTGCAGGGAAAAGAAAGGAATTCTTCACACTTGGACAAAAGTGAAAAGTTCACCCTTGCTGAAAAATTATTGATGATAAAGCTCACCTTGAACCATTTGAGATGCAGCGATAAACTAAAATAACAGCTCCAAGCAAAGATTAAGAGGAACTGGGAAAGAACTAGTGGCAAACAATGTTAAGGTAGATACTACATTAAAGAATGGATCACAGTCCAACACATTCTGAATGTGATTTATCACACAAGATTATCTTTTTCCTAAAAATGCACATGCAAAATTATAAAAGCCACTTCCACACAGTAGTCACTGCAAGTTATAGCTCTAAGTATTTGGCAAAAAATAAATATAAAGGCAAGACCTGCCAGAAGGATCCCAGCCATTTACAAATATGTCATTAGATACACTACTCTAAAACCATTCTTCTTTGCCTGACATACAGACAAAGAACTGCCAAATTATAATGATGAGAGTATTTAATTTCAGCCATAAAAAAACTACCCCAACCAACACCAAGCCCCAAAGCTTCTTAGTCTGAAGGGTATTGGTATGAGTTTGAGCAAGCAGAACATGGGTATCAGTACCAACCAAAAAGAGCTAAAAATTTGAGCACTCTGCTGTTACTAGTACACGCCACTCTTAGATTAAGTAACAATTTCAAACAGATAAAAAGTAGAAACTCTAAAAAAGATCAGAAAATATTGCACTACAAAACAGTCATCAGTAACTCAATTTCAAATTTTGACTAAAGCACAAATAGACAATTTCAGACTGTTGGTTTTGATCTCTATGTGATTAGAACAGCAAATTTTTTTATCGTGTGTGAACAAAGGAGTCGTGCCATTAAAAAATTACATCCAAGCACACTCTCCGCATGTGAAGTTTTCGATGTATGAATTACACTACAATCAACAGAATTTGAGGTGTGATGGACTAACCAAAGCAACATTAGCCGTCATCTGACACAATGTAAACTTCAGTGACAGTAATTGGATTCCTAATACTAAAAAAAAGAAACGCAGGGGTATCAATAACTTAAGTAAGACACAGATAAAGAAAATGCCATCAGGACCTCAACATCTCCGACACAGTGTCCGCATAACGGAATGTATCCTTCATCATAAAAAATTAGAGTCTTAAGTCATAATGTATACCTTTAACACATCACAAATAATTTACTATTCCTACTGACTGCTGGAGCAATTCACATCTCTTTAGGCACAAGCAGCACAGCACATGTTATCAAACTAATACACATACAGCCACCTAACCTTCTCAGAAAAAAATTCTTCCCCTCTCAGAAAGGGGAACAACGAGGGTTTAGTAAATGATTGAGTTGACAAAAATATCTGATTCTGACTCCAATACAATATTCGCAGCCCAACAACTTCCCATAAAATTTCTACCCATATTTTAATTGACTGGGGTAGTTCAGGTCACCCTGAATAAAGATGGAACTGTTTCTCATAGCTAGACAACACGTGTGTGATTTGATATATTTTTTCTTTAGAAAACCCTGGAATATAATGGCAGAGTGGTACGCAATCTGCCTGACTAGAGAGGGCTAGTTGGACGGAGTGTTATAGCTTTGACGGCCACCCAATTCTAGCAGGTATCGATCGGGATGATCAGCCCACTCAGCAGCACTAAGTTTGACAACCCGCTGTTTTTCTGCTTGTTTCACCTCCCACTTCTTCGTTTCAAGCTGTTGTTCCCTAAAACATAAGATGAGATCTTTAGTAGGCTACTCAGGTAAGGTAAAGCTTATAGCTTGTAGACCGTTTTCTCTATTACCTCGATTTGGAAGTACCACATCCCCATACCTCCACACTGACAAGTGGGTAAGGTATTCCACTGTATGTAATCATACTGAAAGAATCATCAATTTTAACACTTGGTTTACTCGGGTTGCTGCCTGCATGGATCCCTTTTGGGTATCCTCGAATACCAAAATTTAAGTACAGTAGTTTAGCACCACCTGGCCAAAAGATTTCACAACGTTTAAGAAAGATTTATGTATATCACCTGCAGGAATAATGCAAGTCCTGAATATACATACGTTCAATGACATGAAATAGTGGTAGGATCTGTAAAATGCAACAGTTTTCCTGACCCCAATAATGATTTGATTCATGCCATTCTGCATCTGCTGCCAGACAGAATTCAACTCCCTCTTGTCCTCGTAAAAATGTCATTGTCGGGCCTCTGTAGCTGAGAACATGATGAAGAAACCTGTCCAAAGAAGCAAAATCATTAAAACAAACAGCCTAGCTAGATTTGAAGAGTGATATCTTCAAACGTGTCATACCGATTAGATCCCAGCCCATGCTGGTCACTGCTGTACAGAGGTGCCCAGTGTGAAGGGTAAGTTGACCCCAACTAAAGGGAAAGAAATTATAACAAAGGTTAAATTGAAATTACAAAAGAGAAAAGAGATGTAAAACCTATACACACCATTTTGGCTAGGGCTGTTAAACAGTTAGGCTGGGTAGGTGAAGACGACCCGTTCGGATGTTGTGATGGCATTGTATATAAAGGTGGTAAACTCAGAGCCAAGAGCCAAACTTGTGATACAGGTAGAAGATAAGGTCCTTTTGTGTCAATATCACAATTTTTTTCTAGCACAGGAGTGGATAGTTCCATACCCTGTAAAACACAGATATAATTTGGTTAAGTTTTCAAAAATAGTGGGTGGTCCTGATGAATATTTTACTGATGCGAAGAAAAGAAATACATATGCAATGCATGTTGTACTACTTCTAGCAAAGCACATTTAACTTAATTCTTCAATATTTTTTATCAGTAATACACTCATGTCATATTTGTGTTGACATGCATGAACCTAAGTCAAGCACACATCACATCCTACCTCCTCAGCTTCAACAGAAGCTTCTCCTTGCTAGCGTGCAAAAGAAACGACCAACATACATATACAAGAGTGTAATTAGAAAAAATTTACCTCAAAAGTAAAGAACTAAAAAGAAAAATTTACTTACAGGAGCTGAAGTGGTTACAGGCTGCTTCTCCTGAAGAGCACGATGAGCTGTTGTCAGCACATGAACAACGTAGCGGTGGAGCAAAGGGACCAGACGTGGAAGGTGCTGAAGGAGCCAGTTACTCATGTAGCCTGTCGACACCGCCAACTTTTTGTGGAACTAGAAAATAAGCGAATGGAGGGGAAAAAAACTTGTTAGATACGATAATGGAAAAGGAGAGAATCATGACAACAATTTTGGCAACATGGCAATTAATGCAGAAGTTTGGAAACATCCTGGGAACATGGTTTAATATGTTAACTACAATGACAACTCCAGTATTTGAATTGACCACCACAATATATGTTTAGCACTATTAAACAGTGTGTATATCCCAAATAAATACAGCTTTTATAATTTTTGACAGCTCACTTAGCAAAGCTCACTTAGAAAAGCAGAGGTCATCACACACGTCACACCTGAAAAAGAAATACACCAGAGCAGACAGATTCTAACAATAAAGTGACCAAAAGTTGCCCAAAAAATCCTTTTAAAACTGTGGTGTTTCTTAATTTTGTAAACAAAAGTTGTTGATGTGGTGGTTTACCTCCTGTAGTTTAATAAAATAAAACACATAATCAAGCAAGTGTGAGATTGTATAAATTAACTTCAATAGAAGAGGATATAAATAATTTCAACAACCAACCACATGAACTACAAGAGGTAAAAGAAGAAAATATTGTGACAACTAAAGTCACAAGCCAGCCCAAATCTTATTGTATTAAAATTAAACTAGTATCATTTTGAAGCATCAATCCATCACTAATACCCTCTATCATAAATCAAAATGTTTATGATATAGGGACTAGACAGACCTTATACAGTCATGTGCATGAGCAATAAACAAAAACACTCACTAGAAAAGTATAACATGAATTATGCATTGTAATTTTAATTTATAGATAAGATAAAACTTGATGAAACTCTTCAGTTCATCAACTGATGTGAAGGAAAATGAGAGGAGCTAGTACCTGGGGCTGGTGTGGCTAGACGTGGCTAAGTAAAGACTTGATGCTTACGGCTGAATCCACCACTGCCTGGAGTGTGTGGTGGATTTGCAGGCAGGTCTGTGGGCCTCCAGGGTAGTGCTCCATGGCAAGGCGATATGTCAGCATCAGTAAGTCGAGTACTTGCTGTTGTGCCACTTCTTCAGATCCCTCAGAGAACACCTGTATTTATTTTTTTTTTTTTCCAAAATTAGTCTTAACCGACAAATTTTTAGTAGCTGCCTGACCCTTGGGTGAGCTCATGATAATTGAAGGGGGAAGTTTACAGCTGTTGTCCACATACCTTAACATAAAGTTCTACTATTTTCTCATCTGGTAAGACAGAAAGTAATCTGTCAGCCTGCTGACGAAAACTTGAGGACGACATATGTTTAGACGACTTGGACACGCCTCCACATCTTATCATATAATTAAACACTTTCAGTCCGAGTTCAGGGTACTGAGGGAAAAGGCATTTCTGAAACAAGAAAAAGGTTTTAAGGGATGATACATTTCATATAGTAGTTTTCCTTGAATTGTTTATCTTAAAGCAACTACATATACTAATAAATACATACTGTAAATACGTTTGCTGATATCACATTCTGTCCACTGCCTTCATCTGCAGTTCTATGGACAAGTATCTGGGAAAGAAAGCAAATGGAAGGAAAAAGAGAGTCAGAGACATTCTTCAGCACAGAGTTTTGTTGTGGCATTTAGGGCTTGTTACCAAGTCTTGCTTTCTTTGTTTGGCCTTTTGCTTTTATTTATTTAAAATCACTTTGACAGTCAAAACAATTTTCCAGAGTAAATGATTCTTTGCACTCCTGTATTTAAAATACAATGAATGATGTCCAATTTCACAGTTAGGAAATTGTGTAGGAAAAGAACAAAGCTGCAGAAGCAGTCTCCATTGTCTGTCATTGAAGTCAGCTGACAGGAGGTGCACATAAAGTGGTACAGGAAACACCACAATGAAGAGCTTCCTGGATTAACCGTCTGACCTTAAAACTTAAAATATAATTTTAATGTGCCAAAATGTAGTTCTGATGACAACCACATTGACAGGTAGCCCCCCCCCCCCCCCCCTTCACCTTGAAATCTGGAGTGGGGAAGGAGAAAGGGAAGAGTGGTGGAAGGGGAAGGAGTTTTTAAGGCCAAACGCAGGCGCCAGGGTATGGCGCCTTGTGGACAGGAGGGGTGCTGGGCGAAGGGAGCGCCTTCAGCGCCACGACCGAGTTCTGGGCGGATAACCTCAATCCAAGGCGGCTACGATGGTTGGCACGCGACTGGCACGCGTCACGCACGCGTCACGCTCGTGTCACGCACGCGTCACACGCTCCGAGAGCGGTCATGAGGTGGCGACGACGCCACGGGAGGAGCGTCGGATCGTGGCCTTGTCCCGCGTCGTCCGGGCCTTTTCGTCTGTTGCTTCTCACCTTGGCCAGTTTGTCGACGGGGACCAGCGAGGTGGCATGATTTTGCTCCTTTATGTCTGCCCCGGAGCTGGTCCTCGAGATGCTCTTCCTCGACCCCGGACCCGAGCCGCTATGGTTGTCTGAGTGGCTGTGGTGGTTGCCCATAGCTGCAGGCTGCAGGGGTCTGGCCGCGAGGCTCCTGCAACGCCCTGCGACGCTAGGCTCGGCACTCGGCACTGCACTGCAACGCGCGACGCGCGAAAAATGTACAGACAGAGACGGGCCAAGGCACGGGCGCAACCGTCGAGGTTGACCGAAGTCGCCTCCACTCCGCTTCTTGTACCACCACCACCACCGCCGCCACTACCGCTGCCGCTACTGCTCCCACCACGGCCGCGCGCGCGCGCGCGCACACACACACTCACCCACACACGCGTTCACGCACACATCCACACGTACGCTCACGCACGCACACAGTGACAAGTGAAGAGCGAGAGAAAACAACGGCAAAGAGAACAACAACAACTAAAGTAAAGGGAACACCAAATAAAGAAGGGGCATTTGTTGGGGTTGAGCGGCAGCGGGGTTCATACAGTCCTCTCCGGACAGAGCCGACGGTCGGCACGCGAATGTCGAATCTCTGGAGGAGGCACACCGGTTCTGGATGCAAATCTGAGCCCGTCAAGGCGATTCACGGGTGCCGTGCCCGGAGACCCATGTCGGCCGCTGTCACTCGCTGCGAGTGGGTTAAGTGAGGTAAAAGTTGCGGCAACCCCCTCAGCTTATCAGTGCTTGTCAGCTCCGGGCCAGCGGTTAGCCGAGCTGTTTGACTTGCGATAATTCTGGAATTTATGAGCGGCGCGCTCCGGGCTGTCTCCCTCAGTGCCTTCCCTCCAGTACAGAGCAGACCACGGCTGTCTCGAGGGGAGTCTCATGTTTTGATTTGGTACTTTCAGAGCGCCTGGTACATATTTTTTTACTGCTAATGGAAAGTGAACGCACACCCCTCCTAAACAAGACTGGAGCCACCAGCACCTCCCAGCCCAACATAGTCTCCCAGTCTTCCAGTCTACAATGGGATCCAGTACGAAGCAGGAAAGCGGCGACGTTTGTTCTTCTGGCTCTCACTTTAGAGCGATTGGCATATTACGCTCTATTAGCCAACCTTTTGGTATTTCTGAGTTTGGGAGGCAATACTCCCAAAGAAGCTATGACCGCTGTCCTGGTTGTCGGAGCCATCGCCCATTTTTCTGCATTGGGTGGAGGGTGGCTTGCTGATGGTGCTTTAGGTTTGTTCAATATCTTATCTCATTAGTAAAAAATTATTTTTGTATAGGAAGTGGAGCATTATTGACTCCACAAAGCTATCAGTGTAAGTTTTAATCGCACATTTGCTTGAACTCTGTTTTGCAGGTCGCTACTGGACGTTGATCCTAGGTCTGACTCTGTATGTTGTTGGCTTTTCAATGCTGACAGCTGTTGCTGGAGGCATTCTTTGGTCAAACACACATGCATCCTTACCCCAGTTGTATACCATATTTACCTGTATTGGCATTGCGGCTGGCACAGTCCGTGCCAATTTCCCATCATTTGGGGCAGAGCAAGTGAGTCTTTTTTTTTGTGTGTGAGTCTTTGTGTTTTGAAATTTTATTATATCATGTAATTAAACTTATTAACTTATTTAGGTTCGCCATGGTGGTGGAGAATCTGTCCGCAAATTTTTTAACTGGTATTACTGGTGTGTCAACTCCGGATCCTTGTTAGGTGTGGGACTTCTGTCATTAGTTGCTCAAGAACCTGCAACAGTTGCTGGAGGGTTTTTAGCGGCATGGGGAGGAGCTGGAGCAGGGGTGACTCTGGCTCTGGTTTTACTTGCAATGGGAAAACCCTACTATGTTATGTACAGACCTGGCAGTTCTCCTCTGCTTTCAACTCTTAAAATCTTACAGCAAGGCATTAGTGGTAGATGGAAATTGCGCAGATCAACTGTGCAACGGTAATTATGAAATATTCTTCTGATCCTCTGATGTTGAGGATGGAAATATCTACAATCTGACATTGTTTTCATTTTCAGTTCACCTGCTCTTTCAAGTCGGTCAAGTCCAGCCTCTGCAAATGCACCATCCTGGCTTGATTATGCTAAAATGAGATATGGGGGCTCCTATCATGACTCTTCTGTTGAAGATGTGAAAAAGTTAGGATCTGTCCTGCTTCTACTCATTCTACTTCTTCCATACTGGCTTGTGTTCTTCCAGGTATAAGGAGCCATTGCAATCAATTATGCCTTCTGACCTCTGTTATAAGCTTCTATTCTTTTTTTACCCCTGTGTCTTTAATTTGTTTCAATCCAACAGATAGAAACTGGTTTCCAAGAGCAAGGAGTTCATTTAAAAATAGGGCTTGCTCCAGACAATACATTTAATGTAAATATTATTAACTATTAGTTCCTTTTTTTTTCATACGTGCTCCTCTGATCTCTGCATTTCAGTGTATTAAAATGTTTTTGAAAACAATTTTCAGATTCCGACATCATGGCTCAGTTTGTTCGACCAGTTTTTCATTTTGGGTTTGATTCCTCTACTCAATGGTTTTGTTTATCCTGCTGTGGATCGTAGAGGCGTACGGGTCACTGTTTTTGGAAGAATAGGTGTGTAGATAGGTCAGAGAAAGCATAATATTTTGTTTGCCAGCATAAGTCCTAAAATTTACTCCCTTTTGCAATTTCCGTCTTTTAGCTGTAGGCATGGGTCTGAGCCTGTGTGCTGCCATATCAGCAGGGTTACTGGAGACAATATCAATGCAGCATTGGCATGATGGGTAAGATCCTTAAATATTTGAACCTCATCCCACGTTCATGGAGTTCTGCCTCTCTTTTTTAAACCATTTTTATTTTCATCTTGTTTATATGCAGGCATCATATTGAACAGATTATTCACAACAGAAAGTACAATGCCAGTGATGTTTCAGTACTTTGGCAAGTACCTCAATACTGTTTAGTTGGTATGGCAGAAGTCTTTGCTGGAGTGGCAGGTAAGTACCTTCTGGCGTTTCTGTGATTCATAAATAATTTTATTTTGGTTTTTAATAGTTCTTGTTTTATTCTCTTAGGTCTGGAATATGTTTACTCAACAGCTCCAAAGCCTTTGCAGGCAGTTGCTATGGGTTTACTCTCAACTGTTGAAGGTCTAGGGTCCCTTCTTGGTACTGCACTAATTGGTGCACTTAGTCCAGCCTGGATACCTCAAGATAGAGACCACTTCCAGGCATGATTTCTTTTCTTCATTTCCCATTTTTCCCTTTCCTGTCCAAAATAAATTTATAGTAACAACATAATTTTTTTTTCAGGGCCATTTGGATTACTACTTTTTTCTCCTGGCTGGCATTCAGGGAGTGACTTTAGTAGGATTTAGCATTTCATTATTCATTAAGTGCTGCTCTAGCTCAAGACCTGCTGTTGTGTTGGATTCATCTCGAGTATCAAACAACACTCGAGCGTCCAATTCTGCTGGTGCAACTACTACCACAGTTATAGGTTTTGGATTAGATTAGCCAGTTGGCTACCTGCCTACCCTGCCCCTTACGGAAGGGGGGATCTTTACCACTCCTTTCACAAGTAGTACAAATACTGTCTTTTCATTTTGAGTTTCAAGTTGTCCTTGATCCAGCATAGTATGAGGTTTTCTTACAAGTTGCACTCTATTATCTCTCACAAAAATAATTGAATCTCATTTTGGCGAAATAATTCATTATCTACATTCTCATTTGGACTAGAGTCGAAGTACTTGGCCATGTCCGGTAGCTTACCACTTTTAATCAAGAAATAATTGTGTTTGTTATGATTTATATTGATCTTGTGAGAAGGTGCTACATATAGAAACACGTTCAGGCTGAGCAATTTTATTATAAGTTTGTTCTGTTTTTGACATGTCTCGAAACATTTTGTAGTTTTCAGGTATGTCTGATGTGATCTCTTTTATATCTTTTTACAAAAAATATTTTACTGTGAATCAAAATGTTATAGAGACTTTGAATTGTATTTTTGCGGGCTCACCTTTAGTTATGCTCTGTTAGGGAAGGGCAATTAAATGATCAAGAGATTAAGCTCAAAGTGTAGCTCAAAGTGTAAAAATAATTTAGATCTATGGTAGTTGTGGATATATTCCTGTTTGATCTGTGACATGGTGCCAACCTTTAAAGAAAGGAAATCAATGGCTGTGTTGGTTTAGGTAAAGTGTCTTCACTTTTCTTTTTATATCAATGTTTTGAAAAAAATCACTGTTCACAACTGATCTGCACAAAGTGAAATATTGTGATATTAGTTCATCCATTTATTTTTAATTCATGATTAAGTAGGCGTAACCCATATTTTAACATTCCCAATAATAATTAGATGTATATGTGTGTGTGTGTGTGTGTGTAAATTGCAAGGGAAATACCAAATAACATTTTATAAACAATGCTTATTACAAAAATATGAATATGAGTCATCCTAAGTCACTTGTATTCACTGGCACATGATTTTTGGTGCTGTATGGCGTACTAGTCAGCTATATCTGTAATGAAGCTTAAAATGCTTGCTTTCATATCTACTTTTATCTTTGACATTAGGATGTGAATATTCCCCTAAAACCATAAATGTATATTAGATCTAGTACAATAATGATGTTGGTCAAATTTGTCATCTGGGACCACAACTGGCCGTAAGCAAACATAAAATTAGCTGATAATATTCGGTTCGTAATTCGGTTCTAGAACTGCCGCCATGCTTTTGGCATACATATCAAGACGCTGGGTCATCTGTAAAGAAGTGTGGAGTCAAACAATTGTGATGACAAGGACTGTCCACTCAAACATGTATGGTAATGTTCTCACCCTGAAACCCCAAGAATCTCGAACTTGACGACAGAGATTGAGATCCATCTCTACAATCAGCAGTCCATCCTTTGTTCTTGACAAACCCTGCCAGGAATGCATAGTTAGCATCTTTTGGAATGGACTAGCAAATCAAGCAACTCGTACAATTACTTACTGGAGTGCGTGAGCCATCCGGTGCAGCTACATAGCTGGAACCATAGAAATGGCCAAAATCTTGGTGGGCAGGACGCCCATCACCAGAAGTGAATTCATTTGGGAATCTTTCAGTTCCCACTCTGTTGATACCACAGGTGAAATAGCTGTTTGCAATAGCTGCATTTCGTGCTTCAACCCCCCACAGAGGCTCACTGCATTCAGGAAAATGTGGTGTTGTATATTTAAATGCATACTTCCAGGGTAATCAAGTCTGTGACTGTTCCATTTAGTTCAAACCTTAGCTCTCCCACGGTAGCAGATGGATTGAAGACAATCTCGGCTCCATTGGCACCAAACATGAACCAGTTCAGTGGATGGTGACGACCGTAGCATATGTTCACAGCAATTTTTCCATATTCAGTCTAAGCCAACACAAATGTGTGTGAATGAGTCAATATTTGTCAATGTATCAATAAATTTATCCTCCATATTCTACCTGAAAGACTGGGTGACCAGTATTTCCTTCAAAGTAGTATGTGCTTTCATTGAAGTCTCCTACGCGGGGTATATGATTTTTTCTGTGCTTCCCCAAGTACCTTCCTCGACTGACTACCACAGCTGTGTTCCAGATTGTGTCTCCATGATTACCATCTCGTTCCAGGATAGGAGATATAATCACCATGTTGTACTGGTTGCTTAGCTGCAAGAAAGGGTTTGAAACCCAAATTTATCAAGCGGAAATTAAAAGTTGGAAGAAAATTATGAGCTTGTGTCTCACATCTTTCACAAGTTCTGTAGTAACTCCATCTTCTGCAGGTTCTGCAAACTCACACCATGGCTTTTTCTCTCTTGTGCAGAATGCGAAGGGCATTGCTGGAATTTGAAGTAAACTAATGATATCCAGAAATTGGAGACTGAATGATATTTACTGAGAAGCAAAGGAACTGTACTGACTCCATGCCTCCTGCAGACAGAGTATGTTGACACGTCCTTCGGCAGCGGCTTTCACAATAGTTGCGATCCGCTGGTGAATGGCATCCCTCTGCTCTTTAATTGGCCGGTCCGTCGGCAAAACAATCTGGTTCTGAATAAGCCCCACCCTGACGATTCTGTGATAGATAGGATTAATTGAGGAACTTAATTGATCAACGCAAATGTTAATCTCTCGCAATCCACAGGATGATTTATGTTGCAGACCTTGGAGATCTCAGTTGCTCTGGAGCTGCAGTGAAAGAATATCCTTTTATTTCAAAGTTATTCTTCTCAGCTATAGATAAAGCACTTAGGGGTAAATCCAGAGGCCTAAAAATAGAAATCATCAGAAAATTATATTTTTACAGCATATTTTTTTAAAAAAAGGGACATGATGGTCGTTGAAATGCAGGGCAGAACAATAGGTCCACCCTGATTCAGCAAAGAGAACATACTTGGTACTTACTTTGTTTCTTTGCCATATAATATTTTCAGCACCTCTTCTCTTTCACCCTCGGGGATGTGCTTATTCAAAATTCCCTCCACACTTTCTATCTGCTCGAGAGATGACATTTTTCAAACAATAAAAATAAAGGATATTTTGAACTTGGGTATGGGGAAGGACTGCCTCTCCGCTTGCTGCTGGCTGTATGTCGTCTGCTAGTGTATCGCGTTGGCTCTCGCCTCGCAGACGACAACACAGCGCGGCTGCGATCGCGACTGTTATCGCTGCCCTTCGGCTCCTCCTGCAGGTGATAGCCGTCTAACGCCCCCCGTCCGCGTCTCTAGATGCGGCCCGGCAACACCAGCAGAAGCTGCAAGAGCAAGGCAATCAACTTTTCACTTCCCTGATCTTTCCCCGTTGTTGACACTCGCGTCACGTCGGGGAGCGTCGCGGCTGCCGCTAGCGCAGCGCTCGACTCGGCTCGCAGTGCCGCGCCGCTTCTCTTTGTCAGCTGTTCGGTCGGCCCGTGAGCGGGGCGTAGCCGTGCGTCTACTTTCTCCCCTTATCTCGCGGGAAGTAAGTGAGTTTAAACCAGTTTAATGGTGGTGATTTAATACTCGTTCGTCCCGCTAGGATGCGGGTCATTCTCCGTTCGGCTCTCGGCTTCTCTCGGCCTCGGCTCGGCTCTCGGCCGGTGGAGGGGGGTGGCGCCGGGGAATGTGGGCGTGCGCAGCTCGGCGGGTGCACTGCGGCGTTGCCGCGTCAAACCAGTTCCGCTTACCGGCCAGTCATGTGACCGTGGCCTGTTGGTCTAGGGGTATGATTCTCGCTTCGGGTGCGAGAGGTCCCGGGTTCAAATCCCGGACAGGCCCAGACATTGTATCAACATTTTTGGCGGATGGGCGTCAACAAAGGGCAAGGATGGCCGACGAAATGACAGGGTGGGTAAGCTTGTAACTCGGATGTGACTTGCGAATCATATTTATGGTAATGAAACGGGTGTTAATCTTAAACAGTGGAGGACAGTCTAGCTCGTGCCGTTCTCGAGACAGTCCTATTAAGGACAGCCTTCGCTCTCCTCGGCACTTGCTGCCCGCGGGAACTTCCGACACGTAACGTCGTGGGGGAATGGAAATGTTTGAATAAGCGATAAGGGAACTGCTTGAAGCCTTGCCGTGGCTCCTAGTCTAGCGCGTATTTTCCTCCCTTTGCTACGACATGAGGTTACTTTTTTCACACATTTCGTCTGCCGGTTTCAAATGGAATAATTTATGTTCGGGTTTTGCTGGTGTGGGGGCGCAATAAACTGGGTAAATGAACTTAAAATCAGCCTCGTATCAGTCAGCCTCTTCCTTTATCTGTTGCGCCAATCTCAGGGGTATCGCTCCCGCGGCGTCCGCGGCACGCCCTTGTTGTCCCCGCCGCCTCCACCATGTGCATGCTCTTCTTGGAGCTGTGCGACGACCCCCGCCCGGACGGCTTCCGCCTGGTGCTCGCCTCCAACAGGGACGAGTACTACCGCCGGCCCACCGACCACGCCCACTGCTGGGAGGAGAGGAGCAGCGTGATCGGGGGTAAGCGAGCACGCCAGGGACGTATGCTGTTTACAGGGACCTCCCGCGGCCGCGGCCGGGGCCGGGAGCCACTGGCGGATCCAGGGGCGGCTTGTAGGCCGGAGGTGGGGGGGGGGGGCATTGTACCGACTTTGTGCCAACCTTCAAACATCAAGTAGCGTGGGTTGCCTGATTATTTCGGGCTGCTGCAGAGGGTCTCTGAGAGGAGCGGGGGGATTGTTGTTGGGGGGGGGGGGGGGGGGGGGGCTGCGCACGTCAGCGCCGGCTCACCGCCTGCTGGGATGGCAACCCATCGTGCAGGGCGGGCCGACTGGTGGCCGGCTGCGGGCAGGGCCGCGAGACGGAGCCTCGACTGCTCGTCCGCCGTCGAGACTTCTTGACCTGGGCGGGAGCGTTCAGGCCGATACCCCGCGTTCGAGCGAGGGGTACGTCTCGCATTGCAAAACAGAATGAATAGGTGGAAATGGTAAGAACGAAAATGATCAGAAAAAAAAATCAAGAATGGCGAAGGCGGCTGATATTTGCAGGTGTGCATATGAAAAGCGAGATGAACGAAAATCTCAATTAAAAATTAAATTGAAAGGAGTACCAATGTTCGGACAGGCCGTGACCGCGAGCCTGGCCGCGAGGGTGGCACCTGGCTGGCGGTGGACACGGCGGGCAGCGGCCGGCTGGCGATGCTGCTCAACGTGATGGGCGCGCCCTCGCTGCCCGACTCGCGCCCCCGCGGCTCGCTGGTGGCGGACTTCGTGCGCGGCGACGAGCGCGCCCAGGACTACGTGCACCGCGTGGCCGGCGGCGGCCTCGAGTACAGCGCCTTCCACCTCGTCGCCATCGACCTCAAGTAGGTGCAGCGTGCAGCGCGGAGTCTGTCCGCGGCCGCACCGCTCGTGCCGCCGTGCCTGACATGCGCCGCTCCGTCGCAGGCCGTCGGGGGGCCTGTGGCACTACAGCAACTGCTCCCCCGAGGACGGCGTCGCCAGCCCGGTCACCCACCTCCGGTCCGGCCGCCTGGCCCTGGGCAACTCGCTGGTGCAGCAGCCCTTCAACAAGGTGACGGCGGGCGAGCGCCGCTTCCACGGCATCCTGGAGCAGTGCGGGCGGCGCGGCCAGCGGGACCGGCTCGTGCAGGAGCTCGTCGCCCTCCTCAAGTGGGACCACGAGTAAGTCTATGACGGGGCCGAGGCGCCGCGCAGTCGCCGGGCTGTACCTTACGCCGCCCTTCTTGGCGTCGCCGCCGTCGCAGGCACTTCCCCGACGAGAGGCTCGAGGCGCGGGCGGCCAAGGGGAACTTCCGGAAGGAGCAGCTCCCCAAGTTCAGCGCGATATTCCAGCGGCACCCCAACTACGGCACCAGGTGAGTGAGCCTTTGGTTCCCTTCGGTTCCATCGACCGTGCCACGGGGAAGGTAGGCAGGCCTGCAACGCAATAGGCCCCGTCTCTTTCTATTTGGAGCCGAGTGCGTGAGAGAGACAGGGACGGAGCCATTTCGTTGCGGGCCTGCCCTCCTTCCCCGTGGCGCGGCCGGGACAACCGGTGTAACGACGCCCTGATCGGCAACAGGACCCACACCATCGTCCTGGTGGACGCCGACTGGCGCTGCGACTTCTACGAGTGGACCCTCGGCGAGGACAGGGAGTCCCCCGTCGACCCCGACACCTCCCGCTGGAACCTCGTCCACCAGACGTTCCAGCTCCAGCCCAGGCCGTAGCCCAGGCCGCAGCTACCCCTTGCCGTAATGTTAAGCGCTTCTTTGTATTAAAGTACGTTTTTTTTTTTGTAACCGTGTGTGTTTATTGAGTCCGCTCAGTCGGCGTTGTGTAATGATTAATGAACAGACTGTGATATGAACGGGTGCTCGCCGTCATTTTGAGTCTACATGCATACTTTTTCGTGTAACATGAGGAAATATTTTACAATAAAATGTCGAGACATACCCCTAAATCTTCTCCTCCGACAATGTACGCCTGGAACCCTTTCCTTCAAGCTTGCTTCACATACATATTCACTTTTGGTTTTGGGATACGTGCAGAACCGCTGGATCGCGCGGAGTGGCTTGTCCACGGACTTTTTCCCGTGCACACAATGCCGGATATGTGCCCCGAAAGGGACGCCCCACCGCGGCAGCATCGCCGCGTTCGTTCCCGGAACCCCTGTGCAGAGGCCCGCGGCCTGCGGCCATTTGTGTGGGCTGGGTTTGTGAGGCGCGAACTGCCCATGTCCATGGGAACCCACCGAACAGTGCATCCCGGCCGACGCCAACGGCGCAGGACCCGCAGGCCGCCGGCCCACGAGCGTACGACGCCTAGTCTCTCCCGGCGCACACAGAGGGAGCTGCGAGCCGCATTTGAGCTGTTTGCACCTGGCGCCGTGCGCGGACGCGCTGGAAGCGGGCTGGAAGCAAAGTGTGCGAGTTAGCACCTCATAAAGCCATTGAAGGCGTCGCAGGAGGCGCGGGCCGGCGGCGGCCGCTGCTGTTGGTACGCCTGCCGCGGCAAATATTTCCCGTACTGATGGGCCGCAGGGCACACTGCAGGCACTGCGGGGCGGGGGTGCCACTACACGCATGTGTGGGCACGCAACGCTGCGAGACGGAGGGCGCAGCGACACCGGCAGCGGAGGGAAGGAAATCACCAAACATTTTCTAGTTTATTATTGTTTATTAGTCCTAACATTTAATACATCTCAGCACGAGTTTAAGATACAGCATCGTCCACGGACGCTTCGCGTGCAAACAGTTGAAGCGCTGCGCGGCAGCGATGGGAGAAGAGTTTCGTTTGGGGGGCCACATTCGGAGCCGCGAGCTTCGCGGTTCGTGCACCGCAGCGCCGCCCTTCACTTGCACGTGTACTCCTCGTAGCGGTCCGTGCACACGTCGCAGTGCACGTAGCAGCACCAGTGGAACTTGCAGTGGCACTGCCTGCTGCTCGTCACCTGCCTCGTGTCGTAGCCGCGGCCGCAGCACATCACGCCGCACCCGTCCGCCCCTGCCAACAGACCAGACGTACATTTTACCGAAAATAAAAATCCGCGATCGACCGATTATAATTGATCGAAATCGAACCCGCAGAAATTGGGTAGAAGTAGTGTTATAGGGTTTCAAGCCCCGAAATTTTCGGAAAAAAAACCCACGGAATTTTAAAGAAAAAAATCGAAATTAAAAAAAAACTAGAAATTTTCTTAAATATTATGTTTGGTTTTTTTTTCGTAAATTTCCTCGGAAATTTCATGATTAGAAGCCCGACAAAAATATGTTCAGTTCCGAATTTTAGAACTAGGGGTCGACCTACCCCTGGAGGTGCGGTTGCAGGCGCGGCCCGCCGTTCCGAGCGAGCCCAGCGCCGCGTCGGGGTCGCAGTAGTTGGGCGAGCCCTGCAGGAAGACGAGGTCGGACCGCCGTGGCAGCCGGGGGGCGGCGGCCAGCTGCGGCGGGGCCGGCGGGGCCGCGTGCGGCGCGGGGGGCGCGCGGCTGTTGCGGCCGGACCGGAGGGCGAGGCGCAGCCCCACGGGGTGGCGGCGCGAGCGGGCCCCCGCCGCCCCCGCGGCCCCCGCCGGCCCGGGGCCCTGCGGCAGCGGCAGCGCCACGGCGGGCCACGCCGCCCGGTACCGCGCCATCAGGTGGTCGCCGACGGCGCGGAACGGCGCCAGACTGGTCCAGCAGGTGCGGATACTGCAGCTGCCGGACACCCCGTGGCACTTGCAGTCCGTCTGCAGCGTCAGCTTCACGGCCTGGAACATGCGCGCTGACGTCAGAGCACAGGCAATGCAGAATAACTGTCCGCCGGATCTCCCCGTGCGGGCGGCGGGGGCGCCTAGCGGGTAGGCAGCCCCTGCCGCTGCGCGCACGCGTGCCGTGCGGGCCGGCCTACCCGCGCGGCTGCAGGCGCCTGCCAGACAGCGGCGGCCCCCGCAGCGGCGCCCCGCGGCCAGCGCCGTGGCCGTGGTGGGCCGGGCTGCGCGCCCTCCCCGCCCACCCCGCCCTATGATGGCCTGCCATTACTGTCCCACACGTGAGGCGGGCGATGATTTGATGTCATTAAATGGCTGCTGCACGGAGGGGCCGCCGGTGGGAAGCGGGTCACGCCGTGGCTGTGTGAGGCGGCGGTGGCGCGGGGGGCGTCCACCTCACGCAGTCCAAACATTCACTCACATGGACACACACACTGTCCTGCCGTCTGCGCCGTTCTCTGAAACACACACACACACACACACACACGAGCCGCGCCCGCTCATCCCTGGCCGCGCCGCGGATAAAGCCATAAGACAGCAATAAGGCGGAATAAACGACAACATTTGCGTCACCATTTAGTCACTCTTAAGATCCCATCCCGAGCGAATGGACGTCGTTCTCTCGGTGAAAACCTTTCCGTTCGGCCTGGGCCGCCTGGGCGTGCGGCGCTGACCGCCGCCCCGTTCCGTTAAGATAAATGACTGTCGGTCCGGGGCTCGTCTTCGATATCTCGCCAGCTCGCGCGCCTCGCGCGGCCGAGCGCCGTCGCTGTTCAGCCTTGCGAGCGGCTTTGCGCCGGGCTTTTCGCATGCCACGGACGCGCACACAAACACGCGGTAAGCCTCTCGCTCCCTGCTCGCATAGAATTAATTTCACGACAAGAAAATGCCAGAGGGAATAACATTGTAGCAGAACGGCGGCGCTGCCTCGCCGGGGAGTGATCAAGCGGCTGCGCGTCGACATCCATTTTCCGTCTTCGATTACGTACAGCACGGCAAAATGAAACTCAACCGTGTGAAGTCTGCTGTTTCGAAAAAAAAAATACATCAAGGTATCGGCGACGAGACCGATCCCACCTCCACTTTTTTTCCCCCCAGACTGATTGGTATCTCTGAACATGATCAGCAACAGGAGCTAGAGGAAGCGCATCGCAGCAGACGGACTTGAAGAAGAGAACAAAAAAAAATACGACGCGGCAAACGCGCGGGAATGGAAACCGAAAAAAAAAGCAGAAGGACCAGCAATATATGAAAAGACAAGAAGTTTGTGAGGGAACTCTGGGAGCGATCAACAAGGGCCCAGCACCAGATAGTGGAGGGGCGGCGGCGGGCTCGGCGGGCACGGTGGCACACCTCCGCTCCGCCCCACGTGGGGGACAGCGATAATAACGTATGTAACCCGAGGACAAAAGCGCATCGCCGGCGCGGGCGGGCGGAGGCAGGGCGGCGCAGCGTGGCGCAGCGTGGCGCACTGCGTCGCACAAGCCTCATTATTTCACTCCTGAATGGAAGAAATAACACACGTATACACACACACACGGGCACAGCAGCAGCAAGCGTTTGAAATGTATCAGCGGCGGCCATCTGCTTCTGCTACTGGCGGCCGGCCGGCCGGTGTCCGGCGCACACGCATATTCACACACACACGCACACACACACACACACACATGCATACTCGAGCACAAGGTAAGAGAATGGGCGCGATGTCTAGGCAACCCGCCCCGCCTTGATCCAGCACTACTAAGTACCCCAAAAAGTTGTCGCTCACTGCAAAAAAATAACAATAAGATAAATAAATTAAAAATGATAAAAAAAATTAAACTTTTAAAAATTATCAGGAGAACAGATGATCAAATTTTGATTTTAAGTTGGCACCACGGGGGACGCCCCCCGGAGCGTATACGTTGCTGGAACAGCGACTCTAACGCTGCGGTGCAGCCCCCCCCCCCCCCCCCCCCCCCCCCCCCCCCGCTCGCTCGCTCGCTCTCTCTCTCTCTCCCTCTCTCTCTTCCGCCTTCCTCAACCGGATTACTGACACCTCGCGCTGCGCAGCGGCGCAGTCTTAATGGCTATCCGTCATAGAACCTCAACATTTTTTACGGCCTCCCGAACGGGCCGCTTTCGGCGGGCGGGGCGGGCGGAGTGTCCTGTCCGGGGCCTCGGCACTCCGCACCGCGCGCGCCTCCAGTCTTCCAGGCATTTATTTTACGGTCGGCAAACGTTTACAAAAGGCGGGCGGCGGCGGCGGCAGCGGCGGCGGCTCTGCGGCGGCGGCTCTATGCGGCGGCACGCCGGGCGGCGACGGCACAGCTGCAGCCACCGCCGCTGCCGCCGGGGCCGGCCGTCATCACGGCACTATCACGGTTAGTTTCAGTTAGCAGGATCAGGCCAAAGACGGAGTGAATCAGTCGGGTCCGGTCGGCAATCTGCGGGGGGGCTATTTATCTCTCGGCACGGCAGTGGGGCCGCTGCCGGCCTCGGCGGCGCGGCGGCGCGGCGGCCGCCATGCACTGACGTGCCGCGAGCCGTCACCCCGCCCTCCACTCACCTTCCTGCCCGCCTTGCTGTTGTGGCTGTCCATGAGCAGCCTGGAGGCCATGGCCGCGTTGCCGGGACCGTCGCCGTGGTGCGCGGCGTCCGTGAACGTCCGGGACAGCTTGGCGCCGTACTCCACGTCCGAGGAGCAGCCCCCCCAGCGGAAGGCGACGGCAGCCCCCGACGAGGCCGGGTCGACGGCGGCGGGGCCCGGGCCGTGGCCGACGCCGTGCCCGAGGCCGTGGCCGGGGTGGTGCTGGCCGGGCGCCCTCTTGGCGCAGCTGCACCCCGACAGCTCGCCGCGCGCGCACGCCGCCGCCGTCGCCCAGGACACGGCCGCCGCCTGCACCGCCAGGCTGAACGCCGCCTCCCGGCTCGCTGCAACACACACGGGAAAATAAAACCCTCGCGGCGCACGGGTTCGAATACCGCCGCGCGACGGCCGGGGCACCTGCCGCCTGCCGCCGTCGTGGCGGGGCAATTATGCATATCGCACCCTGGACGTCGAGAGAGAGAGAGAGAGAGAGAGAGAGAGAGAGAGAGAGAGAGCAGTCAGCCGGCCACCCACAGTGTATGTGTGTGTGTGAGAGAGAGAGAGACTGAGAGAAAGAGGGAGAGAGACAGAGGGGGTAGACAGAGGGGGGAGACAGAGAAAAGGAGAGAGAGAGAGAGAGATGCTGGAAGCGTGACTAGCCCGGGGGCAGAGCAGTACGGCCGTATACAGAAGGGCCGCACCGCTTTGAACGGAGCACACGTGAACGCGTGAAGCCGAGGGCGGCAACGCGTTAGAAACCGCAGGGCGCGGCGAGTCGGGTCCGGGCGGGGGGCTTGCGCTGCGCCGCGGGGACGCCGACGACGCCGGCCGCCGGGACGACGCCGACGCCGTCCTCGACGTCCCCGTGGGGGCCCGCGGCCGCCGACCCGTCCGGTCCCCACGGCCGGCCCCGCGATGGATGGTCATTGGGTATTAGTGCCCCAATCAAGGCACGTGGGAAGATGAGGCAGTATTAACGGCTTTGACAGTCGAACAAATCGTGCCGGATTGACCCGAGCCCGAAGCAGCTCGACCCGGCCGGACCGGCCGGGCAGGCGGGACGGTCCCCGCGCCTTCTCACACACTCTCATTCGCATACCACTCTCTCTCTCTCTCTCTCTCTCTCTCATTCCTATACTTTTTCATTCACGAGTGATTGGACTGATTTAGCCTTTATTAAGGGGGGCGTGGCAGCGGCAGCGCGATGGCTGTGGCCAATATTGCTTCTTTATGGGGCAGGCTCCGCCCGCCCCAGCGCATGCCCCTACACACACACACACACACACACACACACACTTACATTCACCTAACAGTTGTATTATTCATAGCCGGTCACCGCCCCCCGTGCGCTGCGGCAGCGGCGTACCGCCGGATCAGATCCGCCAAGAGATCGGCCCCCTCAGTTTACAATCGGCGTCCACATCGCACCACACTGCCGCATCGCATCGCACCGGTGCGTCGACATCGCGGCAAGGCGTACCGTTTCGTCGGAACGGGGGCCGAAGGGGAGGGGTTCGGCCTGTCGTGTGTGCGGTTGTGTCTAGAGAGACCCGGAGTCTCTCCGAGTCTCTCTAGCTGTGTCCAAGTCAGTGGGAGGCAACTGGGGCGGCAGGCGAAGCCGAGGCAAAGCCCGGCCGCCGAGTATGAGAAATACCGCCGAGTATGAGAAATACCGCCGTGCTCGCCCCCAGCAGGGGCAACACACACACACACACACACACACACTGGGGTGCGACAAAACTTCTCGGACACGTAGTGCACTGATAGTCTCGAGTTGTGGACCCGTACCTCTGCTGGACCAGAGACGCCGTTTCATTTTTTTTGTCCGTTTTTACTGTGTCACTAAAAGTTTGTGGGTCGTGACGTGACCCGACGTGGTCGTCGTATGATGGGTGTCCGACTTGGTCTCCGCTCTGATCGTGACTGCATTGAAGGGTATGAAAAGCTCCGCGAGTGCGAGAGAGACAGAGGCGGGGCGGACGAGGAGGCGGACACACACACACACACACGCACACGGCAGTGGACCGGAGGGAAACAAAAGGCGTTTGGGATACATAAATATGCGTGCGTTGACAGGTGTATTGACGGCCACGGGGACGATGTGTGAATGAGAGAGAGAGAGAGAGAGAGAGAGAGACAGGAGGATATTTTTCTGTCCGTGTGGTCGGTAATAGAATAACAGAGAATGCCCTTTAAAAACTGGGCGCAGGGAGTTCTGCCTGATTGTGGATGTGACACTGCAAAGTGACGCTCTCAAGGATATTATAGAAGAGAGATAGAGAAACGGGATGTGTGAATGGGGAGAGGGGGGAGGAAGTTATTCGCAGATGACGTTGCACAGCACTGCGGATAGAGATACGGCGAGAAGTGATTACTCTGAGATGACGCGACGCCTCTGCGGCGCTGAGTGTAGTAACACGGCCGGCGCGATAAGGGGCCGGGAAGTTATTCGCAGGTGGCGAGGCGCGCGGTGCTGGCAATAGTGCGCCGCGGCGGTGTGTGCAGGTGCGCCTCCCACACCCACACGGCCCTCTGCCGGCGGCGCGGCTCCGCACGCGTTTCGTCACGCCATTTGGCGGCGTGCTGCGACAAAAGCCCGTCACTCCTCGCCGTCTCGTCCCGCGCCCCGCCGCGCCCTCCCCGCATTGTCCACTCGAAAAAGATTACTTTGTATTTTTTATTTATTTATTGAAGGCCACGCGGCAAATATGGATGCCCGATTGGGGGAGCAAACGGAAGAGAGAGAGAGAGAGAGAGAGAGAGAGAGAGAGAGAGAGAGAGAGAGAGAGAGAGAGAGAGAGAGAGAGAGAGAGAGAGAGAGAGAGAGAGAGGGGGGGGGATGAGGTGCTGCGTGGGAACTACAGAGCCTGCTGCAACGGCGGCGTGCATTATCCCTGCGCCCTCTGCAGCGGCAGCAGCAGCAGCAGCAGGACGATGACAAACACACTCTCGGCGCCCATGCGACCGCGCCTTTAGCCGCCGAGGCAACCCGCCACCAAGTGTGTGTGTGTGTGTGTGTGTGTGTGTGTGTGTGTGTGTGTGTGTGTGTGTGTGGACATGGTTTGCACAGGGACACGCCATTCGTCTCGGGCTCGCACCGGATGAGAAGGGCAGGGTGTCTGTCGGTGCCCGCGCAGTGCCCACCAGGACACGAGCTGAGAGAGGCGGAGGGGGGGGGGGGGGGGGAGCCAGGACCGCGACGACGACGACGACGACGACGGGGTGCTGCGCGAAAAACTGGAGCAGAGAGCCCTTGCATCCTGTGGCGGCCGCGGCCGCCCACGCCGTCCGCGCCGCCACGCAGCCACGCCCACCGCGCGCCTACAGCACCACGCCGTCCCAGCACCTTGCAGCCAGCCCTGCTCTCTGGCAAGGAAGGCGAGGGTGGGGTCAAGGTGCTCCGGGAAATTTTCAGATGGGCGCCTGGATAATTGCTGGAAGTCGCGCGGCTGTAGGCTGATTTCATGCAGCGCTTACTTATCCCTGTCTCTCGGTCTGTCCTTCTTCTTTCTCTATCTTCCTCTGTGTGTGACACTTAATAAATTTTTTTTCGGAGGTCTCCCCTGGAGGCCGGCCGCTGCTGCATGGGCCCCGCGGGCTGGAGCCTTGCTGGAGCCCGCTGGAGCCTGGCTGGAGCGCGCTGCAGCCTGGAGGGGTCGGCGCTCGGCTCCCGCGGCTGCCGCCGCAGTGGAGGTGGGGACCCGGCTGTCCGTCAATCAGCAGCCGATTGGAAAAGGAGGCCGCCCCTCTCCGAGGCGGCGGCAGCGCGCGGGCCAATGGGTGCGCGCCGTCGCCCGGCCGCGCCACGCCCCCCGGCCCCCCGCGCTCTCGCGGCCCCACGCCGTCTGCCGCCCGCCGGCGCCACGTCGGCACGCCCCCCGCGTCCCGGCCGGTGCGGGCCTCAGGGAAGAGTTAATAAGGGCGATTGCGGCGGGGGCCGGCCGTGGGGACTCGGGGGCCGCCCACCGCCGCCCCCGACACCGGCGGCAGTAGGACGAGCGTGACCCGGCTGTAGTCCCCCCGGGTGCGGGCTCTCCCGCCCGGCGCCTGCGGGGTAGGCAGCGGCGGCGCTCCGCAGGGCACCGCTGCGGGCGGGATGCCTACCCACCGCTCCGCAGGCGCGCTGGGCCGCGCCGGCCGTGACGCACGGCGACAGCGAACGCGGCGCGTACTCCGGGCACCCGAGGGCACCCGAGGGCACCCGAGGGCCGGGGGCAGCGTCATCGTGCGTGCCGGAGAGGCTGGACGAAGAAGGAACGGGCGGTGTGACAGAGAGAGAGAGACAGAAACAGAGGGAGACAGAGAGAGAAGGCAGGCAGGCCGGGGGGACGGCCCTGCTCTTCTGCCGGACTGACGGACGGTGCGGTTTTGACGAGGCGTTGAGTGCCGGCACCTCGTAAATCTCTCCCCCAGCCGCTCTCCGTCACCGCGCGCGCTCCATTTTCACTTTTGAGCGCGGCCGCGTTGCGCGCAGAGTGCCTGGCCGCCGCCGGCCGCACGGACATTATTATGATTATTGGGGCCGACCCCGCAAGCCCCGCTCGCAGGCGGCACGCAGTACAACGGAATAATCTCAGGGACATCTTAAAAGTGCGTGTCTTTAAAGAGAACATTTTGTGGCCTCCACATGGAAAACGTTAAAGAGTGAGAAGGACGGACAAAGAGTGGGGACGCGGCTCCCCCGTACTCACCCACCCTGACGACGAGGGGCAGCGAGTGGTGGTGGCCGGGGTGGGGCCCGGAGGAGCAGTTCCAGCGCTCGTACCGGAACTGGTGCTGGCACTCCTGCAGGGCGAGGCGCAGCCCCGTGCCGATGGCAACCATGGCGTCGGGGGAGGCGCGGCACATGGCCCTCTGGCGCGCCGACAGGCCGGCCACCCGCGAGCACAGCAGCGCCACGCCCGTGGGGCCCGACCACGACCTGGGGGAAGGATCAGAAAAGTGAAAATACAATCCTGATACATTGCTGTAAAAAATATTACAATCTTGTAAAAATTCACAATCTTGTGAAAAACTACAATCTTGTAAAAAAAATACAATCCTGTAAAAATATTCAATCTTGTAAAAATATACAATACTGTTAAAAAAATACAAAACTGTGAAAAAATAAAATCCTGTAAAAAGCACATTTTATGGTCTTTTTTCACGACACAATAAAAGCTTCTGGCTAAATCTGAGAGCACAGGAAGACGTGACGATCAACTCGTCACCTAAAACATGTTGTTTTGCGTGTCAGGGGTGATTCACGAATCGTCACGAGAATTTTTTCTCTTTCGTTCCGACGAACAGTTTTTGTACCGCCGCCGTACTGTTTCTGCTCGGCCACCGCGTCGTCGTCTCGAGATCGTTTATGTGTGTATGTATTGATGTCGCGCCAGCAATAAAAATAAATAAAGAAATGATTGGAGGCCGTATATGAAGCGTTGTACGGCGGCGGCGCTGGTAATCCGTGTGACATCGATGAGAGATTCGCGGCGAGACGACGGACGAGGCGGGGTAATTATCGGGGAGGGGATTACAGCCGCGCCGCGCGGATCGCGAGTTCGGGACGCGATCGGCACGTCCGTCCGCTCGGCCTGCGCCGCCTGCGCGGGTGGCGAGAGGGCGCTTCTGTCATTACCGGGCCTCCCAGAGCCGGGCGGCCGCGTGGGACGGGCCGCCGCGATGACCGACCGCCACGGCACTTCATTACGCGTTATTAATGACTGCAGCAGAGAGAGAGAGAGAGAGAGAGAGAGAGAGAGAGCGAGAGAGAGACGGAGCCACGTGCCGGCAACGGACAGAGAAGAGATATACGCACGCGCGCGGAGAGGAGAAGGAGCGCGGCGTGTTTGCTTAACACGAGAACGGTCGAAAAAACGTTTTGCTGTTGTGAAGTTAGCGTCGCGCGGGCGTGCCGTTCTGTTTTACGGCCGTTTACATTATACTCCTCCGGATGTGTCGCCTGCTCGAACTGGTGACGATATGACTCCCGAAGCCGTATCGCGTGGACCTGACCTGAGCTAACCTAACCTCCGGCCGCCGCCGCCACGGCGCGCCACCCCCGCACAACAACATATGTACGGGTCGTAACGGCGGCATAATGTCGCGGCCACGGCGGCGGGGAACACGCGGATCGGCGCACGAAAAAGCTGCCACATTGGTATTACATTGATGCGCGGGACGTATAACTTTGGGGCGCCGCGCGTTAAACGCCACCCGATGGCCCGGTCACCGGTGGTCACACGGCAGCGGCAGGCAGCGCCTCCCACGGCCGTGTGCGGCGGCGGCCGCGCGGCCATAACCCTCAAACACGAGAGCCGCGAGCTGCCCGAACTTATCCCTCGCTGCCGATAACGGGTGTGAGCGCTGGGCGCAGCGCGGAGTGCCTGCAGTGACCTGGTTCAAAATAAAAACGGGCGCGCCAAAAATAACGTAGTGTCATTAGCTTCCCGCCCTGTTGTGAACGGGCTCAGGACGCCGGCATGTGCGGCACCGTGCTGCCGATAATAAAAGGGCACCGCGGGGGGCAGCGCGGGTGTCATGTAAGCGAGCGAAGCGGCGGCGGCGGCGGCGGCGGCGGCGGCGGCTCTGGGAACTTGCGGGCCGCGACGGCGTGGCGCCACCGCGCGCGAGAGGCAACAGCGTTGGCGCCTCACCTCTCCACCACCGCCGCCGCCGCCGCTGCTGCTCTGGTATCGATGGAAATATTGCCGCCATCAAAGTTTAAAACGTCAATATTTCGGGGCGTTAGTCGTCCGCTGCCGCGCCGCTCGGCCGTCGCCCGGGCCGGGCCCTAATGGCGCACGGGGCCAGCAGCGGCGGCGTCGGCGGCGTCGGCGGCGGCAGGCCGGTGGGCGCAATGTCAGGACGGCGGCGGCGGCTCGTCGGCTTGAGTTTCAGACACTTTCACGCGCCCCGCGTCCGCCCCACACGTCCGGGCCGCGGCCGCCACGATCCAGACGCCACATGAAGTCATCCCGGCAGCCGCAGTCCCCGGTTCGAGTCCCGGCGGCGGCAGACGGCGGCACCCATTTATTTCTGCGTTCCTCTCAGACCGGGACGGCGCGCCTGAATCGGACAGTGTATAATTTTCGGCGCCGTCGGTACACTCCTGACCTCGGCCGCCGCCTCGCCACATTCTTTGGGCGCCCCTCGCCTCTTTACATTTCGAACCCGTAACGCGGCGGTTTCTAACATTTCCTTCAAAAAAAATGAAAATAACAAGATTCTTCAACCGTTTGCCAAAAAAAATGTCCCGGAGATCGCAATGCAAAGATTGCGAATCTGATGCCATAACTCGGCATGCGGGGTCCCTGTGCCTGGGCAGCCTGGGCCTGCCGCCCGTGCCTTTTGGACTTTTCCTCTTTTCCTGCGGGCCCGATAGAGGCTGGGCCCGCCGCCGCAGCCCCGGCCGCCCCGGCCGCCCCGGCAGCCCCGGCCATCTGTTTGCGCTGCGGGACGTGCGTTTGGCCCGCGTCCAGTCCGACATCGCCTCTGATGTGTTAATTAATTTAAAAGACATTCACGCCTCAACCCCCTTCGCGAAGGCATCCATCCCAAGCCCGCGGAGCCTCTTGGCCTGGAGCAGCCTGGAGCTGGTCCGGGGCTAGGATGACGGCGGGCCGCGATAGACTCGGAGCCTCTCTACGCCGCGCCGGGCACAGGCGGGCACGCGCACCGTGGCGGCGCCGCTGGAGCGCCGCTGGAGCTGGAAGTGTGGCCGGAGATGAGTTGTTGTCCCCTGATAAGGCGGCGCTGTCGCTAATGGGTCCGCCCCCCCCCCCCCCCCACGCCATCCTCGCGGCCGCGCCTGTCGCAGCAGCAGCGAGTACTACACAGCTCAGAGGAGGACATTCTCTCAAAACTTCATTCCAGTTTTTATTCTCAGAGCCATGAAACAGAGAGACATAAACGCGAGGCGGGCCCCGAGCTCACCCCCCCCCCCCCCTCACCACGTCACCGCCCGGGGCGAGCCTCCAACGCCGCCGACCAACCGCACCGCGGCGTACCGAATCCCGTAGCAGAGCACAGCACTGTGTCTACCGTAAACTAATTAACCCGGACGGCTGTGACGGGTGTCGGCTGCGGGCAGTGAGCCCGCTCATTATGGGCAGCGCGGCCGCTCTGTGTTTAGTGTGTTTAGAGCGCGGGGGGGGGGGGGAATAGTAGTACATAATTTCGTTATGCCACTTTCACCCTAAACCGAGCAAATTCTACGGGAACAAGGAACATGCTTTTTTTTTTGGATGGGTTTCCCGAGTGACCAAATCCGGGCCGAAGGTTCCCAGGTGGCGCATCTAGAGCACTGTTTCTCCTAATTTCGTCGCCGGCCGCGCGGCGGCTGTAGCCGCAGCGCTCTAACTAACGCCGTTGGCCTAAATCGGGCGCGCGGCGCGCTGTTGGCAACACTGCCACACGCGAGCCGGCGGCAAATCAGCGCCGGCCGGCGAAGTGGCAGCACTGATGACTTAAATTACGAGCCGATACCCGAAGCCTTGGAGGCCGTGCGAGCTGGACGCCGCCGCATCGGGCCGGGCCGGGTGAGCTCGGGGACTAGGAATTTTGCGAAATCCTTTCATGTATGAAAGTCACGGAAACGCACCCAATCCTGTACAGAAAATTTCATCTCTCTCTCTTTCTCTCTCTCTCTCTCTCTCTCTCTCTCTCTCTCTCTCTCACGGACCACCCCCACGAGTGAGACAAGAACAGAGCTACAGGTTCGGAACCATCCGGCAGGCGACACGAACGTGTGCGGCAAGTGATACTCGAAGCCAGCGGGCAGCAGCGGCGGCAGAGGCGGTAGCGTCGGCCTAGCCAGGCCTAGCCAGGCCTAGCCGTAAACACATCCTCGGGAGCCGGCTATAAATCCAGCGCGGGCCGGGCCGCGTCCGTGGTACATCTCTTCCTTCCTATCTCTCTCTCTCTTGCGCCTTTTACCGGCCTATCGGCCACCAGAGTGAGTGAGTGAGAGAGAGAGAGAGAGAGAGAGAGAGAGAGAGAGAGAGAGAGAGAGAAGGAAGAGGGCCTCGTTTTCGGACGGGACCCGGCCGGCCCAGCCACTGAAATAAGTTGCGCGCGCGCGTCCACGACAAGTGTAATGGATGTCTCACTGCCGCTCAGCGTGCTGCGATATAGTGTTTCATCTCATGGGGGCCGCGGCCGGCGGCCGGGACACGCGAGGCACAAGGCGGCGGCGGCGGCGGCGGCGTGAGAGCGTAACTGAACCCACCCTCGGCCTCTCCGTGCGCGCCGGGGTGCGCGCCGCGACCCGCGCGTCGCGGGGCACACAGCCGGGTCAGCCCAGTTAGTCCCACAGAAACAAAAAAAAAAAAAGAAGACGACGAAACAGACGACGAAACGCGACGTCTCTGTTTCATGACGTTGTTCAGGCAGGAGTATCGTGCAACACCTTCGTCTTTTCGTTATTAACGGCAGAAGCGCAGCCGCCCTCCGCGTGGTCGACGAAGGTCGTTTGAGACAAAAAAGAAAAGATTATTATTAATAGTATGGCGGGGCACACCACTGACCGACTTTGGCAGCGAGGCGCGCGGCGGCGGAGACGGTCCTGTTTTCCCGCGTCTTTCTAGAAATAGCACCTGTCGAGTGCCCCCCGCTGCGGTGTATTGCCGCGGCGGCCGCCCGGACTCCGCCCGTCTGCGCCGCCGCCGCGGCCGAGCGGCGAGTGCGTCCAAGAAAGAGTAATACTCTTCCATCACGAGGCCGTGTCGTTCGATTAGCACGCCGCCCGTCTCTCTCGCACTCGTGCGCCGCGGGTGCCGGGCGGCGGGGGCCGGTGCTCGAGTTGCGTCAGAAGGCGGGGGCATCGTCACAATCATGCCGGGCAGTCGGCGGCGGCACGGAGGAGGAGGAGGAGAGGAGGAGAGGAGGAGGAGGAGAGGAGGAGAGGAGGAGGAGGAGAGGAGGAGAGGAAGAGGAGGAGAGGAGGAGGAAGACGGGCGGGTGACAGGGCGCGGCGCAGCGGCAGCAGCAGGGCAGCAGTGTAGCGAAAGCGCGACACCTGCCGCCCGGGGCCGCGGGGCTCCCTGAATTATACGCAGTGAATCTGATATTTGCCGCCGCCAGGGTGGCCATAAGGCACGCCTTGCGGCCCCCTTTGGGCCGGGCTGCCACCACGGCGGACGTGCCCCGGAGGCGCAGCGTGGAGAGAGAGAGAGTGAGTGAGGGACAGAGAGAAAGAGAGAAAGAGATAGAGAGAGAGAGAGAGAGAGGGAAAGAGAGAGATGCTGATAAGGCGAGTGCGGCAGCACACCCGGACTACGTGTCACGTGCCCGCGCCGGAGTACCCGGAGGAGGGTCGGATCGCTGTGCGCACTCTCTGTCTCTGTCTGCCGGCCATTACGTGTGTATCTCTCTCTCTCAGCGCCTGCCGGGTAGGCAACAACGAGCTCGGCGCGCACCCGCGTCGTGCGGGCCGGCCTACCCCGGCATTCGCAGGCGCCTTCGCCGGCGG
The DNA here is from genome assembly GCA_026979955.1 of Megalurothrips usitatus. Classification (NCBI taxonomy): domain Eukaryota; kingdom Metazoa; phylum Arthropoda; class Insecta; order Thysanoptera; family Thripidae; genus Megalurothrips; species Megalurothrips usitatus. The sequence continues at coordinate 98,127 of CM049600.1, read as the reverse complement.
CCCCGCGCTGTGTTGGTCTTTGCATGTACTTTTCCCCTCTCGCTCCAGCCGCCGCTCCAGCCGCCGCTCCAGCCCCGCGGCGTGCTCTGGAGTATTGGGCCCGCGCCGCCCACCGGCCGCACTGACCGGCCTCCCATTCAGCCACCCCGTCCCGGGGATTAAAACGTCGGAGCGGAGCGGCGGTATCGGGATCGGGGATCTATAGCCAGGCTCCCGCTGAGCCTTAACGCCTCTGAGCAGCGCGGCAGGCGGCAGCACCTCCTCGCCAGGCGCGAGCCGCGCTCCAGTCGCTTTTCAAATGAAATGTAGACCGATATCGGCATTGCGACCAATATTGATTCGGCATCAGAGCATCGGTTTGGCTGTCAGGCCCACCTTTAGAGAACGAGCAAAGCCATTACAAAAAAAAACACTCGAGAAGCAGCGAGAGGAGAGACAGGTGCTGCACATCTGTCCGTCTGTCTCTCTGCTGTGTTCGCTCTCTCCGTCGTGTGGCTGGATAGAGAGGTGCGTGCCCATACGGACCCCTCCCGCGGGTGATCTTCGGCCGGCCCGGACGGCAGGACCCGCAGGACCCGCAGGACCCGCAGGACACGGCGGCGGCGGGACGAGGCGCTGCGTGTAACAGACTGGGTCCCCTCTCCGGCTCCTCTCCGGGGTCCCGATCGGATCGGAGGGGTCCGAGCCCGGTGGTCCGCCCAGGAATGTCTCCTCATTTAATTTTATTGACATTTGACCAATTAGACGGCGCATTAGCGTACAAATGTCGAGGCCCGGCTCCGCGCCGCTCCGCGCCGCTCCGCGCCCCGCTACGCGCCGCTACGCTCTGGCCGAGTGGCTCGCGTCCCCCTGGCCCGGCTCCGCTCCGCTCGGTTCTGCCATGGCCTCGGCTCGGCGTTTTGATAGACCGGCCCGGGTTGGCCGCCCGCCCGCGTCTGGCTGGGAGCCCCGCGGCCGAAGTCCTCCTTCCCGTCGACGGCATCCTCCCGACTCGTGCAGTATTCACGGTATTCATCGATTCGCCTTTGAATGGCGACGGAGGCCGCTAAGCCGGTCGCTACCGGACCACAAAACCGACCGAGCCGATTTGTAAACATTTGGCACGACATTGTGGGAGACGGTCGGTCGGCTGAGAGCTCTACTCCGTAGAATGGCTAGAATAAGCTGTTGACAAGTTGCCTCGACAAGATGCGGCTGCGCCGCGCGCACTGCGCACCGGCGGGGCGTTTGCAGCGCCAGTCCGAGCAGAAGTGGTTTACGGTTATGATTTCCAGCCGGGGCTTTTTCTTTCGGTGGCCGGCGGACGGCGATGCCATCATCCGGAAGGACGGCGACGGCACCAGGACGCCGACGGCCGAGCCCTCCGCACTCTGTCACGCCGCAGAGCCGCGGCGGAGTCGCGCGCGCAGCATCGCAGCCGTGCATAAGATCCCCCCGATCCTGCTCGAAAAGAAAAGCCCCTCCTGCCGTTAAATGTTATTGAGTCCTTTACATAGAGATGGTCCACGCGGCCATAACCGTGGCGGCTCTGGGTAGCCGTAGGCCGCCGCGGGGCCGGCAGCACGCCGTCGACGCGGAACGGCACGGCGGCGGCGCTGCGGTGTCCATGCCGTTGGACGTGCCGCGCGGCAGAGGCACCCTCCGAGCTGTGGCCCCCGCGGCCCCCGCGGACCCCACCCTCCTCATGTTTGAGGCATGGGACGGTGGGCCGTTAGTGTACAGCGGCGGAGCGATGCGAATATATATGGAGAGGGAGTGAGACAGGGACCACGGAGCCACCCTCTGGGAGGGAGCACGTCGGGGACGGTGGAGAGGAGGGTGTCGGGTCCACGCGACACGCCGCCGCACAGGCGGGGGACACGGCCGCCTCGGCACGGTGCGCGTACGTGCACGGCAACACGTGACCCGTAACGTGAGAGTCCGGGCCGGGCGAGGAGTGCGCGGACACTGGCAGCCACTGCTCATATAAAGCTCTCCGCCGCGCCACTGCAACCGCAGCTGCATCAGCTGCAGCAGCTTCGGCCACAGCTGCCGAGCTGCTCCCGCGCCGCGTCCTGGCCACTCTGACCCGGCCTGACCTGGCAGCCGGGCCGTGCGCGGAGGGGGGGGGGGGGGGGGGGGGCTCTGTCCAGTCCAGGAGCTCCGCGGGGCCCGGAGGGGCGGCCGTCGTCTGTGCCGCCGTAGAGACGCGCACAACGCGCCGCTCTGCCGTGCGACGCCGATTCAAACAACGCCCATGGCAGCGCATGGCACTGCACGGCACACGGCGCAGCCCTGCACGGCTCGGCGACAACAGAACAGATCGCACACAAACAACGCCCTCAAATTGCCGCACATCCGGCCGGGGCCGGCGGGGCGCGAGGCTCGTGGCTCACGGCTCACGGCTCGCGGGCTCACAGGGCTCGCCGCCACCTCCGCCTCTCCGCGCCGTCTCCGGCTCCGTGCCCCTACGGCAGCAGCGGCAGCAGCAGCGGCAGCGGCAGCAGCGGCGGGCGGAGTAGGTTTCCGAGAGGCTCTTCCTCTCCTCCTTTTGTACCTCCCGCCCTCTCCCCGCAGCCGGCGGCGGCCGTATTATGCGGTTAACCCTCACCTTTTAGTGCCCTCCTCCTTGTCCCCCGCGCGTTTCCCCCGATTCCTCCATTTTATTCCTCCGCCCCGACAGCTCATCATTTTTTCGCTCGTCTGGGTCGGGGCGAGGGAGGGGGCGTCGGCCGTCCTCGTGGAACAACGTTGACCGCGCGCGTGCAAGCCGGATGGGACGGCGGCGCGGCGCGGCACGGCAACGCGAGGACGGGGATGGTCAGTCCGCTCATTACAAATAATTCACGTCGAACAAAACACACATCTCGGGCTGCGCTGGCGAGCCGGGGCCGCCGAGGCGTGGGCGTGGATACGCGCGTCTTGCGGCCTACGCCCCCTCCCCCCCCCTCCTCCGCAACGGCGTCGCTGATATGGGATCATCCCACCGATCGTCCATCCGGGGGGAAACAGCGCCACTCCTCCGCGCCGCGCCCCGCGACGAGGCGGGCTGACGGCCGAGGGCCCCGCTGAGCGGCACTGCGGCGCGGTGCAGCCGCGGCGGTGCTGCATCCGGATCTGACTCGGACGAGGCCGGAACCGGAACCGGTCCGCGGTGCGAGACGTGCCGTGAAGAGACGCGGTGTGACTGTGTCCGTGTTTGAGCCAGGGGGGGGGGGGTGTTCATGTACTCTAAATGTTTGACGCTCCCGGGGCTCCAGTGGGTGTGGAGGGGTCACCATCCACCCCGAAGCCGAGAGCCGGGTGAGGCAACCCGCTTAACAAACGTCGGAATGTAGGCAATAGTCCTATCATCCCCACACAAAAATAGAACACGTCTAGCTTAACTACGATGCTGCCAGAAAAATATGCAAAAAGTTGATCAAACTCCTACCCCCGCCTGCCCTCTGGCAAACGCCTCATCACGACCGTCAATTTTTTTTTTGCCTACTGTGGTAGGCAGGCGGAAGGTAGGCACAATCTTGACATCCGTGTGTTTAGGCTCCTTTTCTTGCAGCACTCCTCAGCTCTACCTGTCCACCTCTTCGAAGCCATCCGAGGGGTGTTCTTTTTCCACTCCCTTACCGTTCAGGTGCCAGCAGTACGAGCAGGACCACGATCAAGGGCAGCAGCGAGGGGAGGGCGAGCGGGAGGCGCCCCCTCGGGGGGGCCGGGATCCGCGGGGCCCCCGCGGCCCCCACGGCCCCCACGGCCCCCGGGACCCTGCGGGCGCCGCGCCATGCTGCGGGTGCTGCGGGTGCTGCCGGCGCCGCGGAAGGCTGGCGCCCGACGCTCATGGCCGCATGGTCACATCGCCGTGCGCGCGGGCGCCGCCGCTCACCCCCACGGCACCCCCCGCGGGCCGGCCGACACCATGGCCGGGGTGGCGGCGTCGAGGACAGCGTCGAGGACGGCGTCGATGCCGGCGCGGGGGCGGGGCACCGGCATCGAGGCGGAGCCGCCCCTGAGGCCGCCCCGGGAGTCGTCGCCTTGGCGGGGGGCACCCCGGCGGAGCCCGCAGTGTCCTGCACCGGTGAAACTGAAGCACCGCGCCCAATTAAGGCACCAGAGTGCGTAGGCCACAAGCCCGGACGTTGTTACTCCCCGGTGCGAGGCCGCGCCACGGCGCAACCAGTGCGCCCGGGCGACTGGTGGACGCGGGTGCGGTCGTGGACAACAGGTCCCGACGGCGGCCGCCGGCCGTGTCCTCGGACGAGACGCGTCGCGCGTCGCCACTGCGGCGGAGTCCGGCTCTGACCCGCGGCCGCGGTCAGGTCCCAGGTGTGTTGGCGGGGAGACGGCCCGTAGCGGACTGGACTGCGCCGCCGGGCCGGAGGAGAGGCCCGGGCGAGTGGCTGGGGCTGGGCGGGCTGTGGGGCCGCCGCCCGCGGTAGAGCCCGGAGTTCCCCTGGACCCCAACCCAGAGGCCGGACCCCGCGCGAGAAGCACTTCCCTGGGACGCGAGCTCGGCGTCACCGCCAGCCAGGGCCTTGCCGCTGCCTCTGCCACTTCGGTAGTGTATCACTTTCCACCAATCGATAGGTGGATGGGTTCAGCCCTACACGCAGTTTCACTGGTGGTTATTTTCTTTCGGTGATAATTTTGCCACATCATCCAGAGTGTGTAGGATTTGTGGTCAGAGGGTATGGGAATATGTATCTCATTGTCATAATTTCAAATAAAACACTTGTCTCAAAATCATTAACACATAACTTTTAATACACATCTTTTATCAGTTCATTCAGTGTACCATGTTTGTTTCACACCACGAATTTGTAGATAAGACAACTTCAGGTCACATATTTCAATATTAAGTCTGACACAGAGGAACATAAAATATTTTGCAAATACTAGCGATCACATTTAGTAAAAATGCACATAACATAACTCCTACTGAACACATTTTTCTTTGACTGAGTAGTCATCATGGCACTCTTCTGAGCTTGACGTTCACACATCACTTGATATTCAAAGCACAATGTAACTAAAAAGATCCTCTCCCAACCATTGACAATAGGTAGTACTTTCAGTATTGCTTGCTACAGAAATGAAGAAAGAAAAATGAACGAAGACCCAAACCAAGTTCAATATTAATCAAAGTTACTATGTACTATAAATGAAATGCAAAAAGATAAAACAGCACAGGAAATATTTAAGACAAGCAAAAATGGGAAAAGAGGAATGCATAAGATGACAGTCACAAGTTAAATGTAAAGAGGGACACTCTAACAGAAGCTTGAAGCTTTATATCAGGGTCACTGGCAAAAAGTCTAGTGCAGACCCGAAGAAAATGTAAAAAATTAAGTTTTTAATTTTGCAGTGTATGTGGAAAACCTTAATTTTTCAAAGAGATTCTTACAGCAAAGGATAAGGAACTCTTCACAAACAATGGAAGCACCTCTCCATAATAATCCCAGATCTCTGTGTTGTTGGCACTGTAAATAGAATGACAGGATAAAGCTTACAATTTAACGTAACACTGAGAACAGCAAGATTATAAACTGTGACACAAATACTCACGCCACAAATTTCATTTATTTATTTTTCAGAGGGACAATTCGTATTTTATTTGATTTTTCATCAGCATGAATTGTGAGGCCAAGGTCATGTAGCATTCTGGTATCAATGGTCCCTTCACGATTTAATGCCGCAATAACCCCTTGATTTTCTTTGTTGTTCTCACAGAGGTTTCTGACAGCCAATACAACCCATTGAATCATCACTGAAGTAAATAAGTTAAGGAACTGTTTTAATTTTAAGAAATTTATGGAACCCACTGTCATTTAGAATAAAATCTTAACTCTTGGGTCAATTTTTAGCTCACTATAATGCAATAAAGGATACAAGGATTTCTGGCATCAATAGAACAGCAGTCCAGTAGAAGAGGGATTCCATCAAGTTCTCGTACCTGTTGTGATCAGAGAACAATAAATCTATGCCACAGAAATGAGAAGGAAACCAGAGGATTAAGGACATAGTTCATACTTGATCTTGATTTTCTTTGTGTCTCCAGCATAAATTCCCTAGGAGGCGAACCAAAGAGGCCTTAAATCCGAAGGCAGGATGGTGCTCAATTTCGGATGCCACACTTTTGTCTGATAAATTGAGCTCTGATAACTTGTGAATAGGCGAAAAGTCATTATCTCCAGCCTGACCAGCCATATGAATACTCTTAAGGAGGACTGTCAAGAAAAATGTACATGCCATAAAATTACCAGCGGTTACCATTCACATTTCAATAAAAAAATTAATTACAAGAACACTTACATGTGCAGTCGATTAGTAATGACTTATCACTTTGCAGCTCTGTTACGTACGGTTCTTTGCTCGATGCACATGCAACAACTTCAATGAGTTTTGACACTTCCCGAGGTTCGAGTGAGTCTGCATAGTGTGCAGAAGTTTTTAAAATAAGAAATGACCGTCTCTTCAGTTGTTCTACCATGAATTTCAGGGAAGACATCAGGATTCTATCCAAATTGAAAGGGAAAGTATACAGATTAGTACATTACATAATATTATGTATCCAAACAATTATGCAACAATCGAGCGAATGGAAAGTACATACTTCCGGGTGGGTTCGCTCTTCGCCATTTCCTTTTTCTTCTTATCATCTACTTTGGCAACATTTTCTGGCATTGACAATAGAATGTCATGACAAACCTCTAAAAGTTTTAATCGGCATTCAATATCCAGAGTAGGATAGGATTCTTCAAAAACATCAGGGGTGGACAAAAACAGCTCTGTTGCATACACCCTGAAACAGAGTGTAACTACATCATTACCCCAGTTAATTTTGAGAAATAAGAATAGTAATCAAATTCTACAAACCCAAATTCAGAGTCCAAAACTGCAAACTTCAAAAATGTTGCAAACAAATCAATGCCATGAGGTTTCGGAGCACACAAATCAGGATGCCCTAACATAATATTATACAACACCATGGCTGAGAAATTCTTCAGCTTGGTGTCTTGAGAGGCTAACATTTTTCTGAAAAGAACCAAACATTTTGTCAGTCTTATGATGAAAACCTTGTACACATGAAACTATACACCAATTTAACAACATGGGCTTACTTCAACAATGATGAAAATTTGTCCCATACCAAGAGCTGATTGTCACTATGGTTTACAATCAAGTTACCAAGGAACTGGGTTCCAACTCGAACACAAAGCGCAGCATCATCATTTTCAAGAGTTAGGAGAAAAGTCATTATTTTGTGTGTGTCATCCAGAAGTAATGTGTTAGCTGTACAGCTGGTCTGAAACTCTGGACTTCCAGCACAGCCATTACGAAGAGAACGATATGAGGTCAGAACTGTCTCCAAGTCTTCTTCACTGCAGTCTTTAACTCCACTCCATGATTCGAGTATAGTATGCAATGTCTGAGCTACTGAGTCAAGCATTATGTTGGAGCACACTGCAAACAAAGAGGGTAGATAAGTAAAAGAAACACGTAACACGTACACGCTTTACTTTTGCAGTTTCAATAAAATGAAAAAAAAATAAATAAAATCCAGAAAATAAAAGAGCAGAGGTGCAGCCAGGTTTGTACTGATGTTTTGATTCAACACTCAACGGTGCAGACAGCCTAACCTTACTTTGTTTATAAAGAAAGAAAAATTCCGTGATAACAGCAAATGTGTGGACAAAAAGCCAGAAACGTAAACAAGATGATTAACGACGACGGAAGAAAATCTAATATAAGTGATACCACTGCTGTGCCATATCAGAATAGGGGGAATGTACACACATTTCCACCCACATTCCGGTTCGTCCTCACTCTCCTCAATGAAGAAAAAGAAACAGATTTAATATTCCAAAGGGAAAGAAAGGGTTAAAAGAAAACACTCACAGATGTGCAATTTCCATTCAATAAATAATTACAATCCGTCCTTCGGAAAGTTTCAACTCCGGTCAGAACAGGCGTACTTGCGTTGTCACTAGCACAACAGCTCACTTCAACAAGTTTCTGTTGATTCCCTCCCCCCAAGTAACAACGAAAGATCTCTAAAGGTCTTGGGTTCAATGAGGATGTCCAACAGGAAGCCAGGTGAGATTGAAAGAGGCGGCCGTCGCTGTCATAGAGGATCAACTCTGGCAGCAAAGCGAGAGCTGATTTGCTGAAACGTTTTAAACAGTTGCAGCGAAACAATGAGATTTCTAGCACAAGCACCCCACCCAACCCGGCGACTGTGCCTAGGATAATCGGCCCCGCTCTCGCGGGGCACTCAAAACACTCGAGCAAAGACCCATCACATGACACCCTCCGGGAAAATCTATAGTAAAATGCGATAGATTTGTGCGTTGTGAGTGGAACCCACAATTACACATTGGGGTCCGGCATCGGACCAGCCCCTTTCATCACTGCTAGTAGTCTGCGCGCAAGCACTGCAGACGGTAACGCCATCTCCCGGACTTCCCTCTAAGTAGCCTGGGTCCTCAGTGGTTGCCGTTGTGGCCACCAGATGTCGCGTTGGTTCTCCTCGCCGCTCAGACAACGCAAGCGGCATGTGGGAAAGGTGGCGTTGTCTCTCTCGCTCCCATAAGACAGCGTTGAGAGCGACGAAGGAAGAGGTGACCGGACGGTGGCTTCGAATGCCGCCTGCTCGCAGGGTGCTGCGGTTGCTGGCTGGGCTATGTAGAACCCCAAAACACTCCTCAGCATACTTACCTGGCGCAGGAGTTAACCGTGATCATGAAGGCGGTTCTCCCAGGGCGAGGCCTTTCCATTGCACCTCGGTTGGGCTGACCTCTGCGAGTATCCCAAATGTGGATACCTCGGGCGTATAATTTTTGATAGTCGGGACTGCGTTCGCGCTGTCCCGGAATAATTCTCTGCAGAGGACGGGTGGCTTGACAGCCAGTTTTTACGTACGGCGGGCATCTCGGGTGTGATTGGGCACTTTTCATGAAAGGTAGCGAGGAGGCCACCTCTCAAAAAATACCGTAGGGTAAATTTACTAATTGGTTAAAATCAGACTGGGAGTGAATATTTCTACGACGAAGTCTTTTTTTACTTTCTCTTTAGTTTTTGAAATTTGACTCTTCCGATCTGTCAGGCTCCGAAACCCCGACCAACCGCAACGTACCGGGTAGGCATCGGGCGCCACACACCACACAGGGTTTCACCGACAGAGGGCTCCGCTGGCTCCCGTCCCGTTGTTGTGCCCGGGCTGGCCCGGGCCGTGGGGTGGGAGTGTTTTGGCCAGTCAGCTGTTGGCTGTTGTCTCGTCTGCTTAGTGCCTGCCCCGCGTAGAGCGTGTTATGTCTCAAAGTTCACTTCGTTAGTGTAATCTGATTTCCAGCGATATGAGACTTGATTTCCTGCTGGGTCGCTAGCGGATCGGTGACAGTTCCGTTCTGTGCCTAAATCCATGTAGACACTGGATGTGCGAAACTTTTAGGTTATCCTTTGTTTGTCTGACGCTCCAGACCACAATAGAGCTGGACCATGGATTGGAACGCCGTGGAGGAAAGTATCGAGGACGACTTAAAATGTTCCATTTCAAGTGGAACTATCGAAAGCCAGAGGCCACGAGCAGGTAATGACGCGCTGATGAGTTTAAACAGTCAATGGCACTGTACTTGTTCACTTAGAAACTGTTCCTTCGTGCGTTTGACTGAAGTGAGAAACGTCTTTCCTTTACGCCTGTTTAGGAAATTCTCCAGGATCTGGACGTTTGTCTACAATATTTCTGATCATTAATGCTGCTTTAGGCGCTGGCCTCCTCAACTTTCCTCAAGCATTCGACCAAGCTGGTGGTATAGTTACTGCCCTAGCTGTGCAAGCAGTTCGTAATCTTCTTGACAATCTCTTTTTATTTATTCCAGTCTTTCGCGTGGCATTCAATGTTTAGAAGTAAAAACTTTATTTTTTCCCCAGGTTCTACTCTTTTGGATTGTAGGTGGGCTTTTGATTCTTGCTCACTGCTCAGACAAAGCGGGGGCACTGACACTCCAGGACGTGCTTCAAGCAGCATGTGGAAAAACCGGGTTGATAGTTTGCTCTATTACAATCGCCTTGTACTGTTTCGGCACTTGTGTTACCTTTTTAATCATAATAGGTGATCAATTTGACCGAGGTGAGTGTTATTGTGCTTTTAATAAGCTGTAATATTTATTTGATTATTGACGCAAACAAGCCACATCTTTTCCTTCTTAGTGCTGTTATCAGTTTGGGGCAGTGACTTTTGTCACCATTGGTACTTGAATCGCTCATGTACAATGACGCTGAGCTCTATTGTCTTTATTCTTCCACTCTGCTACTCAAAGCGAATTGATTTCCTGCGCTACGTAAGGTAAGAAAGATATCAAGGCCCCCATTCTGCTACTTGGATGTCTGCTGTTAAGTGGTGCTCCCCTTATCAATTCTTCATTTTGTTTTGTTTAGTTCTGCAGGAGTTTTAGCAGTTCTATATGTTGTGTGCCTCATTGCTTACAAATACTGGGCAGGTAGTTTTGTACCAGGACCTATAAAAACAGCCCCATCATCATGGACTGATATTTTTCTTGTGGTTCCTGCTATATGTTTTGGATATCAGGTATGAAATATTTTTTCACCTCTTTGTTACGGTCTTGTTGATTTTTGTATTTTGAAAATATTTCTAATCACTCTGTTACCTTTTTCTCCCAGTGCCATGTCAGTGTCATACCTATATACTCCTGCCTTCAGCACCGTACTCTTAATAACTTTACAATTGTTTGTATATTTGCAATTGTATTTTGTGTGGCAGCTTATAGTGCTGCAGGTGTTTGTGGTTACCTGACCTTTGGGTCATATGTTGAAAGTGATATTTTAGAGTCATATAGTGGTGAAAATGTATTTGTTCTGCTTGGAATCGGAGCAATTGCTATTAAGACATTTACCACATATCCCCTGCTTTTGTTTTGTGGAAGGTAAGCCATTTTTAGTCAGGAGGCGTTTCTTCAATCAACTCTTTTTCAATGCCTTTTTTTCATATTTTTCAGGGAAGCAATGTACACTGTATTCTGTGAGCTTTTCAGTGCCTCTCAGACAGACATAGCCCTCACAGAGTTTAGACGTCGATGTTTTATTGCAACCTGGTGGTTCATTCTTACCTTGGTGGTTGCTGTTGATAGTCCTGATATTGGCATTGTGATAGATGTTCTGGGCTCCTTGGCTGCCGTTTTTATTTTTGTTTTCCCAGGTACTTATTTACCCTCATTATATAATATGTGAAGTATTATGTAACTCCTTTTGGTTTAGTATTCACAGCTTTTTATCTTTTCTATTTTCAGGTATATGTCTACTTCAGTCTACCCTTCGATCTGATCCAGGACTGTACCTGAACAAGCATCGATTCCTTGTTCTTGCTGCATTTGCTTTTATTGTTGTTGGTACTTTTATTTTTGGTGTAGTTTTGACTCAAGCAATAGAGCGCTTTGGTTATAGTGTTAAGGGTACCGAACGACTGTGCAAGTAATTTAGTAGACCATTCTTTTCTGTGATATCAGTGATGCAGTAAAAGAAATAAAAATAGTTTATGTTATAGTTAGTAAGAATTACCTGATGGTGATTATGATAGCCAATTCTGGATCTGTTACATGACCTTGTTGTGTACCAATTTCCATGTTATTTTTGTACTTTATTTTAGTGTGTCAAATCTATTTTGCATCCTTTGTGCGTTAATCGAGGTCTTGCCATAACCTACTGCATTTGTCATACAAGCTCGGTTGCTCCTAACTTGACTTTTTCTCACTTTATCAATTGTTTTTTGATACTAAGACTTTTTGACTGCTAGTCATTGTTTTTGATGATTTAAAATTTGTCTTGTTTCATATCACTTATCGCTACGGGCTCACATGTTATTGACCAACTGGTAAATAATAAACCGATATGCTCCACTAGATCTCTTTATTTATTTCGGCTGTCATATAATCAGACATTATCCATGAACGCATACAGGGAACATAAGGAAGAGGATATGTGAACATTAAGATACAAAGCTAATGAGCAGCATAGTGCTGGTAAAACAAAATGATTGCAGGATGTAAAAGGCCTATACAAGTTCAGCAAACATCCACTAAAGTTCAGTGTGAAATATTGGTACAGCTAATCTCACTTTCCCTGAAACTGATGGATTTTAATCTATAACCCCAAAAGACATACAAAACTATATAAACATTAATTAAACTACAGTTACATATTTGACTCCAACATACAAAGGAGAATTTGTACTTCTTGCATGCCTGTGGGTGACCATCTTATCCACAAAGTACGTTCTTACTTACAAAATGTGCAAAAATATCCAGCAGTCAAAATTTCAAATGTGCCCAACACAAAAACAAACGGGGAGCGTATCTTTCATTATTTTCACTTCACCTCCAGAAATAGTAAACAACTAACAATTCCAAAATGATGTGATAAAATGAAGACACGGTGGAAGGTGGGTAGAAGACAACACAGGCTATCACTAGTCAGACTTTCAAGACCACATGGGTCAAATTCTTAACACAGTAAAATATTACAAGTCAGGACATAGCAGATTATGTAAGGAACAAACTGATTACTATAGTTAACATTGATGAGCCCTGGAAACAAAAGCAAAGCTCAAAGGCCACCTAAATTGTTCACACAGAACAGGAAGGGGTCAAAAATCACACACACTGGCTAGATGAACAATGATCTTTGGCTTTCTAAACTAACTGGTTAAGTATATTATATACATCCACTTATTGACAGTACACAGGCAGTGGGTGATATGAGAATTAACAAACAGCAGATATGCCACGCCGTCACAATAAAATAATCTTCAATAGTTTGGTTGAGACAAACTGCACATTCATTACAAGCTTCTCAAAACTGTATACATATTTTACCCTCAAGTAGCTGCTGAACACAAAACTGATATATACATGGAATTGTTTTTGCAAAAAGCAAAATATACTCAATGCTACATAAACCTGATATAACAACATTTTAGTCATATATAACACAGAATATAAATAAAGATTCATTTATTGTAAAATAAATTAATATTTGCAACAAACCCACAAGGAATTGCACATTGCATTGGGGCGGCAATGCTAACTAGAGGTGATAGGATGAGAGATAATGAGATCAGCGATCAATATCTAGGACGGATACGTGCTCAGAGAATTCTAGGAGCAGACCGATCATTAACTCCTCCCGTCTTCTTCAATGCTTTGCCACGCTTGATCTGATCCATCAAGGAATCATGACAGGTGGCTGGGTCAGGTGCGGTGCGCATGTTGATCCACTGTCGCACCCGGCTGGCCTTCTGCGGCTGCTGCTGCTGCTGCTGCAGGTGGTGGTGCTGGTTCGGCACCTGCTGCTGGTGCTGGTGCGAGAGCCGGGCGCTCAGCGACTCCCGCAGGCTCTGCCCCATCCTCGGGGACCCCGCGGCGCCGCCCAGCGGCTGGAAGTCCTCCGAGTGCCGCCTCGAGTGCCGGGGGCTCAGCGTGGGGCCGAGCTTGGCGCTGAGCGCCGCGATGAAGTTGGAGCCCACCCCGCCGGGGGCCGCGCCGGTGCCGGGGCCGGCCCCGGGGCCCGCGCCCTCGCCGCCCTTGCGCTCCGCGCTCTGAGAGCGCAGACTGTGCGTGCGGCGCACGGACACGGGGCTGGCCGGCTGGTGCTTGAGCTCCGTCAGCGTCCGGACGGCGTCCGCCACGCTGGGCAGCCCGTCGGCCTGGCCGTCCTTGGCCGGCGCCTGCGCCACGGGCACGCTGATGCCGGACGCCGACGTCCGCATCAGCTCGGGGCCCGTGAAGCAGCCGCCGGCCCCGGCGCGCAGCGCCTCCACCGCCGTCATGCGCCCCAGCGAGGACGTGCGCTGCGGCTGCGGCACCCCGACCACGCCGGGGGCGCTCAGCTTGACGCTCTTCATGTTGGGGCTTGACGACTGCTTCTTGATGGACGCCATCAGCTTGGCGTTCTGGGCGATGAGGGCCGTCGAGTTGGACTGAGCGCCGGGGAGTGGGAGGGGCGCGCCGGGGAGCGCCACGTTGCCAAGCTTCTCCTTGAGCTCGGAGGCCACCTTCTTGACGGTGCCGTGGGGCAGCACGCCCTCGTCCTGCGAGTGGTGGTCCTCGTGGTGCTCCGGGTCCAGGAGGTAGGCGGGGGGCGGCGGCAGGTTCTCCATGCTGCCGGCATTGCCGTGTTGACTAGTCTGCCCCTGCCCCTGCCCGCCCCCGCCGGCAGAGATGGACGATGTCCGCCGCGTGGGTGGCGGCGGCTTCTGCCCCTGATTCGAACCACGGCGTAGAAGAGTGCCCCCTCTGCCAACGGCGTACCCTGAGGGAAAACAGGTGTGTGTTACACTTTTAGACTTTAGGGGAGAGGGGCAGGAGAGGTTGATAAGCATTCGTGCAGAAAAAGCAACAAGGCCAATACCTTCCAGGTGGTTTCCATCATCAGTCATGGCAATCGCCGTTTGACTTCCGTAACCACTGCTCGACTCCAAGGAGCTCTCGCTGGTGCTCCCATCCCGCTCAGGCCCATCAATCTGAAAAAGACCGGGTTAAGTTAGGAAGCAATGAATTGAGGGAGACTTGTTTCGAATTTTTGGGCATACCTTGTCTTGAGAGTCAACAGATAGAGCCCCCGAAACCATTTCTGGAGGAGGCGGAGGTAAAAATGTCATTTCTTGGGCCTTGGAAGCGGCCATACTGGCCAATTCATGCATATTTACATATGTTGGGACTTGATTTTCTGTAATAAAACAATAAAGTGAGTCAAAATAATTCTGACACCAAAACTCGATCCCCTGATTACAAGACAAACTCACCTCGTAAATGTTGTGTATGGGGATTAGCAGATAGAGCATTTGGAACACGTCCCGTGGAGCCTGGTGCCTTGGCAGGAACAGAGGGCCTCTCAAGGGATGAATGTCGCTGGGGAATGACTGGTGGCCTCGCATAGATTGCTTGCGGCTTAGGAGATGGCAGTGGACTGCCTCCGTTTGGGTCGTTGAGCATAGCATAAATTGGTTGGGGGCTACCTCCGCTACAGTCAGACCGCGAACCGTATATGGGCTGCGAGTTGATGATCTCAGATCTGGATGCGTATATGGGCTGGGGGCTCCCTGTCCCAACCTCTGACCGTGAAGCGTAGATAGGCTGAGGGCTGGACATGCCACACTCATTGCGGGTCGCATAGATTGGCTGGGGGCTGCTGTGAGCTACGGGGGTGGCAGGCGACCCCGCCGTCGCGCCACTGTTCTCAGCCGAGCCTGAGGCAGATCCCGATCCAGATACTGAGCCTGACACTGGGCTAACTGGCTGGGAGTGGCTCAAGTTATTGTCAGGGGCGTGGAAGGTGTACACGGTCAGGGGTGGCCGCTGGTGACCGCGCTCATAAGCTGAAATAGGAGAAACAAGTACGGTTTAAATATTTGATGCACAGACAAACTGGAAAAGAATTGCTCTAAAGCCCCACTAACCTGATGAGATGGTATGAGGACGTTCATTTAGAATCGCCGAGGCAGCCCTCTCAAACTGAAGGGTCTCCTGCAGGTTGGGCCACGTGGCTGTATTGTTTTGGTTAGGAAGAAGTGCATGAGGCGTAGTTGGAGTTGAACCATTGCTACTGCCGCCACTGTGCTCGGACAGGTTTGAAGTCTGAAAATGAAAATAAAATTATTAAAAGAAATAACGTATGACGTCTAAATCATATTTGGTGACAGCCATGAATAATGAAAACACTAACTAACGTGACTAAATAAGCAAACATCTAACACATACGAAACAGAAAAAAAACAGCAAATAAAAAAACTTAATTAAGTCTATGGTCGGAGATTGTGCCAGTATTTTTAACCCCATTACCTGGTTACTTCTTGCCAGTTGTAAACCATCTTGAGACGTGAATCCTGAGTCCTGAGATGAAACACTTGAGAGATGAAGGGTACCTCCAAGTACGCTACTTCTCACGCTGCTGAATGTGCCACTTAAGGTACTGCTTCGAGCCGACGGCAGCGGACGCTACACAACACCATGCAAAAAAAAAGTGCAAACTACAGTAATCTAACAACTTGAACTACAAAGCTGAAATGAAACGCACACAAACGTATGATCTATATGTGGTCTTCTCATTTGACTAGCTAATACAGACAAAAAGAAAGAACTAGCTATGGTGAAAAACAATTTCACACAGGTCAACAGAGCAGTAGGGTCAATTTAGAAGAAAGCACTTGGTGTACATCAAAGTTTGGGATGGTGAAAATGAAAGGTACTGACTATAATTATTTTTTGTAAGTATGGGTTGGACCTGGAAATGGTATCAACTAAATACCCAAGACTAATGGGATCCACAAAGCATTTTTCACTGAACTACTCAGGCTCAAACACAAAACTTCACAAAACAATTAATGACCAGGAGCACTGAATTTGCTTCATTACCTCAAGAGGTTCGGGCTGATCCTGAACTTTTCCCGTCTGACAGCACAAGAGAAAAGAATGTGTCATTGTAATATGAGCCATATTGAAGGCCCTCAAAGACAAGTTCCTGGCAGAATACGGCTATTGGTAAAAATTTGACATTACATACCTGAGACAGTGACCTATGCCAGTAGTGATGTGATGGAGAATGATGGGATTTGGTGGATCCTGAACTTGACGAATTAAGGGAAGAAATTGAGCACATAGAAGACTTGCGCGACCCAAGTGAAGATGGGCTTGAAGGTGGAGTTTGGAACGTCCACGAGCTATCGGAGCCTTTGAGGTCTGCAATAACTTGCTCGCTGGCAGGGGGTAGGGTGCCAGGATCTGCTGTATGTTTGTCTAGGACATCCACCACCTCCTGAAGGTGGCCCATTTCACACAGCATGGCAACTTCTTCATCCTGAAACAAATTTTGCATTCTCAGTCAGAATTCCATTCATACTAAATTAACACATACTATTCTAAAATCTAGATGCAACATACCACAACTGGTTTCAGAAGTGCAGCAAATGTGCAAAATCTAGCCCTTTCTTCAATAAGCGCTGCTCTCACTGCCTGCTTTTCTGCTGCTTCCAGCAATTGTCGACGCTCTGTGACGTCAGCTAAACAACTTTCTACTCTCTTTGCTAAATCACCACCACAGCCTTTCCTAGCTTTCTTTTGTAATCTGAGAGTATCGGTTGATCTTTTCTTTAACTCTGCTCTTGCTCTTTTGTATTCTAGGGACAGAAATATTCATGTTAAGGAAGAACTTCAAGACGCATTGACACATATATTCAGGATATTTTTTTTGCAATGGCAGTCTTACCTTTGGCATGATCTTTGTCTAAATTTATTACAGTCTTCTTCCAGTCCTCTAATTTCTCTTGTAGAGGTATCACAAGACAGTCCATTATTGCACTGAAAAAAGATCAATTCCAAAATTAGAGTTGCATCTCAAGTTCAAAACCAATACCACACTGACTCGACCAGTCCACTTACGAGGAAAACCCCTTCATGCGCGCTTCCACAGCTTTGTGCCGGAGACATATCCTGGTCAGCGCGGTTCCAATTTCTTTGGTGGCACCTGCACAGAGCAACAGAGAAAAGCAGACAACTTTAGTACCCTGTCGCCAACATCAAAGGGGTCAGGGGGAGGGAGGAGGGCTCCGCTCACGACTGCAGGGGGCACAACCTTCCCGGCGACAGTTCACGGCGCTAAACGGGAACGGTCCGAGGACGCGGTGCGAAGCGGTGCGGTGCGGCGTGTCGGGACACGGGCGAGGGACGCGGCGGGCGGGCAAAGCAAGGTGTCGGGAGTTCATTAATTAGCACAGGGTGCCCAGTGTGGCAGGAGGGCGGGGGGCAGGGAGCCTAGCTGTCGTAACCAGGGAGCGGCGGTATGGCGGAGGGGACCACCGTCAGACGAGACGCGACCGACACGGCGGCATTTGCAATGCAGACACACGGGGGGTCCCACCAGCAAGCGTCCGGCCGGGCGGCCGGGGTCAGGCTGCCCCGACCGGCCGGGCCGCCGGCCCTGCCCCCTCATCAGCGCACGTCGGCGTCGGCCCGCCGCCGTCCGGGACAGCGCCTCCGAGGCCGACACCGGACCCGCCCGAACACCTTGGCGGCGGCGGGAGACCGGAGACGTGTGGCGCTTCGCGACACGGGCGCCAGCGGCCAGCGGGTGCTTGCTGTGTATTTGCCTGGGCGAGGAGAGGGCCCCCAAGACGGCGCGGGGCGGCGAGCACCCGCACCGCCACACCCTCTGAGCACCCCTTTAGACTCGCCCCCGCCCCCGCCCCCGCCGCTTTGCCCGTCGCCACCCTCCTTCTGGGGTGGTGTGGGGGAAGGGTGGCAGTGATAATGTATGCGCCCCTGAGACGGCGTGGCGCGGCGTGGCGCGGCGTGGCGCGGCGTGGCGCGGCGTGGCGCCGAGTCGTGAAGGTCGAGTCGAGTCGGGACAGCGGCTGGATGGGCCGGAGGGCCGGAGCACCACCACCAGCAAACCAGCCACTCCACCGCACCCTCCCCTTCAGCCTCGTCAGGCCGTCGCTCGCAGCCACCGGGCCGGGCAACGGGCGGCGGGTGCAGCCAGTGCAGCCCAGCTCTGCCCGGTGCCCCCGGTGCGGCCGCCCCGAGCGCCCACGGCAGCGACAACAGTAAGGACCGCAAGCTCCTTCCCCCACGACGGCCAAGGCCGCCCGGCTGGCCGCCCGCCCGCCCGTCCGTCCTCTGTCCGGCAACATCCCCAAAAAACCAACGCTGCGGTATAAAGAGCGGCGATAGGCGCGGCTCGGCGTGGGAGCACACCTCGATCGGGGGCCTAAGCCTGAGCCCCCGCGGCCCACGGCCCTTCAGAGGGCTGGGGCCAGGGCTGCCAGGGCCGGGCTCTCCGGCCGGCCGCCGCGGCCGCGCCGCCCCGCGCCGCCCACGCCGGCAGAGTACGCGGTCTGGTCCCGTCGGGTGCCGTCGGGTCCGTCCCGGCTGCTCTTGGATCAATAGCGACCCCGGCGTGGCGTGGCGTGGCGCGACGCTGCGGGGGGAGGGGAGGGGAGGTACGAGGGCGGGCGGGAAGGGGGGGATGAGGGGGGAGGGGGGGACGCCGTCGACGTTGCGGGGGCGTTGAATCGAGGGGTAGGGCGGGGTAGTCGGGTCTAATAGCGCAACGAGGGGGGGGGGAGAGAGAGAGAGAGAGACACAGAGAGAGAGCAAGGGAAGGAGGGAGCGAGAGGGGTAAATAGAGCGGGGGAAGGAGAGAGAGAGAGAGACAGAGAGGGGTGCCTCGTCGTGCGTGGCTGCTCCACGGCCCGGCTCCTCTCCTCTCCTCTCCGCGGCGTGCAGCACACCCCATAGACCCCCGCGGCCGCGGCCCGCGCCACGCTTTCTGGCGCCGCGTCGGCCCCGTCGGCCGGTTCACTGCCGCCGCCGCACGGCCACCTCCAGATCCGCACCGCCCGCACCACCCGCACCACGCGTGACCTTGCACGCGACCCCTGACCCCCGCCGCCCCCGCCGCCGTAAAGACCCCGCACCACCCCCACCCCATCCCCGGCTACTCTCGCTTTCAAACCACTCCCCCGGCAGCTGCTGCCGCTGCTGCTGCTAGCAGACCGGTGCCCCCCCCCTTTCTCCCCCTTCCCCCGTCCACAAATAACGTAACACATCGCGAGGGTGCATCGACCCGCAGCACATCACACCCTCAAAGACCGGCAGGCAGGCAGGCAGGCAGGCAGGCAGGCAGGCAGGCAGGCAGGCAGGCAGGCAGGCAGGCAGGCAGGCAGGCAGGCAGGCAGGCAGGCAGGCAGGCAGGCAGGCAGGCATTCCGTCTGTTTGCAGCGTCACAAAATCCCCCCCCCCCCCCCCCGCGCTCACCATCCGCCAAATGAAAATGTGTGTTTGACGAGCAATAAATCGTGCGTGTGTGTGTATATTCATTCTCTTCCGGCAGTGGACGCAAAGCGCAGTGTGTGTGTGTGTGTGTGCGTGTGCGTGTAAGGGGGCGGCGTGTGTGCCGTCCAATGCAGCGACCCGGCTTATTTGACTCGCATTTTATTGCCCCGTTTGGCACCGACTGACCGCTGCTCGCTCAGCCCGCTCGCGGCCGGCGGCCCGGCGTAGAACTCCCACACACGCACACACACACACACAGATTCCCCCCAAACGCACACACTCACACACGCGTGCGTGCGTGCGTGCGTGCTGTTTGGAACCTCGTGGATATTTTCAGTCCGCCCCAGCGCCACCACCGCTGCTGCTGCTGCTCCAAACGCGCCAGAGGCCCGGCGGCAGCTGCGGAGGCGGCGGCAGAGGCAATACTAGCCAGCCATAGAGCTCATAGGCAGGCAGGCAGGCAGGGCCGGCGCTGACCCCGCGGCGGAACAGAACAGCTGAGCCGCGGCCACCACCGCACCGCCCCGCCGCGCCCAGCCGCCGGAACTCTGCCAAGAAAAACACAGCGCGGCGCTTTCATACAAAAATCTACCCACTGATATATACTGTACAAACCCTCCGAGGCGCGCAGGGGTCGGGAGCCCCCCCCCCCCCCTTCCCTCTCGATCCTCAAACAAATCTCCCCGATCCTGCCGGCTGCCGCCTTCATTTCGACTCCCCCCCCCCCGGTTCCTTCTAACTGCAGCCTCCCCCCCTCCTCTCCTTCCCCACCCAGTCTGCAACAATTTGCATGTTTGTAAAACCCTCCCCCCT